>CM053027.1:535193416-535568127 GCA_028564925.1 Lithobates sylvaticus | reverse complement strand
CCTTGACTATTGTTTAAATTGGTTTGATGTTCCGAAACACTTAAGTGTGACAAACATGCAAAGGAACAGGAAATGAGGAAGGGGGCAAACACTTTTTCACACCACTGTAGATAGATAGATGCTTAATTTATCTTTAGCAGATCCTTATGGGAGTAAATAGTTTGTGTCATTGCCAGTTACTAGATTGGAGCCTAGTGGTAGGATTCTATTAAAGATGAAAGTTGGAGAACCATTGTCCCTGTAATCACTTTATTTTATGGAGCCTTCCAATATAGCTTTGACCCTGATTATGATTTAATGGTGCATGCATCTTGCATAACCCCTGACAAAATTTCTGATGATATTGCCTTTCTGAGTACGTTTAATATGTATTATTTACTTTTGTAACCAGTTCATGTTTCTTAGTACATAAAGTCAATTAGTACAAGACTGGTATAGGGAAAAGTCACCTAATACACATGGCCATCTCACATCTCATATAAAGGGATAATGACTCTATACACTGATGTCATTGCCAAAAAGTAAACTGGTGCCAATGTTCTTAGAATGATAAACGCCTAATTATATTAGGATGTCTGCCAAAACCAGCCGTCTTAATAATAAAAGGGAACAAATGAAAGTGCCTAGAGAAGCACAGAGCCTTTCTCTTTTGCATGTGTCAGTGTGAGAGATGTGTGGGTTCTGGGTTGGCACATGAATGTTCAGTGGGAAGGTTTGTCCATGTCCCACGCTGTGATTGTACTCAAGCTGCATATTAATGTGAATGTACAGGCCAGGAGCCAGAATGTATTGCTTTGTCTTCTAACAGAAACCACTGCTTTGCTCCTGGTCTTTCAGTAAGTAATTAAACAGCTACAGGTATTAAGAATTAATTCATTACAGATATTGTTTATTGTTCCTCTTTCACACAATAGATGTTTGTATTACTTACTGATAGGGTTGCACCGATACCACTTTTTTAAGACCTTGTACAAGTACCGATACTTTTTTGCAAGTACTCGCCGATACCGATTACCGATACTTTTATTAATGTCAAGTGACAGTTTTCAAAGCACAATACAGACTAATGATATCTTCTTTATAATTATGAAGAACTGTAACTTGCGGCACTGATGGCTGGCACTTATGGGCACTGTTAGGTGGCACTGACTGATGGGCACTGATTTGCAGCCCTGATAGGTGGCACTGACTGATGGACACTGATATGCGACACTGATGGCTGGCACTTACTAATGGGCACTGATATGCGGCTCTGATGGCTGGCACTTATGGGCACTGATAGGTGGCATTGGTATGTGGCACTGATTTGCAGCACTGAAAGGTGGCACTTATGGGCACTGAAAGGTGGCACAGATATGTGGCACTGACTGATGGGCACTGATTTGCAGCACTGATAGGTGGCACGTATTGATGGGCACAGATTTGAAGCACTAATTGCTGGCATTGATGCGCAGCACTGATAGGTGGCACTGACTGATGGCCACTGATCTGCGGCACTGATGGCTGGCACTTATGGGCACTGATAGGTGGCACCGATAGGTGGCACTGACTGTTGGGCACTGATAGGTGGCACTGACTGATGGACACTCATATGCGACACTGATGGCTGGCACTTACTGATGGGAACTCATATGCAGCACTGATGGCTGGCACTTATGGGTGGCACTTATGGGCACTGATAGGTTACACTGATTTGCAGCACTGATAGGTGGCACTGACTGATGGATACTGATATGCCGCACTGATGTCTGGTACTTATGGTTGGCACTTATGGGCACTGATTGGTGGCACTTATGGGCACTAAAAGGTGTCCGTTAACCATTCTGACGGCCCGGTCACTGCTGCACATGGCTGCGACCCACACCCCTGCCCACAGGCTTACCTTCCTCCGCTGCACCTCCGGACTCTGACCGTGACGCACTCCGCCTTCTACCACCCACTCCGCCCACTCACTGACTTCCGGTATCGGATGAAGCATCGGGAAGCATCGGGAAGTACTCAGGCTAATACTCGTTATTGCGATGATAACGATACTAGTATCGGTATCGGTGCAACCCTACTTACTGACATTCTTAAAAATTCGGACTAATCAGGGTTAAAGTGAACCTGTCCTTAACCACTGCAATGGAACTGCCTTATTGGCTAGCATGGCATTTTTATTGAACAGAGGGCTAGCAGGTGTACAGGGTTTAGCACTATGAGTAGGCAAGTTTTATGTCCCAGATTGAAAAGTCAAGGCCTTCATAGCAAAGTAAAATCAATCTCAGATGACATAGAGAAAAGACTTTTCAGAGCAAGTCCAGCAATGCTCAATGACTGCCTTGCAAATAGCAGCAGTGTTGTCAGCCTGTTGTTCACATTCCTTCATTTGGCTGTTGGGTTGCCTATTGGACAGACCTGATAAGCATCCTAACAGCCAACTAAAGGAGCCCATATGGCAGACTGACAACCCTGCTGCTAATTATGAGGCAGAAGCTTAGCGTTGTCAGCCTGCCACAGAAAGTGTTGTTACTGACAGGATCAACATATAAGAAATTTTGCAACAGAGCCACAAACAAAGAATTGCTTCAGAAAACTGTATAAAGGGAGGCATGATGACAAACACACTGAAAAATACATTTTGGGTTCACTTACACTTTAAAAGTACCATCTTTTGTCCTAAAAAGTGATGGAAGTTAAAATACTACTAAAGTTCAGGCTACTTGTGGTTCTTATGAATACCTGCGTTATTCTTCAAAATGACCACATTGTCCCAGTAGAGCCTTGGATTGTAGCTCCAGGCTGTACACAGGGCCTCTTCTTATTTACAATTTAAGATATAAAATATCCCCATACCATCTTTCAGCTGTAAAATGCCAAAAGTTTTGGCATTTGACAATGAAAAACTAATGACAGGGCTTCTCACTGTGAGTTTGGTTGCCACCTTGCCAGTACGTACCTGCTGGTAAAAATGAAACTTGTTGCCAATGTATTTATTAGGAAAGAAATTCTTATTTCTTCGAGAACGCATGGTAACTGTATTTGTAAGTGGGCGGAGTTTTATTTTAGGTTTGCTTGAAGTTGATACCTGTGAACATTCTAAACTTAGGACACAAGGTTTAATATAATATAAAAGGTGGTCACAGACATCAGGCACCCTCAGCATCTAAAACTTTCTGGTGCTTCCCTAAACATGAAGGGACATATCATGGAAACATAGGAAGAAGCAATCAAGGTGTGCTGCAGACACATTTAGCTCAGGAGCTCAGGCTTATTAGTTGGGAATCAATAATAATCGGACAAAACCTTCTAGTCGGAAAGCAACTTTCCAAGTCCTCGGCCATGAGTGCTTACTGGTCCCTCAAAGACATTTGACTATGTATCAATGTGCCCACAATGGCTGGATCAAAAGCCTTTGCTCTAACCTCTATGGGTAACACAACACAGACACTTGTACATCCACACAACCTGACTACAGTTCTGCAGTAATGTAAAATAGACCATTTATAGGCAAGGATAGATTTATTTTTTTAGTGCAGTAACCTATAGCAGCCAAACAAAATTGTGAGAGTTACATGAGTACAATATAAGATTACTGAACTTAAGAACCCTTAAAGTGGAACTTTGCTCAGAAATTTAAGGCCTTCTAGATCACTTCAGGCTGGCCCCTTTTGCAGGTATTGCTATGTAAAACATTTAAAATAAGTACCTATACTATTTAAAATACAGTAATACACTGTCTCACCCTGCTCTGCACATGCTCAGTTGTTCTCCATTTTTGAAAATCAGAGACACTAGAGGCCAATCTGCTGACAGCCTAAGATTTAGTGCTGCTCAGGGGCTCTGGGCCTCAGTAA
This sequence comes from Lithobates sylvaticus, assembly GCA_028564925.1. Lineage (NCBI taxonomy): Eukaryota > Metazoa > Chordata > Amphibia > Anura > Ranidae > Lithobates > Lithobates sylvaticus. The sequence continues at coordinate 535,564,291 of CM053027.1, read as the reverse complement.
AATGGCAGCTTCCAGCAAAAAGAAACAGGAGCAATGCTAGAGGCAATTTATAGCACACATTCATTTTGACAGCATATTTATTATTGTGGAATGTGTATTCCTTGCTAAAGAACATTACCCAATCTTTTGCGGGTAAAGTTCTGCTTTAAGCTGGGTTCACACTAAAGCATGGAGCGGCTCACAGCAGGGGCCTGGAGCATCCCTGTTCACTGTTTCGGGTCCGATTTCAGTCTGAATTTTTGGCTGAATTCGGACCTAAAATGGACCAGAAGGTGCACATGGTCCTGTGCGATTCACACCAGAGCTGTCCGGAGATGTGTGAACCAGCTCCATAGAGGGCCGGTCACAATCTCCTGACATGCAAATTGGATGTGGAGAAAACAACATCCAATTCGCAATAGTGTGAACCCTTAAACTGAAACGCTGTGTTTCCATTGTCTGATTTTATATTTGTGGCATCAGTACCCAGATTCTAAGAACAAAATTATATCAACTCATTTCAGGATTTATGTAAAGGTGACAAAAGCCAGGACAGACAGGGTTGATGGGCCCTATTTTATTATATCATTAGGCTTTCTAATGTACTTTATGTCTTTGAAAAGCAAATATTTGGCTAACACTACCACCTTTAATACACCCACAATGCTGTCTGCAATGAAAAGTTCAAGGAACATTGACTTTTGTGTGTAGGGGAAGAATTTTCTCTGGTTGTTCATTGAGATTCATAAATTCGACACACATATTATATATCATCATTAAATAATACACCAGCTGTGCAAAGAGTGTGAATTTCCATGCTGGATAATAAAAGGCAGCATTTAATCTGTCAGTCAAATAAATTTGCATGTCATTTCGAATAAAAGCACGGTCTGAGAAAGTTACATAAGGTCAACCAGCAATCATTGCTATAAAGATTTGTGTATTTATTTTATGAAGAAAAATATCTAATATTCGCTGGCAGAGATGGGAGATTCAATGGGCCTAACAAAAAAAAAAAAATAGAAATGAACTTTTGCCCTTAAAAAGCAGATGAACTGGCTGCCCATTTTACAAGTCTCAAATATATAAAGTTTACAAGCCTGTATTTAGACAGAAACTGTAGGACAATGAGACAATTTGGAAAACAAAAGAGATGAGTTCCTATATGTGTGATAGTAAATACAACTACAAGTTCCTTGGTTCAAGGGAAGGTTGAGCAAATAAATTGATTGTCTCAATGTGGGCTCAGAAAGTGAGAGATAAATAAAGCTAAGGAGCTAAGGAGTCCTCACTTCTCATAAGACAATGACTAGGATACCAAGTGAGGTTTGTTTTTCAACAGGACAAATAATGAGAATAAACATGAGATTGTTCACCCGAATGTCTAAAGTTCATCTCAAAACATGACGTTACCAGTCAATTCATAGTATATATGATATCTGTATAAGTATCCGATGAATTGATGAAATCGGTTATAAAGAAAACATAATAAATAAAGGGTGATTATTAATAGAATTGTTTTAGGAACAAATTAGTATTAAGACAAATATATGATTATGATATGAATGTATTAGAATTGAAATGCTTAGATAAACAAATATTGATTGGATACCCAAATTATACAGGTATCCAGATAGATAAAAACTGTATGTGATGTTGATTAATATATATATATATATATATATATATATATATATATATATATATATATAACTTGTGTCCTTTTTAAATGGACTAAATGTTTACAGATATACAATGATATGCATATATATCACCATTTTTATGCAAAGTGATTGATCAATAATTATGCTAAGCGTATTTGATAGTATGGGGTTAGTAGAATTCCCAAATATTAAAGATATAGTTATTTTCCACTAAAGTAAAATATACAGTATAAAATAAAATATATTACTTTACAGAGCAGCCCCAAAACACATGTGAGACCCCTGGTGGTTGAAGGCGCAATTACATTTACAACAGTTAGGCCTATAGGAAAGAGACACATATCTTTTGGGCTGAACATATTACAAATTTTATGATCTTATTGTGTGAAAGTATATTTAAGAAGCTAGATAGATAGTGAAGGGGACAGCTCAGGGGAACCTGAGAGCTCAGGGACCCACCCTGGGGAAGGGACACTGGGAGAGAAACATCTTCCCAGATAGACTGACAGCCATGCCTGGAAATATACTTTAACCTCCAAGGAGATTCCTGAACCCGGTAGCTATCTTAAATCAAGACTAATAGCCATTTTGGAATGGGTAAATATACCATGTTGATTTTATCTTGTATGTTCTCTTAACCATTGATGTATTGAATATTCTAGTATTGATGATCATTCTCCAGAATCAATAATCGCCTTTTCATAGATTTTTCTCTAATATTCAATTTTTATTATATATTACTTTTTGCATAGTTGCTTTTTATTGACAAACAAATGTCTAAAGTATTTCGCATTGTTCAACGTTGCTTACCTGCAGCATAGCAATGGCTGGGTGTGTGAAATACAGACATTCTGTTAAATTGTCAAGTATAAGGTTATTGATTCTACTGAAGAAGTTATCATGGTGATATTGTGTCCAAGGTACTACGCCCATTTTGAGGGTATTTCCATCAATTGTCAAATGTTCAAATAATGCAATCTGTATTTTAATTTCATGTAAATATTTGTTTTCTGTCAACCAATAAATGTGACTATTAAGTATGATCACTCGTCTCCGTGAACCAGTTTCGCATATATAGACTGTGTCGTATAGATTGATCTTGTATCTTAAAAATATCTTCGTTAAAAATTACTTAATAAAAATGTGCGGGAAACTTTCCTTAAAAAAGCACAACATATTAAATGGAGGCACTGCGTGAGATAACGTCGATATTTTGTACAGGATCAGTCATAGTTACGGTGGTGACAGAAATAATATTTTGCATGAAATTATTAATTATTAATTTTTTAAAAAAAATATTTTTGCCAAGAAAAATGTCTGGTCAAAGTGAATTTTATGTTGATAGGGAAGTAAAGGAAATGGTGGATAGGTTTTCAAAAAGTACATGGAAATGTTGGATATGTTTTCAAAAATTAACATGACAAATCATGCCGAAAAAAGTTTGTCTAACGAGACTAGTCTAGAAGCGGGCATTGAAGGCCTTATAAACCACGCCCGTCAGTTAATAAAAGACGTGTGGAACGTGGAAGGTCAAAGCGATGAACTCACAGACAGCTCATCTGAGACAAAGGAAATAGATAGGCCTGATCCCATGCATTTTGAATTATGCGATAACCTGATGTATCTTTATAGTGAAATTAAAAGTCAATATACCCAACAGGAGAGTGATATCTTAGAACCCCAGTCCCATTTAATAGAAGGGGAATATGAGCCCACTAAAAAGCTAAATGAAATTAATGACAAGACAGATTGTTATGATGAATCTACAGTGACAATGATGAAATATGAAATAAAACAGATGCAAAATAATGCAATAATAATGCTGGAAGAATGTCAGCAATTAAATAAAGAATGTAAACAATTAAGAGAGAAGGAGAGTTTTCTGCAGGAAAACGAGTCTCCTGATGAAAGTTGCAGAGTAATAGGCAGTGGAAATTTAAAAAGTTGCCGAGTAATAGGCAGTGGAAATTTAAAAAGTTGCAGAGTAATATGCATTGGAAATTTAAAAGAAGAAACAAATCAGCTTAGGTCAGGACAGGAATCCCTAATTAAGCAACAAGAAGAATTAAAAGAACAAGGGAAGTTTATGCCCCAGAATAATGCTCAGATGCTTAACCCTGAAAGTATAGAATCTGATAATACTCCAAAATTTGACTCTCAACCTAAAGTTTGGGAGTTACATAATGAAGAGGAATTAGAAAAAGTTACCATGTTCTACCCCAAGCCATCTGTAGAGCAAAGGGGGGTAAAAATTGAACCACCACATAAAAGTAGGTCTAATCAGTTTTCTTTGGGATCAGAGAAAACTACAGGCACCCCTAAACAGGACGCCTCAGAAATAATAGAATTTTTAAAAGATGCTGTCCCAGTGTTTAAGGAAGAGGGATCCGTGTGCATTATTGACCACATTGAGGCCTATGAAAATGCTTTATCAGCTTTAGGCCTAAATGATGACCAATCTAGGATTAATTTCTTACCGTGGGTATTTGAAACCAAACACCGTCCATTTTGCGAAGATTTAAAAAGTCTGTTGGGTACTGCCTGGCAAGAAATTAAAAACGTCTGTCATCTAGAATTTGTCCCGCACAAAAATGTTAATGCGGCTAGCGCGGATATACACGATATCACATGTACCAATAATAAAAGCCCCACCGAATTTATGGATGTGCTCAAAAGTGATGACCACTTAGCAGAAAAGGAGCCAGGTTATGATAAACCTGGGTTCAAACCCATGTTCTTCGAGGCCCCACCTACTTACATAAAAGTGAATTTAGCAAAAGATTACAAAGGGGGGTGTTCACTGGAGTCTTTGGTAAAAGAGAGTAACAATTTGTACTCTATCCAACAGACTGGTGAAAACAATGGAAGGCCTGAAGGCCCTATGATGAAATTTGTGGATGAATTTTATGTATCTCCTCAATCATTACAGTCCAAAACCAAGAACAAGAGATACGCTGATATAGTCAGAGGAGAGATGCTACCGAGTTTCCCCAGTGGGAGACCAATGTCCCCACCCATCAGAAGGGGGGAGCAGAGAGTACCCTTTAGAGGGGGAGTTCAAAGACCACCTCAGGAGTCTCATCCAAAGGATCCAGACCCGAGATTTAGGAGAAACTATAGGGTATATCTCCAACGGGTCAGATTTAAACCTAAGGGTAGACACCCTCACCTTTACCGGTGTAATTGGCTTCGGGGGCCTACACGGGTAAATAGGGAGAAACTACAGGGTAGGACACCTCAAAATCCCCAGAACAATAGGGAACAACTAAGGCCCAGACAACTATCCCAAAATCAAGACAATGTTTCTGATGGTGATATGTCTGATCAAACTGAGCCAGTAATCCCCAGAAAGTACAGAAACCGGGTCCCACAACCCAATTCTGATCAGCCTGTAAGCAATACGGAAACCAAAATAGACAAAATTACGGATATGTTACACGGGTTGAATAAGTACTGAATGCATGTACTCAAGCGCTACTATGAATTTAAAATCAGAGATGCAACCGATATTTAAGATAACCAAATGATGTAGCTGCAACCCATATAATAGTGTTCCCACACGTAAAATAAGTTAAAAGACAAGTACACATTTTTGTGTAATAGGTGCGCTTAAATCAACCTTAAAAACTCAATAGATTGTTTAAAATAAGTTATTTAGGAGACCTCTGCGCAAAACGTGAATAATATGTGATATATGAATACGCGATAAAATAAATAAAACAGTGTAAAGTGTATTAAAACTTCCTTCAAAAGGTGAATTTGCTGAGGTATAGATGGCTGCAGTGCGCATAAACCTCATACAATATATGGTTTGATAATTCGTGCAAACCAAAGCTTGGTAAAATTAGGAACAGATATATAGGGTCTAAAATGTTGAACTTTCTATAGTACACCGGCAAATGGTGTGGACCAGTTAGTTACTTTAGTTCAGTGTGTTGTGCCAATTTGTGAAATAAATAAATAGATTGACTTAATTAATTGAATAGATTAAAAACCACGAGTGTATCAATGGTTTCATTGCTAAAATGAACATGAATAGCAATTCTTCAAGGGGCAAATCATGTGGCCAGCCAAGGGCCACAGAGCCTTTTAAGCGCTTATGTTAAAATAAATCAGAGGAATGCACTGAATAAAGATATAGGGAGCAGAGGTTCTAACACTATGTTTCTCCCAGGTCACAGTAATGAGGATCCTGAAATCCCTTCCGGGGGATTGTGGTTGTTAGATATTAATTATTCTCCTATTTTTCAGTGGTCACTTCATTCCTCTGACATAAACAGGTCGCTCCAAACAGCCTAATTTCAAGAAGTCGACGAAGACGGTAATTCCAGAGGAAGACCGAATCCTAAAGACATTAATATCAGGAGGCCTAAATGGTTTGATATTTTGGTAAAAGATGAGGAGTCACCCGCATAAGGTAGTTTGATTGCCTCAAATGAGTTATATTGACACCCCAAAGGGGGGAGAATTTATTTGTTTTATTCCTCACAAGTAGAAGGTTGACTATGATGTCAAATATCTTATTACTGACAGTGAGTTGTCACTTACATGTCAAACTGAAATGCTTTTATTGTTACTCCAGAACCGCTACAATTAAGCTAAAAAAAAAGAAAAATGGTTCTGAAGAACATAAGTCAGTCATAAATGTCTGGTATCCACAGCTATTAATAAATGTCCTCATGATAATGAGCCCTGGAGCTTGGTCTCCCATAGCAAATGTGTCATACATTGTCTTTATATCCAAGGTGTTTAGTTAAAGGACTGATAACACAATGGGAAAGAGGGGGGCTCTGAGGAAGCCCAGGATACCTGCTTGACATGAATATCTCAAACATAAATCGTATAAAAAGAAAAAGGACATATATGTTTTTCTCATGGAATCTATTTTCCTTTACAGAACCAATATGTCCATGAGCCGGTCAACAGAACCGAGAGTCCAACATGTATGAAACATCCAGAGAAGGAACCGTATGTGGAATCCAGGGACATCATTGATGGCCAGTCTACAGGGACAAAACCCACCAGGACAGCCAAGAACCAAGAGGTGCCCGGAGTGATCCATTTCCCGCCAAAGAACGGATGACGGCCCTGAGATGCACACATCGATCACAAACCCGTTTTTTTTTTTCCCCAAGAATTACACCCATCTGCAGGTGTCTAAACCTTTTAAATATATCCACAATACACTTACAAGGCCCAAACGAAGCCATATTTCTTCAACAAGTGGCATTGGGAAAGTCTGTCAGATGACTTCCGGCAACCGACAACTTTCCAAGGGGGGCTTTGTTGTGAATTTATGAAGAAAAATATCTAATATTCGCTGGCAGAGATGGGAGATTCAATGGGCCTAACAAAAAAAAAAAAATAGAAATGAACTTTTGCCCTTAAAAAGCAGATGAACTGGCTGCCCATTTTACAAGTCTCAAATATATAAAGTTTACAAGCCTGTATTTAGACAGAAACTGTAGGACAATGAGACAATTTCGAAAACAAAAGAGATGAGTTCCTATATGTGTGATAGTAAATACAACTACAAGTTCCTTGGTTCAAGGGAAGGTTGAGCAAATAAATTGATTGTCTCAATGTGGGCTCAGAAAGTGAGAGATAAATAAAGCTAAGGAGCTAAGGAGTCCTCACTTCTCATAAGACAATGACTAGGATACCAAGTGAGGTTTGTTTTTCAACAGGACAAATAATGAGAATAAACATGAGATTGTTCACCCGAATGTCTAAAGTTCATCTCAAAACATGACGTTACCAGTCAATTCATAGTATATATGATATCTGTATAAGTATCCGATGAATTGATGAAATCGGTTATAAAGAAAACATAATAAATAAAGGGTGATTATTAATAGAATTGTTTTAGGAACAAATTAGTATTAAGACAAATATATGATTATGATATGAATGTATTAGAATTGAAATGCTTAGATAAACAAATATTGATTGGATACCCAAATTATACAGGTATCCAGATAGATAAAAACTGTATGTGATGTTGATTAATATATATATATATATATATATATATATACACATATAACTTGTGTCCTTTTTAAATGGACTAAATGTTTACAGATATACAATGATATGCATATATATCACCATTTTTATGCAAAGTGATTGATCAATAATTATGCTAAGCGTATTTGATAGTATGGGGTTAGTAGAATTCCCAAATATTAAAGATATAGTTATTTTCCACTAAAGTAAAATATACAGTATAAAATAAAATATATTACTTTACAGAGCAGCCCCAAAACACATGTGAGACCCCTGGTGGTTGAAGGCGCAATTACATTTACAACAGTTAGGCCTATAGGAAAGAGACACATATCTTTTGGGCTGAACATATTACAAATTTTATGATCTTATTGTGTGAAAGGATATTTAAGAAGCTAGAGAGATAGTGAAGGAGGACAGCTCAGGGGAACCTGAGAGCTCAGGGACCCACCCTGGGGAAGGGACACTGGGAGAGAAACATCTTCCCAGATAAGACGGACAGCCATGCCTGGAAATATACTTTAACCTCCAAGGAGATTCCTGAACCCGGTAGCTATCTTAAATCAAGACTAATAGCCATTTTGGAATGGGTAAATATACCATGTTGATTTTATCTTGTATGTTCTCTTAACCATTGATGTATTGAATATTCTAGTATTGATGATCATTCTCCAGAATCAATAATCGCCTTTTCATAGATTTTTCTCTAATATTCAATTTTTATTATATATTACTTTTTGCATAGTTGCTTTTTATTGACAAACAAATGTCTAAAGTATTTCGCATTGTTCAACGTTGCTTACCTGCAGCATAGCAATGGCTGGGTGTGTGAAATACAGACATTCTGTTAAATTGTCAAGTATAAGGTTATTGATTCTACTGAAGAAGTTATCATGGTGATATTGTGTCCAAGGTACTACGCCCATTTTGAGGGTATTTCCATCAATTGTCAAATGTTCAAATAATGCAATCTGTATTTTAATTTCATGTAAATATTTGTTTTCTGTCAACCAATAAATGTGACTATTAAGTATGATCACTCGTCTCCGTGAACCAGTTTCGCATATATAGACTGTGTCGTATAGATTGATTGATCTTGTATCTTAAAAATATCTTCGTTAAAAATTACTTAATAAAAATGTGCGGGAAACTTTCCTTAAAAAAGCACAAGTATCTCGGGGCCACTTGGTGCTAGGATATGTTGTAGTGTTGGTTCCACTGGATTTGCACACCAAATTTGGGGTTCCTTTCCCGACTTTGGGGCCCTGTATCTCGGGGCCACTTGGTGCTAGGATATGTTGTAGTGTTGGTTCCACTGGATTTGCACACCAAATTTGGGGTTCCTATCCCCAAGTGGCCCCGAGATATATGGCCCCAAAGTCGGGTCGGAAAATGTCATTCTCTGCTGCAGCAAAGTGCTTGACTTGAGTATAAGCAGAGGGGGGCACTTTCAGTACAAAAAAATGTGCTGAAAATCTCGGCTTATACTCGAGTATATACGGTAACCCTCTGCAGATGTTTTTGATTTTGGTTCATATACATTGCAATCCATGTTCAAGCTGCTAATCTTCTAGGTCCCTCACTGGTTCCTCCTGCTAACCTCAACCTGACACTTGTGTGCTGCAGTGACCTGGAGGTCAGCAGGAGGAACCAATGAAAGCTGCAGGGGAAGCCAGGAGATCGAGCCTCCCAAAACTCCCAGCAGATTTCGGACCGTTGCCCTGTCCATAGATGGGTTGAATTTCGAACAATAATTTTTAGGAAAATAATGTTTCAAGAAAGTTTGTTTTTCCAATCATTAGTGCGTCAAAACCGCATTCATTTGTGACTGCACTGATGGCAAAATTCAAAGGAGCAGGATGGAAAATGTTTCTCGAATGAACGAATTTTAAACAGTGTATGTTGTTTGTTTTCATTTGGTAGAGTGCTTTTCTTTTACAATCAAATGTTGAAAGCAAACAAATTCTTTTCACTAACATTGAACTGTTCTGTGAATGTTCTCAGAATTTTTTGTCCAAAATTTCCTAAGAATTTTCTTTTGAAATTTTAACCATCTCTTTCCAACTTTAGCAATGTTCGGCAGTCCGGGCAGAAGGAAAGGTAAGTATGTACTATATCCTTTTCTAAGTTATTTGTTTTAACTGAACAAAAATCATGACAGAGTCACTAACACTTAAAGCGGTTTTATAGTCCAAAAAATTACTTTTCCCTACAGGTAAGCCTATAATAAGGCTTACCTGTAGGTAAAAAAAATATCTCCTAAACCTGTACGGTTTAGGAGATATTCCCTGTGCAATGCGCCGCTGACTGCAGCGGCGCATGCGCACGGGAGATTCTCGGCTGAAAGGCCGGCAGAATACGAACCCTGCCGGGAAGAAGTCTCCCGCGTGCATGCGCGGGAGTGACGACATTGCGGCTCCAGCCACTCACAGCGCTGGAGTCACGATACCCGGAAGACACGCCGAGGCAACATGTCAGCTACCTCGGCGTGGACCAGGTGAGTCACCGACGCCTCGTTCTAAGGTAAGTATTTCATAATGGTGCATACTAGCTCATTATGCCTTTTCCCTTACAGGTGTGTTCAAAAAAAAAAAAAGTTTTCAGCGGGTTTACTACCGCTTTAACCCCCCCAGTGTAACACTGAACAAACACATTTAAAGCAGGCCCTTGAAGTCTCATACCTTTTATAGTCTTGTACTCACATATTTTATGAATAAAGAAAACAAAATTATTTAAAAAAATGTTTCTGCTTGAGATTTACTTTAATTCTGTCTGTAGCATTTATCCTGGTATATTTAGCACCCTCTAGTGTGTGCTAGTTGTTAGTGTAGGTTTATTAGTGTAGGTAAATTTAGTCAGCTCAAGGCTAGGCCTGGGCTGTGAATCTGGGTCAGGGTTCAGTGAGTCAGAGCTGGATGACTCATCCTGATAGCTCCTCTGGTGCCTCCCCCTGGTCTAGAATGTTGTAGAAACTTCTAGAGCTAGTGGGTGGAGGAGCCGCCTGGAATTGCTATGAGGGCTGGCAGGGGGCAAGACTTACCTTATAAATAGACATGATCAATGCCAGCAGGGGCAGTCAGTTGAAAGTTGGAGATTAAGTGTTGTGAAGGCTGTCGGTGGCCATCTGCGGTAACCCCTAGTCTAGGGGGGGGGGGGTGACCTTGGGCCAGGGCTCAGGTGCTGGAAGGATCCTGCCATACCATATGGAGGAAGCCCTTCCTGGTTGCACAGGAGCAAGTGGAGGACGGTGTGCGTAGAACAGCACTACTGGGGACTTACAAGGGGGAGAATGCCATACGCAGCCAGTTCTTCCTGAAGACAATGTTGTGCCAATCTTCATCCCTTCCCTGGGAGATCTCCTGCAAAGTCAGCCAGGTGGGCTGGCTAGAGGGACAGTCTGGAGGACTGTGGAGGAAGGTTAGGCTGGGGGGGCTAGTGAAAGGGGCAGCTGCAGCCAGGTGTGTTGGCAGTGCCTGAAGAGGTGGTGCTGGGACCAGTAGCCATAGGAGGAAGAGTACAAGCTGATAACTAAGTAATACTACACAACAAGGGGCTTTGAGTTCCTGCCTGCAAAAGGCCACTGCTAAATCTGACTGTGTCTGTCAGGTTCATTTACAGTGATCTAGCTGGAGTTCAGAAAGAAAGTAAAGTGCAGGAGCAGTGTCAAGGAGGCTGTATATAGACTGTGCATAGGAAGATGTCTCTGAAGTGTTGTTGCTGAAGTTAAGTGGGCATCCTATAATTTCCCATCCCCATCCAAGTTATTAACCCTCAATAAACCACAAAAACAAAGTCACGGACTGTTCTTTTTCCCTCAAGTGCCTGTGAAAATTCTGTGTGCCTGGCTGTTCAGGGTGGGGGATCCCAGTTAATTTGTGGCTCCTTAGGGGGTGCGCTACATATATATGCTGTATATGCAGTTAATTTTGCCAAGTGGTTCTGGAGGCAAACACATTTTTACATGTGAGACTATCTGCAAAGCATATATTTTTGTTATCTCCCACTAGCACTCTAAACATGTAGATATAAAGAAACCATAATAAAAAATTCTGTAGATAAAATTCCTGTGTAGGTGTAAGAGATATGATGTTCTGCTTGTGAAGAAATCACATGCTTCACATTTATTCAGCTTTGGAATTTTTGAGGCTAATTATTATCAATGTAGTCAGCTCATGGCTAGGATAGAAGTGGATCAGATGGAAACAGAATGCATAGATTTATTAATTTATTATGGTGAATACCTAATAAAAAGTGTAACACCCTGCTGCTAGGCTGCTAGGATTTGGGGAAGGCAAATTTTGTTTTTGTCACTCCTGTAATCATCAGAGCAGAATTGATTGCTTTAGCCTGCTCTGGGTTCTGCAGAATGCATGTCTGGTTGCTTCCCCCTGTTTCTGGAGCTTTCCAGGATATAGTGGGTGCAAGAGTCAGATAGGCAGACTGAATATTTATGCAGCCCCACCCATTTCCTGGAGAGGTGTGTCCAGATGGTGGTTGGGGAGTGTATAAATAGTCTGGAGCCCTGAGACCAGTGTTCTTGTCCAGGAGGAGAAGCTCCCAGACAGGGAGGTCTGCTTGCCTACCTGACTGTCCTGCTGAAGGCAGCCTGGTCATCAGGATCCCAGCCATGCTGAGAGGACCTGCTGACCCACAAAAATGAATTTTGTTTTTATTTTTTTTTGTCTATTGCATTTTAGTCTAAATATGAGATCTGAGGTCTTTTTGATCCCAGATCTCATATTTAAGAGGTCCTGTCATGCTTTTTTCTATTACAAAGGGATGTTTACATTCCTTGTAATAGGAATAAAAGTGAATTTTTTTGTTCTTTTTTTTTTAAAACAGTATAAAAACAAAAAATAAAAGGTAAAATAAATAAGAAAAACATTTTTAACACGCCCTGTCCCGACGAGCTCGCGTGCAGAAGCAAACGCATACGTGAGTAGCGCCAGCATATGAAAACGGAGTTCAAACCACACATGTGAGGTATCGCCGAGATCGATAGAGCAAGAGCAATAATTCTAGCCCTAGACCTCCTCTGTAATTCTAAACATGCAACCTGTAGAATTTTTTAAATGTCGCCTATGGAGACTTTTAAGGGTAAAAGTTTGTCGCCATTCCACAAGAGGGCGCGATTTTGAAGCGTGACATGTTAGGTATCAATTTACTTGGCGTAACATTATCTTTCACAATATAAAAACTTTACTGTTGTCTTATTTTTTTATTAAAAAAAGTGTATTTTTTCCCAAAAAGACCGCTGCTCAAATACGGTGTGACTGAAAGTATTGCTACGACCACCATTTTATTCTCTAGGGTGTTAGAAAAAATAAATCATAATGTTTGGGGGTTCTAAGTAATTTTCTAGCAAAAAAATATGTTTTTAACTTGTAAACAACAAATCTCAGAAAGAGGCTCAGTCCTTAAAGTGGTGTTTCCCCCAAATTTCCAACTTTTAACCTATGTGCAGCAAAAGAGCTAATGCAAATTAATTGGATAAAAAAAAAAATTCACTTACCTATTTCTCCCTGTTGCTAGGTGGTCCCACAAAATCTGCCTCTTCCATAGCCCGGGCTAAAAACGTCACTTCCCCTCGGCGCAGTCAGTCATCTGGGACACGTGACAGGTCCCAGATGACTGCAGCGTATAATGGCGTGCGGTGCCGCTCGTGCATGCGCAGTGGGTGCCCGGCTGTGAAGCCACAGCTGGGTGCCCACAGTAAGGATGCCGGTGCCGCGAGTGGAGCGGGGAATGAGGGGGGGCTTCGTTCCCCCGCATCGCTGGACCCTGGGACAGGTAAGTGTCCGATTCTTAAAAGTCAGCAGCTGCAGTATTTTTAGCTGCTGACTTTTAAAAAAAAAATTTTCATGGGCAAACCACTTTAAGTGGTTAAGGAGATTTGCACACAGGTTAGCATGTTACGTTGACGACATGCACCTTGTTAAAATTATGTAAAAAGACTCTCGCTCCCCTAGCTCCTCCTAAAAGGCCATTTAACCTTCCCCCTCTAACGCATATGATTTCCTTGGGCTAGCTTTTGCTTTTAAAGGGGAACTCCGCACTCCCTTCTCCAATGCTCTTGTCTATCCCCTCTAATCCCTGTATTTCCATGGGCTAACTTTTGCGTTTAAAGGGGAACTCCACACTCCACTCCATTCTCAAAAGGCTGTGAGCTGCCTTCACCAATCCAAACCACATTCTTTTTCAGAGCATACAACAGGGCCAGCTAGGAAAGGGGCGAGAAGAGCGATCGCCCAACCCCCTCCTGAACCATACAAGGCCACATGCACTCAACATAGCTGGCTGCCTTTGGGGCATATTGGGCTCAGCCCAATACCAACCACAAAGCACCATGTACCCACTAGTTTAAAGGTGCTTTCCACAGTCCGTAAAAGCCCCCTGTCTGCAGCCCCCCACAACCCCAGCCTAGGGTTGTGTTGAAGAGGTCCTTGTCCCCCTGAATATGGGAACAAGGTGGTTGACTTTTGGGGTGCCCGAGTCCCTCCTGCCCCCAAGCATACACCCCCTTTAAGTGGGCTGGCTTGCTGTGTGTTTGGGTAGGGGTTTGTTATGTGTGGGAGGGGCACAATATTTTTTTTGGTTTGGGGTGGTATTTTTCACGTGGGGGTTTTCATTTTAAGCCTTAACAGACACAAACGGCCTTGTATGTATTGGGGGGGGGGGGGGGGGCAGGCTAATTTTTTTTTGGGGTTAAAATCTTGCAGCTGCAATGTATATTTGAACATTTTCTCTAAAGCCGTACCTCTTTGAAGCAGCATTTTGGATACATGCTACAGATGCACCACTTTACAGGCAGAGTATGCCCCCCCAGTTTTCTAGCTTTTAAGCAATTTTGCATTTTTATAGGCACTTCTTGTTTCGTTTTTGGGGTTGTCCAAATTGGTGACATTGATATATGTCCCTCCGGGTGGGATCTGGACCCCCATACCCATTTTAAGGTCAATAACTAGAATATAAGCCAGCCAAGTGGTGACTAGCAAATTTAACAAGTCAGTTCCCATAGACTGCAATGGTATTTGTTGTATAACTTTTGCCCATGTTAGGCTCTTTGTTTGCCCCCCTGGACTGGCAAAAAACAGTCTCTCAACACCTTGCAAGGTTCCATCAAGGTAAACTGATGGGGATGCAAGTGAAGGGCATTTATGCCCTAAATCTCTCTACTAGAAGAGGCGACTATGATCAAATATTGCAACAAAAAGAAAAAAGATGTATTTTTCGCTTGGGTTCCCTCACCCTGAAAGGCTTGAATACAGAGCTAAGTCTACAACCCTTTCTACCTAGCTAGAGGGTAAGAACTAGGAACTGGCAATATCTTCAAAGACTGGATAGCAACGACTCATGAAGAGTGGGAAGTGTAAGCACCCAATCATTGGGAACACCGCAGACACTATACACTCTCTATATATATATATATATATATATATATATATATATATATATATATATACTTTTTATACTATATATATATATATATATAGAATTAAGTTAGGTACCAACATCAACAGCATGTTGGGCGTGTATAGCTCTAGGTGAAACAGATAATTCCTGGTCTAGATATGTTCTGTGCAAATTCTATGTCCTGTGTGTCACCTGTATCTAATGTGTTTGTCCTGCCTGGGTCCCATGTGTGTTTACATCTACCTATATTATGTTAGTTAAAAGCAATATAAATGGAATTGGAGTATATCTCTATTCTTTGAGTAACTCTTTTAGGAGATTAATAATCACTGACTATCCACAAAAGCTGCTACTATTGGTACCAATGAAATCAAGAGCTATGAACACCAGGACCTATGGGAAATATTTGAATACATACATAAAAAACAAACATGTTAATTGATATTCCCTAAAAAAATCAACAGATTCAATGGACTGCACTATATTGACCTAAAAAAACACAGATGGAGAGTGCTCCTTTAAATGTTTTCTTCTTCGGTGGGTGTGTTTGGGAAATTGATGATGTCTTAAGAAGGAGCGCCCGCACACCACCGTTACGTCCAGATGAAGCTACACTAATTAGTATAGTGAAACGCGTTGACGTCATTGCCGCTCCGGATGCCACGCTACGGCACGAATCCTCAGTTGGGCTGGAAGCCAGGATACGGCGCGCAAACAAACCACGTCCGATGGGTTTGAGCAGAGAATGAACAAACAACGTTCCATAGGAGCGATCGCAGCTGGGCAACAGGTTACCGATACGGTGCTCAACAGCAATAAGTGGTGGGTCTCATTTGTGATAGACCGAACAAAAGAAGCAATTCTCTTCGGCATACTTTGAAGCCATAATGGGGTACAAACCAACAGTACGTCTCCTATATATCACTGGATATCAGCAGTAATAGACGAACAAACCAGACCCCGTGAGTATATTGCTATCTTTGATTACATCACTGGAGCTTAGCTATGAACTGTTTCATTCCCGCAACTGTATTATCTACAAACGCAACCTGAATAAATGTCATAATTTCCTCACATATCGTCTTCTTGACAAATGAGCCTGAATGATATACAGGATAACTATCCAGCTACTGGACTCATACGATGTTAGTGCAGCTTTTCAGGTCCCACTAGATAGCGCGATTTGACATTTTCATTCCTCCATCATTTGAACAAGGACTATATCATTTATAATTAAGTTTGATAGCGTTGTTAGATATCAGTTTACATACCCAATTCCCTAGCATTGACTCGAGCTCCCGAGGAATTTAGTGATAGTTTATATTTTGATTCGGCCGGATCACTTGGTTCTAATTGGCATGAAGTAGAGCCATCACTAACTTCACTGGCGTCCGGACGCGTCTTTATGTTACATGTTGTCATATATGTTTTTTCCTCTTTTTGTGTCTGTGTTTACCCTGACTGAAGTATTTACTCAGTCGGGTATATTTTATACCCCCAACAGTGATCTGCTGATCCTGCGTAAGCGTATTTTTACATTTGTACCGCACATTATTTGCAATTGTAGAATAAACTTGAATTCTTTAGATGTGTGTGTTTTTGCTTATCAGTGAGCCTCATCTTTTGGTCACTTATCTTAGTGACTACCTTCTTGTTATTTGATTCATTGATCACAGCTCCTACAGCACCTCAAAGATGCGGCTTGCAGAACTTTTTTTTAGCGTCCTGCAAGTGCACCGCTTCAGTGTGAAAGCACTCGAGCTTTCACACTGGAGTGAGAGGCTCTTTACAGGCGATTTGCAGGCGCTATTTTTAGCGCTACAGCGCCTGTAAAGCGCTTCAGTGTGAAAGCAGCCTAGGAGACTGTCCGTTTGTGGGCGCAGTCCTTTTAACTCCTGTTACTTTCCTCTGCAAAATGGTCAAACCTCAAATCCATATTCTGTTAGTGTCTCAAATTAACATACATGTGTTTTTTGCTTTCCTTGCTCTTCTCCAAGTCCTGTTTTGTTGACCAATAAAATTTGTACCAAAGTTTTATGTGTTTTCTTAATAATTTGTTTTGAAGATGTATGCTCAATTCAAGTAATGCATTTTACACTCCAACCCCCCCCCCCCCACACCCCCCCCCCCCCCCCCCCCCCCCCCCCAACAATTTTCATGCCACAGATTTCCCATCTGCAGCTTAACTAGGCTGATTGGCATGGCAAAAAAAGTGTGATTTGTCTAAAAGCTACTTTCCTGGTGCCTTCATGGTAGCATACGCATGGATTGTGCATATGCTGCCATGGATAGGCACCAGTAAAGGAAAATTACAGAGAGGTAAGTATTATATTTTTCATTTTAGCGCAGCGGTTCTCAGCCTCAGTCCTCAAGTACCCTCGACAGGACATGTTTTGGGAATTTATCTTAGCTAAATAGCTGTCCAAAATACCAAGCCATTGACTGTGATTTAAAGCACATGTGCAAGATGAAGGAAAACCTGCAAACATGTCCTGTTGGGGGTACTTGAGGACAGGGTTAAGAAGCACTGATTTAGAGCACTGAGCTAAAATTTAGCTCAAGACAATCCTATTGTAATTGTGGGCATTTGAGGGAAACCAGGTGGTTTTTCATGTGCCTTGTATAATGCCCAAGAAATATCGTTTGGAAAATATAAGTGGGTCATGGCACATCTACATTCCAAATTTGGCACTTAAGTTGGTCATGCACTATGCAATCTGATTGGCCAATCTCTGTACAACTGATATTTAGGCAAAATAGGTAGTAGGAAGATGCACTTGAACAATTAATTCAAATTATAGGAAATCAAACAGGCTCTTGCACAAAATCTAATTTTAAGATCTAACTGTTTGCAGTGTATGGACACCTTTAAAGATCAAGATCTGAAAATATAAATTTATTGGGTTTAGAAATACTTCTCTGTTCTTTGTAATGTATTGAAAGAATTGGATAAAAAAAGCTAAAAACACATTTCAACGATATATTAGAAGTTATAGGATTGAGATTTGCATCAAAAGGGTTAATTAACTGAGAACACCTACTAATTGCCTAACAAGACACGTGGGCGTGCGCTATTATCAATGAGAAAACTCCGGTTACCCTAGTGCCAGTTACAGTTTACATATGCAGGTATTTATTATCGCTATTTGAGCTTCAATGTGCGCTGGTTCACACATTTGATTAATGACTTTTCCGGTGCACCAATTAATGTATGAACTGGTTCAGTGCCTTCTTCTTAGCAAATCACCCCCTAAGTATCACTTTTGTCTGCTATCAGCATGTTCCTCTGCTATCAGCATGAATCACTTATGACAAGTTTTCCTAACACCAAGGGAAAAAAGGTGACGGGGAGGGATCTCCAGCTGATTGGATTGATAGCCTCAGCTCTGTTCCTGGGTGCTGTGTGAAAGGGGGGGGGGTGTTCCTTCCCTCCAATCAGCTGTCAGAGCTCTCCTCACTGAGCTCTGCAGAGTGTAACTTCTGCTCTCCACCCTCTTTTTTCTAAACTTTTAGACAAACTTTCTAATTTAGCACTTTGAACAGATGTAGAGAAGAGAAAGTTGCAGACAGACAGGTACAAACCTATTGTAGGAGGATTTGTTTAGTCTCTGTGTATCACCTGGGGCCAGTCACTTCACTGTGTATATGTAAGGGTTTACATCCACTTTAACCACTTCCCGTCTGGCCTATAGCAGATTGAAGGCCGAGCAATGGTTCTGTTATCCTTACTGGGGGTCATATGGTCATATATTGTCCAGCAGGATAATATGCTGGTGCGTGCCCATGGGGGTGCTGTGTCTGACACACTGCATCTCCGATCATAGTAAGGAGCCTCTGACAGAGGCTTTTTACCACATGATCAGCTGTGACCAATCACAGCTGATGATCGCGTGAACCAGGAAGTGGCGGTTAACGGCATTCCTCAGTTCGCGCTGACAGGGAGAGCCGATCGGTTGCTTATCCTATCAGAGGGGGGGTCTGTGCTGATAATTAGCACAGCCCCCATCAGATGTGCCCATCATCTGTCAATCAGTGCCCATCAGCTGCCAGTCAGTGCCCCATCAATAAAGTGTGCCAGTGCCAATCAACGTGCCAATCCTTGCAAACAACAGGGCCAATCAGAGCCCACCGCAGTGCCAATCAGTGCCCATCACAGTGCCAATCAGTGACACCTGTCAGTACCTCATCTTCAATGCTGCCCATCAGTGCCATCTATTAGTGTCCATCAGTGCCACCTGTCAGTGCCAATCAGTGCTGCCAGTCAGTGCCCATCATCAGTGCCCATCAGTGCCGCCTATCAGTGCCCATCAGTGCCGCCTATCAGTGCCACCTGTCAGTTCCAATCAGTGCCGCCGGTCAGTGCCGCCAGTCAGTGCCAATCAGTGCCACCTGTCAGTGCCAATCAGTGCTGCCTATCAGTGCCAATCAGTACTGCTGGTCAGTGCCCATCAGTGCTGCATTTCAGTGCCGCCTTTCAGTGCCCATCAATTCTACATATCATTGCCTCATCAGTGCCACCTTATCAGTGCCACCTTATCAGTGCTGCCTCATCAGTGCCTATTAGTGAAGGAGAAAACAACATTTTATGACAGAAACTAAGAAAAATATATAGTTTTTCAAAAATGTCATTCTTTTTTGTTTAGTAAAAAATAAAAAACCCAGAGGTGATCAAATACCACCAAAAGAAAGCTCTATTTGTGGGAAGAAAATTATAAAAATGTTGTTTGGGTACAGTGTTGCATGGCCACGCAATTGTCATTCAACGTGCAACAGCGATGAAAGCTGAAAATTGTCCTGGGCAGGAAGGGGTGAAATTGCCCAATATTGAAGTGGTTAAAATCAGTATGACCCAAGGACATTAGGATGGCAAAGTTTCTGGCAGCAGAAGCCCTAATTCATCATCAAACTTTTCACTAAATAAGTTTCCAAGCACCACAAAGCAAACTTCAAATATATGTTCTATGCAATCACCCATCCATCTGTATGCAGTGTATTGGGGAACTGTGGGACCTCTAGAGCTGGCTCTGAGCAATGATAATTGTATTATTAAAGACTAATCACCCTTATTAGGCAAGAAATGCTAAATATCTAGGAGGGACACATAATTCATTTTGGGAAGGCATTACCTCCTATTGCCTCTCCATGAGTCTGATGATCCCCACAGACTGTTATAGTAATGGCTTTGTAAAAGTTGCCCGATAGAACATAAAACTGAAATTTAGGTCTGTTTTATCCTCTTCACCCAGTGCCGATCCTGACCTCCCTGGGGCCCTAAGCAAAATTCTGCTGAGGGGCCCTCTACCTGACCCGTGATGCTGTGAGCTATGTAAACCATTTGCCATTGCCACACAGTCACACCTGACACTTCAGCGCTCCCAATACAATCCTCCCTCCTTTAAACAAAACAGTCAAAGAATAAGTACAACAATATAGAACAGACATTATATATTTATCTTTACATATCTGAGTGTGGATCCCCCACTTACATCAGGGTCCCCAGAGAGCCCCCCCTTACATCAGGATCCCCAGAGAGCCCCCCCCCCCTTACACCAGGGTCCCCAGAGAGCCCCCCCTTACACCAGGGTCCCCAGAGAGCCCCCCCTTACACCAGGGTCCCCAGAGAGCCCCCCCTTACATCAGGGTCCCCAGAGAGCCCCCCCTTACACCAGGGTCCCCAGAGAGCCCCCCTTACACCAGGGTCCCCAGAGAGCCCCCCCTTACACCAGGGTCCCCAGAGAGCCCCCCCTTACATCAGGGTCCCCAGAGAGCCCCCCCCCTTACACCAGGGTCCCCAGAGAGCCCCCCCCTTACACCAGGGTCCCCAGAGAGCCCCCCCTTACACCAGGGTCCCCAGAGAGCCCCCCCTTACACCAGGGTCCCCAGAGAGCCTCCCCTTACACCAGGGTCCCCAGAGAGCCCCCCCTTACACCAGGGTCCCCAGAGAGCCCCCTTTACACCAGGGTCCCCAGAGAGCCCCCCCTTACACCAGGGTCCCCAGAGAGCCCCCCCCTTACATCAGGGTCCCCAGAGAGCCCCCCCTTACATCAGGGTCCCCAGAGAGCCCCCCTTACATCAGGGTCCCCAGAGAGCCCCCCTTACACCAGGGTCCCCAGAGAGCCCCCCCTTACACCAGGGTCCCCAGAGAGCCCCCCCCCTTACACCAGGGTCCCCAGAGAGCCCCCCCCCTTACACCAGGGTCCCCAGAGAGCCCCCCCTTACACCAGGGTCCCCAGAGAGCCCCCCCCTTACACCAGGGTCCCCAGAGAGCCCCCCCTTACACCAGGGTCCCCAGAGAGCCCCCCTTACACCAGGGTCCCCAGAGAGCACCCCCCTTACATCAGGGTCCCCAGAGAGCACCCCCCTTACATCAGGGTCCCCAGAGAGCCCCCCCTTACATCAGGGTCCCCAGAGAGCCCCCCCTTACATCAGGGTCCCCAGAGAGCACCCCCTTACATTAGGGTCCCCAGAGAGCACCCCCTTACATTAGGGTCCCCAGAGAGCACCCCCCTTACATTAGGGTCCCCAGAGAGCACCCCCCTTACATTACGGTCCCCAGAGAGCACCCCCATTACATCAGGGTCCCCAGAGAGCATCCCTATAAAGCCCCTCCTTACATCGGGGTCCCCAGAGAGCCCCCCATACATCAGTGTCCTCAGAGAGCCTCCCTACTTACATCAGGGTCTGCAGCATTGCCCTTTACATCAGAGTTCCCCCTTGCACTGTAAGGTGGAATCCTGCATACTATGATGTAAAGGGGAACTCTGGGAATGTAGGGAGGACTCTGGTGACCAGAGAAAGAAAACACTAAGATAAGGGGGTTTACTGATATAAGGGGGAAACCTTTATATCAGTGCCCCCTTACAATATTGTATTGACCCCCCCCCCCCCTAGACTGGCCTGGCGGTGCTGTCACTGACCTCCTCTCAGATGCATCATGCAGGGCTCAGTCAGTCGGCTCCAGCTTGGTGGCTCTGGTTTTATCCCATAGTTTCCTCTCCACAGTCCATACATGTCTGACTTCTCCCATGACCCCCATCCTGGCTGCGCTCCCTCTCTTGACTCAGGGGAGGTCAGAGGCTGCGGATGGGACAACAGGGGAGGTCAGAGGCTGCGGATGGGACAGGGGAGGTCAGAGGCTGCGGATGGGACAATAGGAGAGTTCAGAGGCTGCGGATGGGACAACAGGAGAGGTCAGAGG
Source organism: Lithobates sylvaticus (assembly GCA_028564925.1). NCBI lineage: Eukaryota > Metazoa > Chordata > Amphibia > Anura > Ranidae > Lithobates > Lithobates sylvaticus. The sequence goes on along the minus strand of CM053027.1, from coordinate 535,542,031 downwards.
CTGTGGGGTGGACAACAGGAGAGGTCAGAGGCTGTGGGGGGGGGGCAACAGGAGAGGTCAGAGGCTGTGGGGGGGCAACAGGAGAGGTCAGAGGCTGGGGGGGGGGGCAACAGGAGAGGTCAGAGGCTGTGGGGGGGGGGCAACAGGAGAGGTCAGAGGCTGGGGGGGGGCAACAGGAGAGGTCAGAGGCTGGGGGGGGGGAACAGGAGAGGTCAGAGGCTGTGGGGGGGGGGACAGGGGGCAAGGGGGGGGGCAGGAGAGGTCAGAGGCTGCGAGGGGGGGGGGGACAGGAGGTCAGAGGCTGCGAAGGGGGGGGACAGGAGGTCAGAGGCTGCGAGGGGGGGGGGGGCAGGAGGTCAGAGGCTGCAAGGGGGGGACAGGAGGTCAGAGGCTGCGAGGGGGGGGGGACAGGAGGTCAGAGGCTGCAAGGGGGGGGGACAGGAGGTCAGAGGCTGCAGGGGGGGGACAGGAGGGAGGGTGAGGGGGGGGCTGGGGGGGGGGGGAGGAGGTCAGAGGCTGCAAGGGGGGGGGACAGGAGGTCAGAGGCTGCAAGGGGGGGGACAGGAGGTCAGAGGCTGCAAGGGGGGGGACAGGAGGTCAGAGGCTGCAAGGGGGGGGGGACAGGAGGTCAGAGGCTGCAAGGGGGGGGGACAGGAGGTCAGAGGCTGCAAGGGGGGGGACAGGAGGTCAGAGGCTGCAAGGGGGGGGGGACAGGAGGTCAGAGGCTGCGAGGGGGGGGCAGGGGGGGAGGGGGGGAGGAGGTCAGAGGCTGCGAGGGGGGGGGGACAGGAGGTCAGAGGCTGCGAGGGGGGGGCAGGAGGTCAGAGGCTGCAAAAGGGGGGGGAAAGGAGGTCCGAGGCTGCGAAGGGGGGGGGACAGGAGGTCCGAGGCTGCGAAGGGGGGGGGCACAGGAGGTCAGAGGCTGCAAGGGGGGGGACAGGAGGTCAGAGGCTGCGAGGGGGGGGGCAGGAGGTCAGAGGCTGCAAGGGGGGGGGACAGGAGGTCCGAGGCTGCGAGGGGGGGGGACAGGAGGTCCGAGGCTGCGAGGGGGGGGGGGGGGGCTGCAGGAGGTCCGAGGCTGCGAGAGGGGGGGACAGGAGGTCCAAAGGCTGCGAAGGGGGGGGACAGGAGGTCAGAGGCTGCGAAGGGGGGGGACAGGAGGTCAGAGGCTGCGAGGGGGGGGCAGGAGGTCAGAGGCTGCAAGGGGGGGGACAGGAGGTCAGAGGCTCGAAGGGGGGGGCAGGAGGTCAGAGGCTGCAAGGGGGGGGACAGGAGGTCCGAGGCTGCGAGGGGGGGGGAGGTCAGAGGCTGCGAGGGGGGGGACAGGAGGTCAGAGGCTGCGAAGGGGGGGGGGGACAGGAGGTCAGAGGCTGCGGGGGGGGGGGGACAGGAGGTCAGAGGCTGCAGGGGGGGGACAGGAGGTCAGAGGCTGCAGGGGGGGGGAAAGGAGGTCAGAGGCTGCGAGGGGGGGGGGGGACAGGAGGTCAGAGGCTGCAAGAGGGGGGGACAGGAGGTCAGAGGCTGCAGGGGGGGGGAAGGAGGTCAGAGGCTGCGAGGGGGGGGGGCAGGAGGTCAGAGGCTTTGAGGGGTGAGGGGGGACAGGAGGTCAGAGGCTTTGAGGGGGAGGGGGCCCAGGAGGTCAGAGGCTTTGAGGGGGGAGGGGGCCCAGGAGGTCAGAGGCTGCGGAGGGGACGTTTTTTTTTTTTTTTAAATGGCGCCACTCGGCGCCATCGTGTCACTGCGCATGGGGCCGCTGCCGCCGCTGTGAGGGCAGCGGCGCCTGAAAAAAAGATGGCCACGGGGCCGACATGCAACTGCGCATGCGCCCGCCTTTCCGAAAATTGCCGCGGCCATCTTTTTTTCAGGCGCCGCTGCCCTCACAGCGGCGGCAGCGGCCCCAGGGGCCCCCGAGCAGAGCCGATCCCCACCCCTATCCGAGCACGCAGCCCGGCCGGTCAGGAAAGGGGGTGGGGACGAGCGAGCCCCCCCCCCCCTGAACCGTACCAGGCCGCATGCCCTCAATATGGGGGGTGGGTGCTTTGGGGAAGGGGGGCGCCCTGAGCCCCCCCCCCACCCCAAAGCACCTTGTTGCAGCATGTTGATGAGGACAAGGGCCTTGTCGGGGTCTGTGGGCAGGGGGCTTATCGGAATCCGGGAGCCCCCTTTAATAAGGGGGCCCCCAGATCCCGGCCCCCCACCCTATGTGAATGAGTATGGGGTATCGTACCCCTACCCATTCACCTGAGGGAAAAAAGTGAGACAGGTTTTTAAAGTAATTTATTAGGCAGCTCCGGGGGTCTTCTTCCGACTTTGGGGGTCTCTTCCGACTCCTCCGTTCTCTCCAGCCTCTTCTCCCGGTCTCTGGTTCTTCTCCCGCTCTCCGCTCTCCTCTGTGTGCGAGGTGATGTCACCCGGTGACCCCGCACATTATGATGTCCCAGGATGCCTTGACATCATAAGGGGCGGGGTCACTGTGTGACATCACCCATTGACCACGCCTCATGCCTATATAAGTCGTTGCGCACCTCGCACACGGTATTACAGCGGGAGACATCGCTGTGTCAACATCGGAAGAAGAGAAGAGGGAAGAAGGACGGAGAGAACCGGGCCAACGCTAGTAAAAGAGCTGGAAGAAGATAGCGGAGGAGCCCGGCAGAAGAACCTGTGAGCGGGAGAAGAACCAGAGACCGGGAGAAGAGGCCGGAGAGTGGGAGAAGAGGCCGGAGAGCGGGACAAAAGGCCGGAGAGTGCATAGGAGTCGGAAGAGACCCCCGAAGTCGGAAAAGAAACCCGGAGCTGCCTAATAAATTACTTTAAAAACCTGTCTAGTGTGTTTTTTTATTGACACTTTTTTCCCCAGGTGAATGGGTAGGGGTACGATGTACCCCATACTCATCCACATAGGGTGGGGGGCTGGGATCTGGGGGCCCACTTATTAAAGGGGGCTCCCAGATTCCGATAAGCCCCCCCGCCCGCAGACTCCCAACGGCCAGGGTTGTCGGGAAGAGGCCCTTGTCCTCATCAACATGGGGACAAGGTGCTTTGGGGTGGGGGGCTGCAGGGCGCCCCCCTTCCCCAAAGCCCCCACCCTCCATGTTGAGGGCATGTAGCCTGGTACGGTTCAGGAGGGGGAGGGTGCTCGCTCGTCCCCACCCCCTTTCCTGACCGGACAGGCTGCGTGCTCGGATAAGGGTCTGGTATGGATTTTGGGGGTACCCTCACGCTGTTTTTTCGGCGTCGGGTGTTCTCCTTAAAATCCATACCAGACCTAAGGGCCTTTGGAACCCATGCCGTTTTTTTATTTAAAATTTGGCGTGGAGTTCCCCCCTCGAGAGCTGATTATTCTGTGATCGGCCACAGCCAAAGTTTGGCCTGGGGGCGACTTAAATTTGTGTTGTAAGTCGCCCCAAGTCGTGTTGAAGTCACCCCAAGTCGCGCTGTGATTCATACTCAAGTCGTGTCCAAGTTGCCTCCCAAAGTCGCGCTGAAAGTTGTGTTGCCCCTGTGTGAATGGACTTTAAAAGGCCCCTGCCAAAAGTATTTTGTAACCCACAGAGATCTTGTCTCGAATAGATCCTGATTCAGAGACCACTCTGCTGCTCTTAATTTTTCTCCTGCTGAGGAGACCTGCCAAGGCGTTTTCCGTCCCTTTTAAGTGGGACTGCCGATAGGGAGACCAAATTGTTCTCTGCCCATCTCAGTATTTGGCAGGTTAACTCCAACAAAGTTCTGCTTTTTGTGCCACCCTGTTTTGTTAGGTATAACACTGCAGTCATATTGTCCGACAAAATCTGGACATGCTGACTTCTTAGAAGTTCCTGGAAGGACAGAAGACTCAGATGAGATAGCCTTAAACTCTCTCCAGTTTAATGACCTACTCGCTTCTGGCTTGGACCAACCCCCCTGGAATAGTTTGTTCTTCCAGGTGGGCTCCCCCACCCCTGCGCTGGCATCTGTAGTCAGCCTTTGGGTTACTGGGAAGGACCAGTGGAGACCTTTTGAGATGTTTCTCTGGTTCCTCCATACCTGACTTTTTGAGTCGGCGAAAAATAGCAGATAGCCCAAGTAGAGCACTATTGGGATCCCTTTCAGTTTCAGGGGTTCCAATGCTTCTGCCATCACTTTCGTGAATACTCTGGGTGAGAAGGAGAGACGGAATGGCAGGGCTCTGAACTATAGATGCCAGATCTCCCCCTTTCCCAGATTGACTGCTAGGCGCAGAAATTTCTGGGACTAGGGTGCTATTGGGATATGGAGCTATGCATCTCTCCAATCGATGGAGGCCATGTGACACCTGGGGGTCAGCAAGTTCTTCACCGAAAAAATCGTGTCCATCCTGAATTTTTTGTACTTTATGGACCGATTCAACAGCTTTAAGTTGAGGATCAGGCAGAATTTTCCCGATGGTTTCTTTACCCAGAATATATGGGACTAAAACCCCTTTTCCTTCTTGCCCCTCTGGGACCTGAGAGATGACATTCTGTTGCATCAGCTCTTGAAGAAGGGACTTCATAACCAGAGCCTTCTCCTGATCCCTCGGCAAGTTTGTTATGAAGAACCGATTTGGGGGGTCTTCTAAAAACTCTAGATGGTAACCCTGCTGGATTATCCCTAGAACAAATGGACTTCTTGTTGTTTCTTCCCAACTAAACCAGAAGTCCTGAAGCCTCCCGCCTACTGGGAGCTGGTCATTTCCTCTCTGAGGATTCCAATTTTCTTTGTTTGGTCCTTTTTCTGAGGAAAAGCTTCCTTTTTGTCTGCTGTCCTATCAAGTACAGCCTTCTAATTCTGGACCAAACAACAAATCCCCTGAAAAGGGAATTTCACACAGTTTCGCTTTAGAGGCTGAACCCCCTGACCAGGTTTTAAGCCAGAGGGCTCTCCTTGCGGAATTGACCAGTGCTGATGACCTGGCAGACATTTTGATGGACTCTGCCTAGGCATCAGTCATAAATTTGACGGCTTTTAATAGAGTAGGGAAGGACTCTAATAATTCTTTCCTGGAGGTACCTGCCACCACCTGATTTTTGAGTTGGTTTGACCAGCATTCCAAATTTCTGGCCACCACTGTGGCTGCCATTGCAGGTTTCAGATTGGCTAAAGAAGAGTCCATGCTTTCTTCAGTAGCCCATCTGCTTTTTTGTCCATAGCGACTTTGAGAATTCCCCTATCCTCAAAGGCTAAGCCCGTCTTTCTGTACACTTGAGGGAAGGCAGTATCTATCCAAACACACTCCCCTTCTCCTCAAAAGGGAACCTCCTTTTAAGGGCTTTAGCAAAGGACTGTCCATTCTCTGTCCTTCCACTCCTTTAATGGAGTCTGTTAACACTTTGTGTACAGGAAAGACTATGCTTGACCTCCTCCAGCCCCTGGTACATTTTGTCATGTACTGACAGCTGAATTTTTTCTTCCTGGATCTCCAGTGTAGTATAAATTGCCTTGAGTAAATCATCAACTTCCTCAAGTGACAGTTTATATCTAGAAGCCTTGGCTTCTACATCCTCTTCCTCAACATCATACTCAAACGTTGAGGGAGGAATACTTTCCCTTTCTTCCTCAGACTCACTTTCAACTTGCACAGAAGTGGACGGAGGGAGACTGGATTGAGAACTCTGTTCTTGGCTGGAACTCTGACCACGTTTTTTTTCACAAGGGAGCGTACTGTCCCTAGGGCCTCTGCTATTTCTTTTCTCACTGAAGACAGGAGTTCCTTGCACCCCTGTGAGGACTCCTCCTTCACTAAACCCGCAATGCAAGATCTGCACAGGGGTTTAGGCCAAGAGTCCCTTAAAGGATTTTTACATGAGGGGCATTTTCTTGAAGTTCTCTCTGACTTAGCAGTAGCTTTCTGACACGACAGAAATAAAAGAACCCGCAGGTCCTCTTTAACTGCAGCCACTAAAGAGTACAACAAATAGACCCCAACGCCAAACACCCTAAGTGCCCAGAGTCTCAATCCCTGCTGAACTGCTAATGGACCTTTACACCAAAGCAGACAGCTGCAGGTTTAACTTAATACATGAACAAAAAACACCCAGTGATGTAAAGGAAAGAGGTCCCTCTGTACCTCTCCTACCTGGGACTGGCCGGGAGCCTGGGCGCCTGCATCCGCCATAGCTGCTGAAGATTCGTCCTCCATTTCGATCGTAGCAGCCGCCGTCCGCGCGCTTTGAATGGCTTTCCGACCGTGCCAAACAAACGGAAGTCCCGGCCAGAGGACCTGCCCCTTCCTCCTGCGTTCCAGCAGCTGGAACCAATTGCTGCTACGCCCTGCCGGAGGCCTCCACCCACCGAAACTGGCGTCCCCCGCCGTCCGGGATTCGGCGCCGCCATGCTGAGGCCTGGCATGGAACGCTCGTTTCTGAGCACAACCGCGGCCCCCCGAACGCACGGGCGATCAACCTCCGGCAGTCCATTACTCCTGTGAGCCGACGAAGGAAGGGAACACCGGAACACCTAACCCATCGTTCGGGAAGGTGCTGGGCTGGTCTTTGGTATGTGGGACCACTTCGGTTTCTCAGGAGTGCAACATTGATGGTGTCTCTGCAACAGCCTCTGGATGTCTCTTTCTACAAATGAGCATTCACTAGGCATTATGCTGTCCCTCTGGGGTATAAGGTCTGGTAATTTGGATATTAGGAGCCCTCCAGCTTCAGATTAAATTGTTAATAAGTAATAGATTTGGTTTAGAGAGGAGTTTTTTATGTAGGTGGCAGTGTGTTATACATAAAATATGTGTCAGTGCCCTTTGCAGTAAATTAAAATCAATCAGCAAGTCAGTGACAGTTTCAGATGGTCGTGCCCATCGAAAGACAATGTTTTACCTGGAGAAAAACATTTTACTGTTTACACAATGAATCACTGTTACGTGTCAAGCCACACAACTCGTATTAGGTAATTATTTACCAGCTGGCTTGGAGCTCGTGCTCGCAGAAATAAAAGTGAGTGTTTCGTAGAAATCCACTGAAAGGTGACTTAAAGTGATACTAAAATCTCTCTCTTTTTTTTTTGTTAAAAATAACAAACGTGTTATACTTACCTGCCCTGTTGCAGTGGATTTGCACAGAGCAGCCTGGATCCTCCTCATCTCAGGTCCCTCTTCAGTGCTCCTGGCCCTTCCCTCCTGTTGAGTGCCCCCACAGCAAGCAGCTTGCTATGGGGGCACCCGAGCTGCAGCTCCTTGTGTCCATTTAGATACGGAGCTGCAACCACTCCCCACCCCCTTTCTCTACTTATTGGCTGACCGACTTTGATTGACAGCAGCTGGACCCAATGGCGCCATGCTGCTGTCTCAGCCAATGAAGAGGGGAGTCCCGGGCAGCCTAGACACTCCTACAACATAGCTGGATCTAGATGGGGCTCAGGTAAGTATAAAGGGGGTTGAGAGGGGCTGCTGCACACAGAAGGCTTTTTATCTTAATGCATAGAATGCATTGAGATAAAAAAAAACTTCTGCCTTTACAATCACTTTAAAATTGATTTGTTTACACCAAGGTTTTTTACTGTTTTTGCCATTTAGATACCAATCTATAAACTGTCTGTACTTGCTTTGTTTACAGTACATTTTAAAGTGGGTCTGTACTTTAAAACTGAAGATAATATGTTGTAGCAAACATCTAGAAATGGTATTTGCACTTATCAGTATCCAGACAAATATACCTTTTGCCCGGAATTCCTCCTGAAAAATAGCAGTGGACTCCCTAGTATGTGGTTGTGCCTAGGCACTCCTATGCCTACAGTCGCATAGCTATATATCTGCAGTATGAGATCCAAGGCACTGCTCCTCTGACTGCTAATTTAGGCCCAGTTTTCCATTGGCACCTCCGCTAAGCAGAATCCACTTGCTCAGCAGGGGATCTCTCTGCTGATCCCCACTTAGCAGGAGGATGACAAGTTTATGTCTGCCCCACTATGCAGAGCCGACACTGACATAGCCCCCCCCCCCCTCTCCTCTATGGGGCAATTGGATGGAAACGGACCACATGTCGATTTCCACCCAAAATGACCTGCAGGACCACCATCTGTCTGTTTCTTGGCGGACAATATCAGACATGTGCCCGCTGACATCCACAGCTCCATAGAAGGGACTGGAGGGTCCGATCAGGTCAGCCTAAAAAATGGACAGGCGGACCTGATCGGACAGCCCGTGTGAAAGTGGCCTTAGGGAGATTTTGTGTGAGATTTCACTACTGGTAATTACACTACAGTTTTCCTTGCTGGAGGCTCTGAGATAAAGGAGCAATGTATATAGTTCATATAGGTAGGGGCAATAATAAGATATATTGTTCCCCAGAGTGCTTTCATCCACAAAATGCAAGCTTCTTTTTCTAATTAATTAGGACTTTAATATATAGCAACCTGGAACTTGATTACCTAAGAGACCTAAGATTACAAAAATATGTCTTATTAATCCAAAAATGACAACAAGATATACAGTATAATATATCATTAAAAACGGCTTAGTATAGGCAACACATATCACAGCTTATTCATGCATAGCCATCAAACTAGGTATTTTAAACAATATAGCTATATTCCAAAACATATTGGCCAATGTGTTTCGTATGTTTTGTAATCTATCTTGTTATCATTGGTATGATGGATACTACAAGAGACCATATTATATATAAGCTCAAGCAATACTTTCTTCTCAGGAGTAAAGCATCCTTGGTATGGCTCATGGGCTGGTTCGCTGCCAGAATCCCAGGAGTGAAAGGACACTGAGGGCAGGAACCTCGTTTTGCAGACCTCTAGATTACATCTATGATAGGACCCATACAGGCCTCTGACTATTTTACCACATTTCTGAAGAAGCATGAAAACGTGCGAAATGCCTTGACCAATAAGGAGTGGAAGAATAGCTATAGTATTAACAGCTAGTTTGATGGTTATGCATGTCATATGCATTGTCTACACTAAACTGTTTTTTTATTGCATAGTAAATATCCTGTTGTATTTTTTGTATTATTAAATGATATTTTGTAATCTTGGGTTGCTTTCGTTTATTAAAGCGGAGTTCTGCTTAAAAAAAAATTAAAGCAGCAGCTACAAATACTGCATCTGCTGACTTTTAATATTCGGACACTCACCTGTCCCAGGTTCCAGCGATGCGGGGGTACGAAGCCCCGCTCGTCTCCCCCTCCACTCGGCAGCGCCAGCATTGTAACTGTGGGCGCCCGGCTGTGGCTTCACAGCCGGGACCCACTGCGCATGCGCGAGCCACGCGCCGTGATTGGCCGTGCAATCATCTGGGACTTGTGACGTGTCCCAGATGATTGCCTAGAGGGAGGGGGGAGAGCTGATCTTCCTTCCGGCACCGAGGGTGTGCCAGAAGGAAGTGGGAGCCGGAACCCTCTGAAAAGAGGGTATCTGCTCCCCCCCCCCAAAAAAAATGACATGCCAAATGTGGCATGTCAGGGGGTCACCTTCTCTTAAAGCGGAAGTTACATTTTTGGGTGGAACTCCACTTTAATTTCCAGGGTCCTAATTAAAATGAAAAGATAAGGAAGCAAAGCCCTGCTTTTACCAAGACGGTGACACAGTGCAGAACAAGACATGATAAGTCAGGTAATGACATGGTAATGGGTAGAAAATCAGCTGCAGGTGAACCACAGGCAACACTTGTGACTTGTCCTTTGCTCCCTATCTGCCTTTTACGGACACGGCTTCCAGTTCTTTTCCACTTTAAGGGTATTTTACATCACATTTGTAGCACCCTCCTAGATAGGTGCTAGGTTAGGTACAGTTAGTTCTGACCCGCTGTATTCAGTGGAGCTGCATTTCATTTCTAGACAAATTTAGTTCTGGCTCACTGTAATCAATGTAGTTGTTTGATTGTTCTGGTCTGTTTAGTGTTTCAGTGGCTTCGGGATTAACTGCTTCCCATGTTTGTCCAGAAATATTGTGGAAGATAGTGGGCAGGCAGAGTCTAATCAGCAGCTGAATATTTATACTGTTTCAGCCATACCCCGTGTGAAACTGCAGAGATGGTTGCTGGGAAGGGCTATAAATAATAGGGGCCCCTGATTGCTCCTTAGGCAATTCAGCATGTACCAGCAGCTCATCGAGGCCTTAGTTGGGCTAGCTGGAGGCCTACTTTGCGGAGAGTTTGCTGAAGCTGACTGAGGGGCTGTCGATCACATACCCTCTGTTCTCAGCTGCACAAGGAGCTTAGAGAGCTGGGGGAGGAGGAAACAGCAACACACTGGTCTTCCCCAGTAAATGGCTGTTGGGGAGGAGGGGGTTGTGTCATGCATCAGTTTGATCATTGGAGGAGAGCAGAGCTAGATAAATGACAAACAAAACTTAATAACCTGCGCCAAATGAAATAAACTACTGAAAAAACAAATAGTGACACAATGTGAAAATAGAATATCGCAAGAAAACACACTATGCGATAATGGAAAATCGCATAAAAACACACAACTGCTGCTGCTGCCTGCAAAGGTTAAATAAACCTTAAAGAATGGAATAAATGGAATATATAGGCTGCGCTAGCGGATATGACTCACCACTGTGAGAATATGTGAAAAATATACAAAAAACATATATAATGGTAGATCAAATAGATTGTGCAACAATGGCTACAATATTAAAATGATGTGAAAGGTGACTTTTGTTACATTGATCAATGTTATTGGTGATGAACAAAACCAATTTAACAGACTAGAATAATTGAGGTAATTGAGATGATAAATTGCAGGTAGTCACTGAACGATGATCCCCTCTGAAACCCCACTCACTGAAAAGACATGACCCACGGCTTTGCAGTCCTAGGGTCTTTAAAACATATTTGTGGGGCAATGGGGTGAATGATGTCAGAAATCCTGATAGAACTCCAGATGGACCAATGAAGACTCCAGAAAAAGTGCCGTAGAGAGGGAAAACAAAAACAACAACATGTGTGGTATCGCCGTAATGAACCTGTATAACACTATGCAATAGTGACTCACTGATGAGCAAACAGGGATCAGCGAGTTCCGGGTGCGCACATGGCGTGCGCTCCAAACAGAACAGGAAGCAGCGTCACTGGCTTACAGACCGGAAGTTACGTTGACGCGTTTCACCCCTCCTCCAGGGCGTCATCAAGGACATCGATGACACCCTGGAGGAGGGGCGAAACGCGTCGACATAACTTCCGGTCTGTAAGCCAGTGACGCTGCTTCCTGTTCTGTTTGGAGCGCACGCCATGCGCGCACCCGGAACTCGCTGATCCCTGTTTGCTCATCAGTGAGTCACTATTGCATAGTGTTATACAGGTTCATTACGGCAGTTTAAGGTCAAACCTCTTTTCTTCTAATTTTAATGAGTGGCCACGAGTCTTGTTAAACTCCCTTCCGCAAAAAAGTTTTATACCTATTGTGGGGTCACCAGTATGCAGTATGGCATTTGTATATTGAAATCCTATCCCCTCTTAAGCGTCTCTTCTCCAGACAGAACAAGTTCAGTGCTTGTAACCTTTCTTCATAACTAATATCCTCCAGACCCATATAGTCAGCTTTATTTGTCATTAAATCTATTACAACGGCTACCCCTTCTATACAGTCTGATATTCCTAGAACTTTCATGGTAGCATCAATTTACAAATATGGGAACGTTTTACTGGTAATAAGGAATGTCCTATCACACTAAAATATTTTAAACTCAGATAAAATGAAATGGCTACTTGTTTTTGCAGCTTTTTAGTCCAGGTGGTTGCACAATATTCTTGGAAATGTTAAAAAATACTAGTCAGCATTGGGTTTTAGGTGTCTTCATGTCACACAGTAGCCCTGCAGGAAGTGAAGACTGGAACCTCTTTCAGTAGGTGAACCTGCAGATTTTATTTTTCCTGGCACGCTGTTTGATCTGATTGTGTCATGCATCGTATTCTAATCAGAATATTACCATAAACAAAAGAAAACGGAGCTCACTCTTTTACAATAAAGACCGCTGAGCTGTGTTTATGCAAAGCAGGTCATTTTATATTATATGCATCAAACGGTCATCATTCTACTCTTCCTTTTCAGTCTTTTTATTATGTGTCCCTCTCCTCCACCTCTCAGTGAAGACGCCATATTTCTCAACTTTCTACTATAAGGCCAGGCTGAGGGGTAGGTAAATGAGATGGACCGTGCCATTTTGGGTGCTTCAGAAGGAGGGGATGCAAGCTATGTTGCAGAAATATTTCATGGGTCATGGTGGGGAGGGCACACTTTTACCTTTTTGCCTGGAGTGCTAAAAGACCTTGTCCCGAAACTGCACAGAGACATTTATTTATTGTGCTAATTACACCTGTTATGCCGCGTACACATGGCCGGACTTTGCATCGGGCAAAACTCCGTCAGCATTTCCGACGGAATAATTTCAAACAGGCTCTATATCTAAGTCCGTTGGAAACGCTGACAGAAAAAGTCTGATGGGGAATTCACACGGTCGGAATATCCGATGAAAAGCTCCCATCGGACTTTTTCCATCGGAAGTTACGGCCGTGTGTACACGGCATTAAATATAGTTGGAGACAATCCACATTCATTCACAGCTTTTGCCTGGTGTTGAGGACTGGTGATCTCCCCTGGGCTTTAAACCCTAAAGATCATCCTGCCTACAACACTGATATGTACAGCTCTGAGGCTGAACTGCTCTGCTTTTTTTTTTTTTTCCTAGGTTGAGTTAAGCATTTTACAGTTAGGAATATCAGAGGTGTTAACAGAGGTCTAAACTGTGAATGTAAGCATGCACAGTTCCATAGGTGGCTCAACCAGATACTTAAATGCAAGAGATTGTGCAGAAAATCTTACACTGAGACAATAAATATATGGATCCCTAGCACTTTCTCGCCATAGGCAGCTGCCTGCCTGCCAAAAATAATTTGAAGTGAAAACATCAAGGTAAAAATTGGACCACAGGGAGCCTGGGGAGGTAGAGTTTTGTGAAAAATTGCTTTATTTAAAGGCCAAGAGATAAACTGAACAGATTACAGTGAGGACATCGATCTCTAAAGATAAGAAAATAAACATGACCTGGCATAGCTGCAGTAGCAAGCCTCCATCCCTGATAATCTGAATAAAAGCATGAAGGAAAAATATTGGGACTTTAAATGCGGTATGCTATTGCTAAATAAAACAGTGTTTGGATTATGTATATAATAAAACCTTTAATTTTATCAAACGCAGTTCCTTTGGTCTAGGGCTGCATGATACAGTTTCCTCAACATAAACACAGCCATATATAGATGAGTTCATATTAAATACACACTTAATAAATACACATATAAAATATCATACAATGGTGATATATACACACAAATACATGAATATATGTTAAATCTAAAGAGTAAAAGCTGGTCAAAGGTCAAAGGTGGTCAAAGGTTTTACTATATAAAGTATCTCACAAAAGTGAGTACACCCCTCACATTTTTGTAAATATTTTATTCCATCTTTTCATGTGACAACAATGAAGAAATGACACTTTGCTACAATGTAAAGTAGTGAGTGTACAGCTTGTATAACAGTGTCAATTTTCTGTCCCCTCAAAATAACTCAACACACAGCCATTAATGTCTAAACCGCTGGCAACAAAAGTGAGTACACCCCTAAGTCAAAATGTCCAAATTGGGCACAAAGTGTCAATATTTTGTGTGGCCACCATTATTTTCTAGCACTGCCTTAACCCTCTTGGGCATGGAATTCACCAGAGCTTCACAGGTTGCCACTGGAGTCCTCTTCCACTCGGCATCACGGAGCTGGTGAATGTTATTGCCAGCGGTTTAGACATTAATGGCTGTGTGTTGAGTTATCTTGAGGGGACAGCAAATGTACACTGTTATACAAGCTGTACACTCACTATGTTACATTGTAGCAAAGTGTAATTTCTTCAGTGTTGTCACATGAAAGCATATAATAAAATATTTACAAAAATGTGAGGGGTGTACTCACTTTTGTGAGATACTGTATCAATATTTATGACCATTGTATGATATTGTATATGTTTATTTGGTAAATGTGTATTTAATATCAACGAATCTGTATATGGCTGTGTTCATGTTGTGGAAACTGTATCATGCAGCCCTAGACCTAAGGTAAAATTAAAGGTTTTACTATATACTCCATACACTGTTTTATTTAGCAATAACATACCTCATTTAACCACTTCCGGACCAGCCGCCAACTGCGGCAGGTTGGCTCGGCTGGGCAAATCTACATTACCTTACATCACTTTTCCTATGGCCACCTGCGATCACTCGTGACAGAGCGAGAATCGGGATCTGTGTGTATAAAATGGTCCCTTTCATAACTTCAGACCAGGCGGGAACAAAGTTGCAAACGCTTTACTTAGAAAAATGCAAAAGGTAATTACAGAGTTCCACATTCACGGACAAAATTCTCCCCTAATTCCCCACTCTAACTACAGGCTGTGTGCTGTCCCAGCATACCTGAAAAGGTAGTGTTGGTGTAAAACAAAGTCCATCAAAGGCATCACTCCAGGGCTGGTGTCTTCGGGGCAAGTCCCATGTTCTGATGCCTTCACATCCAGATGGTGATAAGCAACATCCTTCTGCTCCTCGTGGGTGTCATTTGCCATCGTTCTCTCTTATGGGCATCAGACTTAACTCTCCAATAGGCCTTTGTCAGGCACATGTTGTTGGAGGTAACTCAAACTCAGTGGTGGCTGGTGGTAATTTTTTTTGGGGGTGGGGAGGCAACTAGTGCACCCACCACCCCCACGGTCGGTCCACTTACCTCATCTATGGTGGGCAATCACGGGCTACTTCCCCTTCCCCTGTTCTGCGACTTCCGTCTCCCCCCTACTCCTCGGTGGCCAATCAGAACGCTTCCACTTTTGGCCAATTGGGAAACGTGTCTCAGACCCATGTTTCCTGATTGGTGGAGAGTGAATATTTATTCTCTATTCTAACACACCTGGTTGGGCTCCAAGCGCAATGCTCTGCGTCTGGAGTCCCCCCTTTTTTGAAGCCTATTGGAGCCTCTGGCTCCAAACACCCCCGTAATTCATGCGCCAGGGGTCTCTCAGGCCCGGGGCACCCTGTTTTGGACCACTGTCCCTCTTTTATGCACAGGACCAGTGGGTCGGACCTAGAGATAACCTGCCAAAACAAAAGAGCCAGGAAAGGCATTAACTCCCACCTTCCTGTCTGGGGGCAGCACCTAACTGGCTATATTATCCTGCTTACACATACATACTTTGTGATGATAGGTATCCCTTTTTTTCTCAGCCCAGAAAGTTGGGATGTATACCAATCATAAGCTAAAAGAATATGTGAGTACAGGCGGTCCCCTAGTTATAAACATCCAACTTACAAATGACTCCTACTTACAAATGGAGGGAGACAACAGGAAGTGAGAGGAAATCTACCCCTAGGAAGGGAAATTCACTAAGGGTTATTATGGAAAAAAGGTGTCTCCACTGAAGCTTTATCACCAATCCTTGTTTCCACAACAACCCAAAATGTTCAAAATCCAATTGTCATTGGGACAGCAAGTGAGATGAAATCTGAACAGGGGCACAGACAGCAAAATAAACTTTACAGGGGTGTTAACCCTTCCCCATGCTATCCAAAAAGCTTAAAAATATTTTTTTTGGCTGAAGCTACACTTAAATTTTTTTACCTGTTCTGACTTACAAACATATTCAACTTAACCACTTCAATACAGGGCTTTTAAACACCCTTCCTTACCAGAGCACTTTTTGCGATTCGGCACTGCGTCGCTTTAACTAACAATTGCGCGGTCGTGCGACGTTACACCCAAACAAAATTGACGTCCTTTTTTTCCCACAAATAGAGCTTTCTTTTGGTGGTATTTGATCGCCCCTGCGGTTTTTATTTTTTGCGCTATGAACAAAAGAAGAGCGACAATTTTGAAAAAAAACACAATATTTTTTACTTTTTGCTATAATAAATATCCCATTTTTTTTTTTAAAAACTATTTTTTTCCTCAGTTTAGGCCGATACGTATTCTTCTACATATTTTTGGTAAAAAAAATCGCAATAAGCGTATATTGATCGGTTTGCGCAAAAGTTATAGCGTCTACAAAATAGGGGATAGATTTATTGAATTTTTTTTTTTTTTTTTTTTTTACTAGTAATGGCGGGGATCTGCGATTTTTTTTTCGTGACTGCGACATTGCGGCGGACACTTCGGACACTTTTGACACATTTTTGGAACCATTCACATTTACACAGCGATCGTTGCTATAAAATTGCAATGATTACTGTGTAAATGTGACTGGCAGGGAAGGGGTTAACACTAGAGGGCGCTGGAGGGGTTAATGTGTTCCCTAATAGACGTGATTCTAACTGTAGGGGGGGGGACTTAAGGGGAGGAGACCGATCATGTGTTCCTCCATACTGGGATCACATGATCGGTCTCCTCTGCACTGACAGGACGTGGAGCTGTGTGTTTACACACACAGCTCCACGTTCCCGCCCGGTCCCGTTGTTTTAAACGGGCAATCGCGGGTGCCCGGCGGACATCGCGGCCGCCGGGCACTCGCACCGGGTCCCGAGCGATGCCGCGGGCACGCGCACCCCCCAGGCGGCCGGGAATCCAAGGACGTCATATGACACCCACCCAGGATGGTAGATCCACCTTGTGGGCGTCATATGATGGCGGGCGGTATTGAAGCGGTTAAGAACAAACCTACAGATCAAATCTTGTTTGTAACCCGGGGACTGCCTGTATCTGTGCAGATATTGTCTTGCAGTGACTGTAAATACTGTTTCTTTTTTAACAAGGCCTCTACAGAACCAGAACACCGACTGGTTGCCAGTACTTAATTGGCCTCATTGGCACAGCGCATACATTTGCAAATGTATGTGCGCTGCCTAAATTCTTCCTACTTGTTCTCTGTACATTAAAACCTGAAAAGCATGTGCATGTATAACACAGCTGTTGAAATGTGTGACAATCTTTTATTCAGATTGTCTAAATGTTTGCCAATAATACAAGGGAAATTGAATACTAGTGAGTGAGGAATCTTTGCACACTCTCATTTCTTTCAAACCTACAGATTCACAATAATCATAGAATAAATGAAAATTAAAACGTATCTGCTAGCTGATGGTTTTTAATAACCATATTATTATAAGTGCTGTTAAAATATGACATGTTAAAAACGTGTTAAAAAAGTGTTTGTTGTTTAAATAATCAAATGTGCCAGCATTGGACCCCGCAGATACCGGTACCTCCAGTGTGCAACTTGGCAATCACCAACACTTGCGTAAAAGATCTAATTCCACTAAATTGATATAATCTGGATTTTCAATAAACCAGAACAAAAACCTGAGTGAACATGTGTAGAAGCATTTTGAAGCAACATACTATTGCAAAGCGAAACCCTTTGTTTGTCATTTTTGTAGTTAGTGTGTAGAGATTGCAGTTTATATTTCAAACACTAGGGGGAGTTGCTGAATTTTGACAGATGGTAAAGCAGCTATGCATAGCTATAGGGAGTTAACACATTAGCATGTATCTGCAGCACATATATTGAACTGTAAATTAAACATTAACAGCTCACTCTTTTAATTAGCCAATATATTATCTAAAGGCAGTCTATAATTGTAGATACAGTGTATCTTGTGATGCTTGCGGGAACTGAATGTTAATAGCTCTGAGCTGCTACTGCTCAGTGTTTAATTGTATAAGATTAATGTATGTAATTATACTGTTAAACCTATAATGTTTGTACTGGGAGAGATATTTTAAAAATAACTTTACTAGCCTTTTGAGAGATTCCAGTGGCCTTTGATATATATTTTACTTTCCAATGACCTTTTTTTTAAATTTCCAATTTTTATACTAAATTAACCACCCTTAGTACCAGCCTGTAATATCCCTTTTAATACCACGCCATTTTTTTTAGATTTCAGTGCTGTGATAGTTTGACTGACAATTACAATTACATGCAACATTGTACCAAAATATTTTAATATATCAACAGCTAGAGCTTTCTTTTGGTAGTATATACAAAATAGAAAAATAATTTTAAGAGTGCCAAAGTCAATACTCCACAAATAGCAGTTTGATATGCAGTAGGATAAAAAAAGTATTTTTTATTGCATATACAAAATCTTAAAAAACAGCAAAGTGCACATAATAAAACCATCACAGAGGAACATGAGGCTTGAGCAATGGTGCAGCAGCTTCGGCTCTACATGTTTCACCAACATATGTCTTCTGCAGGAGTCATATGGTTGCTGCAAACGCTATTAAAATAAATGAGATATACAATTCATAAATTAAAAAATACAAAAGTGAAAAGGGAATAACAAATCAAATATAACAAATCAGAACCATTTACATATACTAGAACATTTGGGAAGTGTATCTTACCGGGTGCTCAGAAGAATCAATCGAATTAAACACTTCGTGCATCAAGGCAGGGGGAAGACTAACCCAGGATTCTATTAGTGACCATAGAAGGGACATGTGCCATACTTAAATACCTGTGGGGAATGGACATATTGAATATGTTGTAAAACTGTTACCACAGAGAAAAGGGGGGCATAATCACTTGGCATATTACCTTTAGACATAGGGGGGAGAGGGGAACTTCCAAGGTTCCACAACTCTAAACTTGTTTTGTTTGTCACTGTCACATACCTGACTGTGGAGCCTGAGATGATGAGGGTTGGCTCTTGCACAATTCCCGTCCAAGCACCCCTGGTAGTGAAGACAGGGACTGCTAGGGCAGTGGAAGGGTGCAGGTGCCTGGAAGCTGTAGTAATGAGCTGTACCTTGGAGACACAGGAGTCCTTGCAGGGAGTCTGATCACAAGCCTTGTTCAGTGGGAGCCAGGCAGACAGGTGCAGAATCAGGATCAAGGTCGGTAACAGGCAGAAGTCGATAATGTGCTGGCGGTGGGGTACCAAATCAGGAAGCGGAGAGGTAGTCATAAATCCAAGCCAAGGTCGGTAACATAAGCGAGCAGCAGATATAACAGGCAGGGGTGATCCAAGAGAGGTGTCAGATATAGCTGGGTCAGGAACAAGGTTAGCAGACATGGATTAGAATCAGGAACAAAGGAACTAGAGCTGAAGACAATCTAGCACTGAAACCAGGCAGACTCTCAGTTTAAATAGACTGCTGGGTGCCAGAATCTGTGGATGCGTGCACACGCGCCCGCATGTATGTGCCAATGTGCATTTGTGTGCACATTCAAGTCCTTGCTCGTCTTGGGCTTCTGTGCTCGTAAATCTGCACATGCGCATAGGCACCTGCTGCACGAGATCCCTGACAATTACCTACATTTGATCTCCCACGATCCTCCTTCCTTATTCATAATGGAGGAAGGGGATCTTTCTCCACTGTGAATGGGCTAAATGTTTGTAAACACTACTAGTGTTTACACTTGTGATGGCTGTGATTGGTTCACAGTGACCAAGAGATGAAAAGCCACTCTGATTAGCTCTGTATATCATGACTGTGACCTGAGCTGTCCTATTCATGCCAACTGCAAAGGACCAATGGGTTACAATGTAGTGCAGGTAAGGGGAATATAAGGGGGTTGGGTAGAGCCTTTGCAGAGACACTGACACTTTGCCCTGCATGGGCAGTGTTTGTTAAATCCTTCTTTCTTGGATTTTTCCTTTCCATTGTTCAGTGATTTTATCTTCTGTTTGAACATTATTATGTACAGCCCTAAGGCAGTTGCACTCTAACATTTCTTGCATTAAGGAAGCCCACTATTTTTTAAAGAGCTACCAGCACACCCCTGTACAACCCAAGCCATGCCTAGCTACTCATTAGTGTGTTACCATGCATTGTAGAGAGCTGCAACACAGTTGCCTCAAAATGCATGCTACCACCACACACAATGCATTGTGTGGAACCATGCATTGTGGTAATCCAGTGTTAATTTTGGCAGCGAATTTCAATTTAGTTTTAGTCTTATGCCCCATACACATGGTCGGACATTCCGACGGATTTTGGCCGAAACTTGTATTCACGCGGTTACGGAAAATCTGAACCTTCGGAACAAGGTGACGTACAACTCGTAGGACGGGACTACGAAGAGGCCAGTAGCCAATAACTTTAATTTCCAAATTCATTCTGAGCATGCGTGGCACTTTGTGCGTCGGTATTCTGTACACATGATCGGAAAAAGTCAGATCGGATTTTGTTGTCGGAATTTTCGACCGTCTGTATGGGGCATAAGTCTTAGGACTAAAATGGCATTTTAGTTTTAGTCCCATTTTAGTCTTCTAAAAAATTGTTTTAGTTTTAGTCGTATTTAGTCGACTAAATCTCCAGTACATTTTAGTCGATTAAAACTCATTTTAGTTGTCTAAAATCTAATAGGTGTAATTAAATTGTAATGCATTAGTTAACATTTCTCTACAATTTCCAAACTCATTATTTACTGCTGGAGTGAAAAATCTAATATGTTATTTATTATGGCATTGTGGTATGAACATGCACTACAGACCAATGTTCATTTTTAAGTAAAATTTCAATTTAGTTTTAGTCTGATGCCGCATACACACGAGCGGATTTTCCGTCTGAAAAATCTTGGATGGTTTTTCCAACGGAATTGCGCTCAAGCTCGGCTTGCATACACCCGGTCACACAAAAGTTCTCTTATCTTTGGACCGTCAAGAACTCAGTGATGTACAACACTACGACGAGCCGAGAAAATTAAGTTCAATGCTTCCGAGCATGCGTCAAATTGTTTCCGAGCATGCGTAGGAATTTAACACGTCAGAATTGCTACAGACGACCGAAAAATTGAGAATCTGCTCTCAATCTTTTGCTGGCTGGAATTCCGCCAGCAAAAGTCTGATGGAGCATTCACACGGTCGCAATTTCCTACCAAAAGCTCTTTTCCTGTTGGATTTTTTGATCGTGTGTACGTGGCATTAGTCTTTTGACTAAAATGGCATTTTAGTTTTAGTCTCATTTTAGACTTTTGATTAAAATGCCATTTTAGTTTTAGTCGTATTTTAGTCATCTCAATTGTTTTAGTTTTAGTTGTATTTTAGTCGACTAAAATAATATTAATTTAGTCGACTAAAATGTTTTAGTCGACAAAATTAACACTGGTGGTAATGCATGGGTTACCAAAAAGAAAAGCTGTGATCCCTTACTAAACTAGTCCTTCATATACCCCAGAACCGACCACCCTAAAAGCTTTGCACTGACTACATTTCCAAGCTTACAGTTGTACTTTTCATGAGTAGTTGCAACAGAAATAAGACCAAAGAGTGAAAAGCTGAATTTCACTTGAGGAACCCATTTCCTCCTCGTTTCTGATATAGTAATGCCGACACTAACCGCAATTAATGTACATTTCAGAGTTAGACAGGTGATATCGTTTATTTTAACAATAGAAGCAGAAGGTGGCATAGCAATGGGCTCAGTGAGGTGTGAACTGAGGTTGGTTGTTGGGACAACTCCACACAAAACAACTCAGCCTTATCTCAAGTTGGAGGTTCTGCATTAGGTAACTGGAAGATGATTGTATGAAGGAAAAAAATTCTGCATCGTACCATTCATTGTGAGTGACTACTGGATCAATTCTCTCTGAGACATTCCTTGAAGTGACCTTTTCACTGTAAGAAATATGAAAAAAAAATGTTGCTTAACTTGTCCTAATGTCCATTCATAGAACTGTCATTGTGTGCAAAGAGATCTTCACATCCTACACACTTCAGATGCCTGCATTCCCCGCTGTATTCTGTTGTTCATCCACTACAGCAGCAGGAAAAGCGGTCATCTCACCCAACCAGATGTAAAGATCCTTCTGGCAGCTTTTCAGAGATAATTTCCCTTGTAATAATTTACCTGTTTCTCATATTAAATTATTACAGTCTCTTGAGCTAAGGACAGATTTATACAGAATGCATAGGCGTGAGCACAGGGTATGCCAGGGGTGCCTGGGCACACCCTAATCACCCTGTGTGATGCAGATTCCCCCTGATATTTCATCAAAGCCCACTAACAGGGCTCCTAAAAAAAATGTGTAAAAATCGAATAAAAAAACTAAAATTTAAAAAAATAATAAAAATAAAAACTACTGACACCATCGACTGCCCTATTGACACCAATCCCTGCCCTACTGACACCATCAGTAAAAATACACATGCACACATATGTGTTTGAGCTTTGAGGTGCACACCATAATGCAATAGGCTGTGCACACCTATGACTAAACGAATAGCTTGAACATTAGATTTTCCATCCCTATTTAATAGATGAATTTGGATATCATATACTGTATGAATGCGTTTAGGTGGTTTTTAAACTGTTACTTTCTTCTTAATAAATGTAGTTTTATTTAAAGTGGTTGCAAACCTCAGACATGAAATACTGTACAAACAAAGCATATCCCTCTATAGTGTGTACTTGTCATATATACATAGGATTAGCCCTGGGACTTTGAATGAGGCGTGTATGGTTAGCCAAGAAACATATCATGAGTATATAAAAAATTGATGTATTGCAAATTGTCGTGCATGTAAAACACAACAGCAGTAAATGCAGGCCGATGAGGTATACATATAGTGTGAAAAGAGAACAATCCAAATACATTGGTAAGTAAATAAAGTAAGTAAGTAAGTATATAAAAAAAACAGTATACAGGCATCGAAATGATATACAAGCATCAGTAATACCCACCGCGTTTCGCGAGACCACGCTCGCTTCTTCAGGGGTAGATGCTTTCGTATATCTGCAATACAAGTAATAAACCAAATAAATGTATGTTACACAGAATTGGCAGGGAGGTGAGTGGTCATAGGGGTCTTTGTGTGGGACCCCATTCTCACCAATGGGCTGGGCCAGGTCATCAATCACTGACTCCATAGGCAGCGGTAGCAACAGACATTCAGCTAGTGTGTCCTTGTCTCAATCCAGAGCGCTAAGGTTAATTTCTGTCTGCTGCCTCGTTCCATTGCTATAAGCATGAGTCAATTCTGACCAGTTTTCCTGACACCAAGAGAATAATGGTGACAGGGGAAGTAACTCCAGCAGATTGACGGCCATAGCTCTGGTTCTGTATGAAGGGGGGGTGTGTGTTCCTTCCCTCCAGTTGGCTCTCAGAGCTCTACTCACTGATGTAACTTCAGCTTTCCACCCCCTGCTTTTCAGAGCTGAGAGATAATCTGCTAATTCTGCACTTTGAATGGATGTAAGGGGAAGATGGTTGTCATGAATTGGTATGACCAGACAGTGTGGATTGCACAGAGAGAGCCAAAACGCATGTAAGTGAATAATTAAGGCGGCACAGTGGTGTAGTGGTTAGCACTCTCACCTAGCAGTAAGAAGGGTCGCTGGTTCAAATCCCAACCACGACACTACCTGCCTGGAGTTTGCATGTTCTCCCTGTGCCTGCGTGGGTTTCCTCCGGGTACTCCGGTTTCCTCCCACAATCCAAAGACATGCAGGTAGGTTAATTGGCTTCTGTCCAAAAAATTGGCCTTGGTATAGGAGTATGGGCTCCTTGAGGTTAGGGACCGATGTGAGTGTGCAATGTACAGGGATAGGGACAATTGTAGACACTCACTCAGGTTGAACTGGATGGACTGATGTCTTTATTCAACCTTACTAACTATGAAACTATAAGTTTATTTAAGGATAAGTGATAACAATATATAAACACCTCCAATATAAACAGTGAAAAACCAACCAAACAGTGACCCACAAACAACAATAACTATATACAATATAAGGGAAGTATCGCAATCTTAAATGTAGCCAGACCAGGGTCATTCACAAGAGATCAGCAGATAAACAAGGGCAGTTCCAGAATCACAAACGTAGGGCAGGCTGGGGTCATACACAGGGAATCAGCAAATGGGGGAAGGTGCAAAAGGATCAGGCTACAGAGCAGGGATGCAAGGTAACAGGAGGGACAGGATCAGGATCAGATGTACAGGGTAACAGGATCAGGTACACAGGTTACAGGTTGTAGAATCAGGTTCAAAGGCCACAGATACAGATCAGGACACAAGGAAGATACCAGGGCGATGAGAGCAATCATTAGCCGGGTAGTTATATGAATGCCTGTAATTAGCCTCAAGTGACACCTGAACGCAGGAGGTGCTGTCTGCTCCACACTGCTAGGATCCATCCGCTGGTGGACGCAAGTATTGCGGCCAAAAGATGACATAACACCAGTAGGGGAAAGTTTGTGTGCAAGACAAGTTTAAGCCAACATCCGTCGGAAAAAATCTGATGGATTTTGTTGTCGGAATGTCCGATCGTGTGTACAGGGCATTACTCTTTAGTCATCTACTAGGTTTATTAAAAAAGTATCAACTTACTATCCACTTGTATGAATATTTTGCTTAAAATTAAATATTTGTATCTCAAAAAAGAAAAAGCAAGAGGATGAAATGTGAATTAACGTGTAGCACAGGACGTGTATTTTTTCCAACTCTCAAATGCAGCCAATACCCCTAAATATGTAGGTATAAAATGACAAAATATACATGTAAACTTTATGATATTAGTTCACTTTTAAAAAATACTGACCTTACCTTTTTGCACCCTTTTTACATGTACTCAGTGCTACTGATTTTCTCCAACCTCTCTCAACCACTTCCTATCTAAATGCGCTCGATACCGAGGAGGCTGCACATCATTGCTCAGGGTGAGCTTCCTGATGGTTACAATGGTAGTTTTAATAATGTGCTGTCTGCAGCCACTCTGCTTAAAGTGGAAGTAAAGTCAAAAATATAACTTTTACCTACAGGTAAGCCTATAATAAGGCTTACCTGTAGGTAAAAAAAAATCTCCTAAACCTGTACGGTTTAGGAGATATTCCCCGTGCAATGCGCCGCTGACTGCAGCGGCGCATGCGCACGGGGGATTCTCGGCTGAAGGGCCGGCAGAATCCGAACCCTGCCGGAAAGAAGTCTCCCGTGCGCATGCGCGGGAGTGACGACATCGCGGCTCCAGCCACTCACAGCGCTGGAGTCGCGATACCCGGAAGACACGCCGAGGCAACATGTCAGCGACCTCGGCGTGGACCAGGTGAGTTACCGACGCTTCGTTCTAAGGTAAGTATTTCATAATGAGCTAGTATGCGGTGCATACTAGCTCATTCTAGCTCATTATGCCTTTTCCTTTACAGGTGTTAAAAAAAAAAAAAAAAAGTTCAGCGGCTTTACTACCGCTTTAAGATGAGGTAAGAGTATGAGTTATACTGTGTCTTTGTCCACCACCACCATTTTATTTCTTACAAATATTTATATAGAGTCAACAATTTTCACAGTACTTTACATATACAGAATATTGTACATTCACATCAGTCCCTGTCTTCAAGGAGCTTACAATCTAAGTTTCCTACCACACATACATACATACATACATACATACAGTCAGTATACTAGGACCAATTTAGACAGGAGCCAAACAACGGAGACCGTGTTCACACTGGAACCGGCTGCGGATCGCACAGGAGCGCTGTGCGTCCCTGTTCCCCGTTTAAGGGCCGAATCTGTGCCTGAATTCGGTCCTGAAACGTTTCTGTGCACTGTGCTCCGCAGCCGCAATGGGGATATGTGAACCGGCTTCATAGGGAGCCAGTCACATTCTCCTGCTATGCGAATTAGATGCGGGGAAACCTGTATCTAATTCGCATAGGTGTGAACCCAGCCTCACTGGTATATCTTTGGAGTGTGGCAGTCACACTCGACCAATAAAATAATCACACATTATACTGTATCTTACTATCAATCATTGACTTGTTCGTAGCATATTAACACTATGATGACATCCAACGAGTATTTGCTCAAAAAGCAAGAGACAACAAACACCTGTTTTAAAAGTTCAAGCATATCTAATGTCCAAACATTTGGAATGCTTAAAAAGTTATTGCACTCAAGGAAAGAGGTTTAGGACAGAGGATATCCAAAAACAACCAAAATTTACTCCAGGCATCTCTGCTAGCCACAGTCAAAACAGGCAGGGACTAACAAATCGTACATTTCAGACTGTTGAGTAGCTTCAAGCAATACAAATACCTCAAGAGGAGCCACCAGAACCTCCTGTAATATCTACCGGCAGCTCATACCTAGTTCCCCAGGATACTTTTCAGCAGCAAACTAGGCAAACCATCCCTTCTAGGCCAGTGCCCCATCCCTTCTAGGCCAGCGCCCAGGCCCTCTTTCAGCAAAGACCCTCCCCAGGTGGTGTGTATATATATATATATATATATATATATATATATATATATATATATATATATATATATAGGCCAGTATGGTGGTCTGCATTTATGGGAGGAGTCCGGGGGGGAATTTAAGCCTGTATCCCTTGTTGGTTCCGGTGCACGATATGTCACGTCACCAGGCCGGCTCTTAACAGCTCACTTCGTGGTTCATGAGTCCAGCGTGTTGTGGTTTCTGTGTTCGTGGTCTTCATCGGCCGTTCTTGCTTGCTGTTGCAGGTAGGTTTCAAAACTTTTCGTATCACACACAATGCTGCGATTCGTTATATTTCCTATCCCGCATCCCTTTCGTATTTACCTCCGAGTGGTTGTCGGTCGTGTCCCGACATTATTCGGCACAGGCATAGTAGATTCGTAGATTACCTCTGCCTTGTTTGTCATCCCTATTACAAACATACAATTTTGTTCGTAGATCCAAGCCTTAGAGCCACTGTCGGTCGTTGTCCGACATTACTCGGCACAGGCTTTGCTGGTTGCAGGATTCACAGTCTATTGGGTTGCAGCCTCATCTCTTGGAGCTGAGCATGTATTTATTGCACGGTTATGTGGCTGATTGAGGTGGTAAATAGATTCACTTGGTGCCTTGTCTACATTTTGATTAAGTCTTGCGACTGGGTGGTTGGTATGTGTTCGGTTTTGGAGGGGGGGTGGCACCCTAACAATCTACGACAGCCCAATTCTAATCCCAGTCGCATCGGCATACCACGTACGGAATCATTCCTAGTTTCATCAAAAACCTCCAAGTCTTTGCCAGTCGTTATCTGACATCGCTGGGCTCAGACATCACTAACTCATAGTACAATATACAATATTTGTTACTTCCACAAGCCACACACAGGTCCCCCGCAAAACCACCTCATCGTAACACCGCATTAGGCCAGACAAAAGCCTCACAATTGCCATTCGGCCGATTCATGCACCCCACATCGAGTCGCGCCGGTGGCACAACGATTCATATCTTAGGCACCACACATCACGATTCCATCTATCATCAGCTTACTACAGTTCGGTCTCTATCGTGAGGCATCTGCCAAAAGCTACTAGTCATTACACAGACTAATCCATTCATACGCTCGTACATACTCATAACTCAGCCGATACTCTGCTTCATATACTCTGACAGGTCATTCACACACTCTACAGCTCGATTCAAATCTAGTCGTATCGGCGGCACAACGATCCGAATTGGGTCCATTCTTACACTCCACAGCCGGATTCGAGTCTAGTCGCTTCGGTGGCACATCAATTTGAAACGGGGTCCATTCATACACCCTACAGCCCGATTTGAATCCCGGTCGCGTCGGCACGATACAAGTCAATTACATCTATCACACACACTACAAGCTTCCTGCAGCTCGGTCTCTCTCTTGCGGCACCTGCCACAAGCAACCTATCATTACTCAAATCATTCATACGCACGTTTTGCACTTATTTCCAAATTGCAAATGCATATGATACTCCTACTTCATAACTCCGACTCGTGTTGGCACGAATCGTTCATTTCCACAATCATACGATCACGACTCACTATTGCACACAACCATGGCTCATCCCCACTGCTCCAATTTCTCTTCTGTCCTTGTTTTCGCTTCCCTGATGAGGCTACTTTCTTGCAATTGTTGCAATCACGTCTCCAGTGGCACACAATCCAGCCACTCATCGTCTCCAGTGGCATGTCAGCCGCTCACCGTTTCTGTCTGTCGTTTCTCCATTAGGTCAGTCGAGTTTAGGTCGTTCCATCCTGCACCAAGCTTGCTCAATAAATGTCACCAGACCAATAAAGACTTACTTCCCTATCCTAGTATTTCCCCCCCCCTTTCTTGGCATACTGACCAGCCGACCAG
This sequence comes from Lithobates sylvaticus, assembly GCA_028564925.1. Taxonomy (NCBI): domain Eukaryota; kingdom Metazoa; phylum Chordata; class Amphibia; order Anura; family Ranidae; genus Lithobates; species Lithobates sylvaticus. The sequence goes on along the minus strand of CM053027.1, from coordinate 535,514,015 downwards.
GGCACACTTCAGGTCTATGTTGTGTTGTAAGTCTTGTGGCATCTTTATGTGGTTCCATATCTGTCTCGGTTGAAGGACTTTGATCATAAATAAGAAGGCCAGTAGGGTGGCCTGAGTTTATGGGAGGAGTCCGGGGGGTACACTCACCTGTATCCCTTGACGGTTCCGGTGCACAATACCCTCCCACCCATTCTCCTTTTTCAGGGCACCTCCTTGCACATTCCTCCTTCTACAATTATCCATTACTTATCTTGGGTATGCCCCCTTTCTTGGCATACCGACCAGCCGACCAGGGCATAACTTTTAATGCCCTGTACACACACGGTCGGACATTCCGACCACCTAATCCGTGTGGTCGAAAAATTTTAGATCAGGCTCTCATAAGGCTCTCAGTGTATACGGGGCATTAGACACACCTCGTATGTCTGCTCATTATCAAAGTGTCCTCACTTTGATAATGAGCAGACATACGAGGTGTGTGTAATGCCCCGTACACACTGAGAGCCTTATGAGAGCCTGATCTAAAAATTTTCTGAGGTAGGCTGTTGACACATGACCTGAATATCATAATGATGTAAACCATTAGACCACCCTTGAGGTAAACATCTACAGTGGTGTGAAAAAGTGTTTGCCCCCTTCCTCATTTCCTGTTCCTTTGCATGTTTGTCACACTTAAGTGTTTCGGAACATCAAACCAATTTAAACAATAGTCAAGGACAACACAAGTAAACACAAAATGCAATTTGTAAATGAAGGTGTTTATTATTAAAGGTGAAAAAAAATCCAAACCATCATGGCCCTGTGTGAAAAAGTGATTGCCCCCTAAACCTAATAACTGGTTGGGCCACCCTTAGCAGCAACAACTGCAACCAAGCGTTTGCGATAACGTGCAATGAGGCTTTTACAGCGTCCTGGAGGAATTTTGGCCCACTCATCTTTGCAGAATTGTCCTAATTCAGTTACATTAGAGGGTTTTCGAGCATGAACGGCCTTTTTAAGGTCATACCACAACATCTCAATAGGATTCAGGTCTGGACTTTGGCTAGGCCACTCCAAAGTCTTCATTTTGTTTTTCTTCAGCCATTCGGTGGTGGACTTGCTGGTGTGTTTAGGATCATTGTCCTGCTGCAGAACCCAAGTTCGTTTCAGCTTGAGTACACGAACAGATGGTCGGACATTCTCCTTCAGGATCTCTTGGTAGACAGCAGAATTCATAGTTCCTTTTATCACGGCAAGTCTTCCAGGTCCTGAAGCAGCAAAACAGCCCCAGACCATCACACTACCACCACCATATTTTACTGTTGGTATAATGTTCTTTTTCTGAAATGCAGTGTTCCTTCTACGCCAGATATACTTGGACACACACCTTCCAAAGAGTTCCACTTTTGTCTCATCGGTCCACAGAATGTTGTCCCAAAAGTCTTGGGGATCATCAAGATGTGTTGTGGAGAAATTGAGACGAGCTTTGATGTTCTTTTTGCTCAGCAGTGGTTTTCTCCTTGGAACTCATGCCCATGCAGGCCATTTTTGCCCAGTCTTTTCCTGATGGTGGAGGCATGAACGCTGACCTTAACTGAGGCAAGTGAGGCCTGCAGTTCCTTGGACGTTGTTGTGGGGTCTTTTGTGACCTCTTGGATGAGTCGTCGCTGCGCTCTTGGGGTAATTTTGGGCGGCCGGCCACTCCTGGGAAGGTTCACCACTGTTCCATGTCTTCGCCATTTGTGGATAATGGCTCTCACTGTGGTTCGCTGGATTCCCAAAGCTTTGGAAATGGCTTTATAACCCTTTCCAGACTGATAGATCTCAATTACTTTCTTTCTCAATTGTTCCTGAATTTCTTTGGGTCTCGGCATGATGTGTAGCTTTTAAGGATCTTCTGGTGGACCTTACTGTGTCAAGCAGCTCCTATTTAAAAAGTGGTTCTGCACTCATTTCATTTAGTAAATCTCTTTGCCTTCCAAATCAGGCAAAGAGTACTAAATGAAATGTTTTTTTTTTTTTTTTTTTTTTTTACTTACCTTGTAATTGAAGACTTCCGGTCTTCTCCCTCTGCGGCGGCGGGCGGGGTCTCTGCGTCGATCGTCGTCACGCCGCACTGTCTCCTGGGATCTGGTGTCATTGATCCCAGGAGTCAGTGCGGGCATCTTCCGAAATCTCGCGAGATTTCGGCCACATCTTCCGAAATCTCCCGAGATTTCGGCCGCATCTGCCGAAATCTCGTGAGATGTCGGCAGATGTGCCGTTACTGCGCACGCGCGAGTAACGGCGGTGCATGCTGGGCCATCAACACTGCCTGTGGGGTTTCACATGCCCACAGGCAAGATGGCCCCCAGCACTAAAGAAGAAGACGAGGAACTTCAGCGGACGAAAACCGGCGGCGATCGAGATGGAAGATGGAACAGGTGAGTCCCCTAATAAAGGTAAGCATACTTTATATTACGTCCTTAAAAAAATTTTTTTTTTTACAGAGTGCAGAACCGCTTTAAGTGATGCCTTGATTGTGAACAGGTGTGGCAATAATCAGGCCTGGGTGTGGCTAGAGAAATTGAACTCAGGTGTGGACAACCACAGTTATAGTATGTTTTAACAAGGGGGGCAATCACTTTTTCACACAGGGCCATGATGGTTTGGATTTTTTTTCACCTTTAATAATAAAAACACCTTCATTTACAAATTGCATTTTGTGTTTACTTGTGTTGTCCTTGACTATTGTTTAAATTGGTTTGATGTTCCGAAACACTTAAGTGTGACAAACATGCAAAGGAACAGGAAATGAGGAAGGGGGCAAACACTTTTTCACACCACTGTATAAGCCAGAAATAAGGAGAAACAAATGTACATGCTATCTCTTGGGTACTTTTTTCCAGTATTCTGGTAAATATCTGCAACCAAGTATGGATTATGCAATTTTCCTTGTAAAAGGAGGTCAGTCCTTTTTAATGCTTGTTTGCAACAACAACAAAAAAGTCACTGCCTTCATTCAAAGTGGCAATCGTGACAAGGACAGGCTTAATCATTGTGAAGTCTGCTGGTCTCTGGCTGCTCTATCACACCATGTGTAAATACTGCTTGGCTACTTTCTCTGGTTAAACCATATAACCATTTAATCTGATCTCCTCTGTCTAGACATGGCTGTATTTGGGGATCCAGGCTGGACACCTGCTGTTAGGGATTGCCTGTGCTGGTGGCCCCTGAGAGGGAGATGACATTCTCCAAACTGAGCGCTTTATTTTAAGCACATACAAGTTTGTCCAGCTTGTGACCCCTCAACTGCCAACGCCAAGCAATTACAGGTCTGTATTTATGTATTATCAGGGAATGCCAGGATTGAAGTACCTCACCAGCTGATTGACATTGGGCTGCCTATGCCAACTATAAAGTGGTTTAGACCGTTGCCTTTATAGGTATCTAATCCTCTCTCATACCTCTCAATCAGTAAAATTCCAGGATACAGATGTTATGCTATAACTTTGGGAATCCCAACTTTCAATGTTTCCAATTTCATTTTTGATTAAAGCTGAATACCAGGGGGAAAAAAAACACCTTTGCTGTGTAAAAATAAATAACTTCTGTTGATGCCTGTCTCATGTTTTGCTTCTGCTCCATTTGGCCAAACCTGAGGTCTGTAGTTCCAATGAATGTCACAATCTCCACTCTTCTGATCACAGAAAGCCTTGCATTCAGTGAAAAGAAAACAACGTTTATTTATGAATGGAGGATGTACAAGTGACCTGCTACAAACATTGTACTACCGCCAGAACTACAAGTCTTAGCCCCTGACATTTGCCATTTACAGTACTATGGGGACTGAATGATTGTCAGTTTTGGTGAACAGATCAGCAGCCATAAGCAGGAAAGGTATCAATGGAGGTCATTTATTTTTACAGAGTAAATTACCCCGAATCATATTTTTCCCCAGAGTTCAGCTTTAAAGTGGATCTAGAGTCGTGCAACCTTATCTTTCAGTGTCAGACAAGCTAGTCTCAAATAATATACCAGTAACAATAGTTATTCTGCAGATGCTGGATCCACTTTTTTCATCCACTGCAGTGGCTCCATGGATCAGCTTTTCCAGGTGCTAGACCAGTGGTGGCTGGTGCTCAAAATTTTTTTGGGGGTGCAAACAAACTGAAAACTTCAGAAGCAAAAAAACCCATCAATTGCAGCCTCACTGTACCATCAAACGCAGCCCCTGTGCCATCAAATGCAGCCACTGTGCCCATCAATTGCCGCCACTGTACCATCAAACGCAGCCACTGTGCCCATCAATCCAATTCCTGTCCCTTCACCCCTCAGATCAGTCCCAATTCCTGCCCCATCAGACCTCAAATTTCGCACAAAGCCTTGTATATAGCATTTCTCACAAAGCCTGTACAATTACCCCCTGCAGTCTGCACAATTACCCCCCATCTGCACAATTACCACCCCCTAGTCTGCACAATTACCACCCCCCAGTCTGTACAATTACCACCCCCATCTGCACAATTACCCCCGTCTGAACAATTACCACCCCCCGTCTGCACAATTACCACCCCCCATTTGCACAATTACTCCGTCTGCACAATTACCACCCCCATCTGCACAATTACCCCCGTCTGCACAATTACCACCCCCCCCATCTGCACAATTACCACCCCCCCCTCTGCACAATTACCACCCCCCGTCTGCACAATTACCACCCCCCGTCTGCACAATTACCACCTCCCAGTCTGCAAAATTACCATCCCCCAGTCTGCACAATTACCCCCGTCTGCACAATTACCACCCCTCCCATCTGCACAATTACCACCCCCCCAGTCTGCAGAATTACCACCCCCATCTATACAATTCCCCCGTCTGCACAATTACCCCCGTCTGCACAATTACCATCCCCCAGTCTGCACAATTACCACCCCCATCTGCACAATTACCCCCGTCTGCACAATTACCACCCCATCTGCACAATTACCCCCCAGTCTGCACAATCACCACCCCCCCCCCCAGTCTGCACAATTACCACTCCCCCAGTCTGCACAATTATCATCCCCCAGTCTTCACAATTACCACCCCCCAGTCTGCACAATTACCACCCCCATCTGCACAATTACCCCCGTCTGCACAATTACCACCCCCCCCCCCCGTCTGCACAATCACCACCCCCCCAGTCTGCACAATTAACACCCCCCATCTATACAATTACCCCATCTGCACAATTACCACCCCCCCAGTCTGCACAATTACCACCCCCCATCTGCACAATTACCCCCGTCTGCACAATTACCACCCACATCTGCACAATTACCCCCCCATCTGCACAATCACCACCCCCCCCAGTCTGCACAATTACCACCCCCCCAGTCTGCACAATTACCACTCCCCCAGTCTGCACAATTACCACCCACCAGTCTGCACAATTACTACCCCCATCTGCACAATTACCACCCTCGTCTGCACAATTACCATCCCCCATCTGCACAATTACCACCCCCGTCTGCACAATTACCACCCTCGTCTGCACAATTACCATCCCCCATCTGCACAATTACCACCCCCGTCTGCACAATTACCTCCCCCCATTCTGCCCCCCCATCATGCACATACCCCCCAGTCACTCACTGAGTGAGTGGAGAGAATGAGAGAGGGGCAGAGCACTGCAGAGAAGCGCAGGGAAGGAAACGAAGGGTCCAGCCAGGCCTCCAGGATTAGTGTGTGCGGAGCAGAGGGGCAGGGCAGCTCAGGTGCCGCGCCTGCGGCCACATACAGACTCAGCGACAGTCATCTACTCAGCTAGAAAAGAGAGAGAGACACAACCAGCCTGACACTACATAGTACCTTACCAGAAGCCGCGCCAGTCAGTCAGGCCTGTTTCTTCCACACACCCGGCTCCGTCTCAGTCCTCTCCTCCACTCACGCCAAATACAGTGAGCCGAGAGACCGGAAGTGACGTGGTGCCGCAAAAAGCACTGCCCACTGTCCTCCAGTCTTGGCCATTAAAATAAAAGAACAGGAGCTACTGCAGGCAAATAACTGGGCTTGGAGAATGGGGGAGTGTTTGCGGGCGCATCTCTTGCGCCCCGGACACTCCCTAAACTTGGGCAAATCAGATTCCCAGCCTGCAATCAGCTGATTGCAGGCTGGGAAGCTTCCCATAGGCCGCTGCATGTCCGACGCTTGGTCACTCTTAAAGTGAACAATTTTTATTTTACAGATTGGGGGGCGGCGCCCGAGACGCCCATTATGGGCGGGCCGCCACTGTGCTAGACCCTGCCCCCTAATGACATCATAAAAAGAATACAACAATCAAAAGTAGCAGTAAATGGGTATCAAAATCCCAATAGGATTCTGTGAGTCTAGAAACATTGAAGTGTGCCTAAGCACTGTCACATTCAGCATGTGGATTTTTTTCTAATGCGCTGCAACACAATGCATCGGTGTACATAATACCTGATTTTCTCTTGTTTTGCTGCATTGGAGACTTTGTAAATAAGCCCTACAATAAAACAGAAAAACAGCATCTTTATCTGTGAAGGGGATCATGAGATTTACAGCTACTTTCCATGGGCCCCCCATGTAACGTGTGAAGCATCTGTCACTCAGTCAACAGTCACTGGGAAAAAATGCTGCAATGTAAAAAGTGGCAAGCCCTGCTCTAAGGCTAGGTTTACAATGTTGGCAGTCCCTACTGTCCAGAGTGGAATGCTTTTCAGAGGCAATTTGCAGGCGTTCAGGAGTTGATAGTAGCTAGTGTTTGGCTCGCAGTTGTGTTGCACGCTCATTGACTTCAGTGGGTGAGTTTGGCAAGAGCCACAGCTTGTTAAAATTGCTACAAAGTGATGAAAACCCATAGCAGAGTGTACCACTGGCCAGTGGCCACCATATTCCTTTGGAAGTGAGTGGCCAGGGACGGGTTGGGGGGCAGTAAAAAAAAATCTGAAACTCTGAAATCTGAAACTCCTGTTTTTACCGCTTGTGTGAACATGACACAATACAGCATCTCAAGAATTGGACATAATTAGTAGTGAGAACACAAATACATTTTTTTGGCAGCACTATTAGAACTAAAGCAGCACAAACTCGCCTGTGATATCCTGACCCAAATCTACAGTATGTCCAACTAACACCATTAGGAGGATGTTCTGAATTCATTCTTTAATGCAGCCCTGACTCCTGTTTCCTGTGTTAACTATGGCCTTTCTTCTATCTACTCTACAGAGCCAATCGCCCAGACTTAAACCTTTCTTTAAGTGTGTTTTCTTTAATTGGTTTGACATACTTACTACACATCTGCAATTATTACTATGTCAGCACAGAGGTGCAGGAGGTAGCATGTTCTCCACTTCATCCTTCCACCCAGTATGTGACATTCCAGCAATATTTTAGTATTAGTGGTTCATCAATGACTACTTTATACCAAATAAGGCGGCAAAGAAGAGTTTTTTTTTTATATTATTTATTGCAGGCACTTATATAGCACCAGTGGTGTCCCTTCCATTAGGGCGCAGGGGCGCCGCCCCCCTAATCTACATGCGGGATATCCAGATGCATGGATTCCAATTTTTTTATTTTTATTGAAGCACGTGATTAGTGCCTGAGGCTCTAATAGGCTTCAAAAAAGGGTTGGCTCGGGGCACAGAGCACTGCACCCTGAAACCACTCAGTTGTGTGAAACGGGTCTTGAGACCCGTCTCTTATTGGACGTGGAGGAGGAGCACGGCCACCGCGATGCAAAGGAAATTGCTGTCCGTCGCCCAGAGGGAAAGTGCAGGTGGGGGGCACCTGTGGTAGCATTTTTTGTTTTCCGCCCCCAAACCACCAGCAGCCACTGTATAGCACTGTCAATTTACGCACCCCCTTACATATATATTGTACAATTACAACAGTCCCTTCCCCCAAGGAACTTACAATATAAGGTCCCTAACTCACATTCATTTATACACATACTTGGGACAATTTTTTTAGACAGGATCCAATTTACCTACCAGAATGTCTTTAGAGTGTGGGAGGAAACCAGAGTACCTGTGGGAAACCCACACAGGCACAGGGAGAACATGCAAACTCCAAGCGGGTAGTGTCATGGTTGGGATTTGGACCGGCGACCCTAGTGCTGCTTGATAGAAGACTTAAAGCGAAACTCCACTTTTGTTGAGAAAAAAAAACTTTCCCCCCTGGGTGATCTATATAAATTGAAAGGGTTTTAACAAACTTTGTTGCAGATTCCTACCTTTTGTTATTCTGAGAAAATCCCTGTTTGTTCCTCTGTGCCCATGTGCTAAGTAATTCTAATGGGAGTGGTTTCATAATTATCAATTAGCTGTGGCAGCTGCGGAGCACTAATGAGGAAAGCTGCTGGACCTGCATGCCTTTAGACGTGTTCCTATTGGGAGTATCTCACCAAAAATGAAATTTTTGTTGTAGAGGATGCCTGAAATCTGACTTGTATCTTAGACAGACTTCTGGGAAAATTGGTGAGCCAATCACACGAGCAGGAAGTTATATTTGGGGGGGGGGGGGGGTTCTTTACACACTTTGTTTACAGAACACCTCCAGGTAGCCATATTGCATTGCACTTTACAGAAAATTACAGAGCTGCAGATTGAAAAGGAAACTTAATTTTTTTTATAACATTCAATTAAAATATGATTTGTGTCACAAATGTACATGCTATATTGTTTTTTCTTTATTTGCTATTTTTTTTTTTCCTGCGAAAGTGGAGTTAACCTTTAACCACTTAGCCACTGTGCTGCCCAAGAGTTGGAGGGTTTCAAGGCCACAAGGAACAACAAATGGGTTTCTTGGTGCACAATTCACTTTCATTCTACTTGTTTCAATTCGAAATTGCTAGTTTTAGCCAACACTGTAGTTTGTTGCATCGATGTGTGTCTTTTTCAACTTGCTTAACTTTGTAACCATGTAACATATTACAAAGTAGCAATTTTGGTACACTTGACTTGTTTGAAAGTAAAACTTGAATTCACATTTTAAATCACACATTTCTAAATGCATATGTTCTGTATGTTATACGTACAAGTTCTCTTGAAACCACCCTAAAATACATCAGAGATGCCTAATTGTATTATCAAAGTGTTCTCTGACAGCTGGGTGACCTCATTTTCCTGTGTGGGTGACTATGGAAGTTCTCTTAGTAACAAGTAATTCTACTGACATTTGGAAACAAAAACAGTTAATGACATGACATTAAATGGCTGCAGAAGTGTTTGCTCTGAAGAGCATCTATTCATCCGTTTTGTACTGCCTGAAAAGTTCAAGGAGGAAAATATTTACTATTGCTTTGTGCGATGACATTGTTTACAGAATTCTGCTTGCCAACCATGGCGTCCTCAGCATCTGTCCGCTTGTGAGACTCGCCTATTGCTTCCTTTGCTTGCTGATCATTTACATTCCACAGGAACTACCCTGTCCCGTATGGGCTAAGTGCAATGTACACACACTTTAGTGGCTGAAATTGGGTTTGTTGGATAGCATGCATGCTTGGCGTCTGCAGAACTTTTTTCGGGGGGGGGGGGGGGGGGATCATTTTAAGGTCACCCATGCAATATAAAAAGATGTACATTCTCTAGGCTATATTTATATGGGCATGGTATGCCTGGCCTGATTAATTTCCAATACAAAGTGATGCTGAATTATCTCTTATACAACACATATATCTTTCCAGTGGAAAAATATATGTATTATATAAGAGATCATTCAGCTTCACTTTCTATTGGAAGTTACTCAGAGCAGGCGTACCCCCAGTCCATGCCCATATACATATAGCCTAGAGAATGTACATCTTTCTATATTGCAATGTATTGCAATACATCTGTTGTGGCCATATTTTGATCTTGATGAAGACAGCCTATACAAAGTGAAGAAGATGAATTATCTCTCAACATATACAGACATATCTTTCCAGTTATAGCTGTCCAATAGGGATGAGCTTCGAGTTTGAGTCGAACTCATGTTCGAGTCGAACATTGCCTGTTCGCCTGTTCAGCGAACAGCGAACAATTTGGGGTGTTCGCAGCAAATTCGAAAAGCCGCGAGCACCCTGTAAAAGTCTATGGGAGAAATCTCAAGTGCTAATTTAAAAGCCTATATGCAAGTTATTGTCCTAAAAAGTGTTTGGGGGGACCTGGGTATCAATGCATGTATCAATGCAAAAAAAAAAGCTTTTTTTCTTTTTTTTCAGGAGCAGTGATTTTAATAATGCTTAAAGTGAAACAATAAAAGTGTAATATTCCTTTAAATTTCATACCTGGGGGGTGTGTATAGTATGCCTGTAAAAGGGTGCATGCTTCCCGTGCTTAGAACTGTCCCTGCACAAAGTGTAATTTTTGCAGGAAAAAAAGCTATTTAAAATCACTCACGGCTATAATGAATTGCGGGCTCCCGTAATACAGAGAACAGTCATTCATTGAAAGTCATTGATAAAAAAAAAAAAAAAAGCGTGGGGGTTCCCCCAAATTCAATTACCAGGCCCTTCAGGTCTGCTATGGATATTAAGGGGAACCCTGCGTCAAATAAAAAAAAAATGGCGTGGGGGGTCCCCCTCAAAATTCATACCAGACCCTTATCTGAGCATGCAACCTGGCAGGCCATAGGAAAAGAGGGGGGACGAGAGCGCCCCCCTCCCTCCTGAACCATACCAGGCCACATGCCCTCAACATTGGGAGGGTGCTTTGGGGGTCTGTGACCCCTCAAAGCACCATGTCCCCATGTTGATGGGGACAAGGGCCTCGTCCCCACAACCCTGGCCATTGGTTGTGAGGGTCTGCGGGCGGGGGGCTTATCGGAATCTGGAAGCCCCCTTTAACAAGGGGACCCCCAGATCACAGCCCCCCCCCATGTGTGAAATGGTAAGGGGGTACAAAAGTACCCCTACCATTTCACCAAAAAAGTGAGAAAAATTTTAAAAATGACAGGAGACGGTCTTTGACAATTCCTTTATTAAATTCTTCTTTCATCTTCTTTCTTCTGGTCTTCTTCCTTTCTTCATCCTTCGGTTTCTTCATCTTCTTCTTCCATCTTCTTCCATCTTCTTCCATCTTCTTCTTCCTCCGATCCGCTTCTTCTTGCTCTGGTCTTATCGTCCGGCATCTTCTTCCATGGCGTCGGCGTCTCTCATTCTGTGTCGGGCCGCCCTGCGCAATGGGAGGCTCCCGCTGTGTGAGGCTTCGCTCCGTCTGACAGTTCTTTTATAACGGAGGGCCCCCGCCCCCCTCTGATGCACGGGGACGTCATGGGGACTTCCCTATGGCTTTCCCCATGACGTCAGAGGGGGGCGGGGGCCGCAGGGAAGTCCCTATGACGTCCCCGTGCGTCAGAGGGGGGCGGGGTCTGCTTTAAGTAGCTTAGAATAGACATACTACTGAATGATATGTTACAATATGCCAGTTTGCTCCAAGTTCGCAAAATTTCATTGCAGTAGAGGGCGTGCTGTCAGCTCACTAGAGAATGTTAGGAACGCTATAGTTTTCTAGCAAGGGTAATAGGCATTTTTCTGTACTTGCAACTTTTTTAAAGAAACAAAACATGGGCAAATGTGCATATATTAAAGAAATATACTGAATGTGTTTTTTTTTACTTTGCCCAGATATACACTCTAATGCCGCGTACACACGATCGGAAATTCGACCAGCAAAAGATGAGAGCTTTTGGTCGGAAATTCCAACCGTGTGTATGCTCCATCTGACTTTTGCTGGCCGAATTCCAGCCAGCAAAAGATTGAGAGCATGTTCTCAATTTTTTCTGTTGAAAAAAAGTTCCGATCGGAAATTCTGATCGTCTGTAGCAATTCTGACGCGCAAAATTCCTACGCATGCTCCGAAACAATTTGACGCATGCTCGGAAGCATTGAACTTCATTTTCTTGTACGTCACCACGTTCTTGATGGTCGAAAGTTCAGCAAACTTTTGTGTGACCGTGTGTATGCAAGCCAAGCTTGAGTGGAATTCCGTCGGAAAAAACATCCAAGATTTTCCTAACGGAAAATCCACTTGTGTGTACGCGGCATAACAATGGAAATATGAATGTCAAATACTTACCGCAATTTTCCTTTCCAGACAAGCTCCATGGCAGCCCCCCCCCCCCAACTGCACCATTAGGACCCTAATAAGTTTGCATCCCACCTGCAGGCTGGCTTTCCGTAACTAGTCCTACCAAGCTGGGTGGGAAGTGTGCTGTCACAGACCTCGCCCGGAAAGGAAAAGAAGTATTTGACATTCGATTTTCAGTTTTTCTCTGATGGCTCCACCTTAGCACACCTGGGAAAAAATTGGTAAAAAAAGACAGGGGCCCGTAGGCCGATCAAAATAAAGGACCCTCCAGTAGGGATGAGCCGAACACCCCCGGGTTCGGTTCGCACCAGAACCTTCGAACCGACCGAAAGTTTGCGCGAATTTTCGAACCCTATACGTTATAATGGACGCGAACGTTCGAAATCAAAAGTGCTAATTACAACGGCCAATATGCATGTTAATGTCATAAAACAGGTTTGGGGACCCGGGTCCTGCCCCAGGGGACATATATCAATGCAAAAAGAACTTTTAAAAACTAACGTTTTTTCGGGAGCAGTCATTTTAATGATGCATAAAGTGAAAAAAAAAAAAGTGAAATTTTCCTTTAAATATGGTACCTGGGGGGTGTCTAAAGTATGCCTGTGAAGTGGCATGTGTTTCCCGTGTTTAGAACTGTCCTTGCACAAAATGACATTTGTAAAGGAAAAAAAGAAGCCATTTAAAACCACTTGCGGCTTTAATGTCATGTCTTGTCCTGGCCGCCATATGGCTGAAAATCCTTGAGAAAAATGGCATGGCTACCCCATCACCCCCCCCCCCCCACCCCAGCCCCTTTGGGTCTTGTATGGATATTAAGGGGGACCCCGCACCCAAAATAAAACCCTATACCTACAACCCTATATACTCTGAACAGCAGTATATAGGTGGTGCAAACAAGACACGGACTGTAGGTTTGTTCTTAAGTAGAATCTGAACAGGTACATTATGAAGTGTAGCTCCATCCCAAAAAAATCTATTTTTAAGCTTTTTGGAGAACATAGGGAGGGGTTATCACCCCTGTAACATTTGCTGTCTTTGCACATCTGTTCAGAACATGTCACCTCACTTTCCGTCCCAATGACAAATGTTTTTGGAAAAGTGGGGTTTTAATTGAAACAAGGATTGGTGATAAAGTATCAGTAGAGAGGAGATACCTTTTTCCCAAATTAAATCTAACAGGATAGAATTTCCCTTCCTAGGGGTAGATTTCCTCTCACTTCCTGTTTTCTTTTCCATTTGCAAGTAGGAGTCGTTTGTAAGTTGGATGTTTGAAAGTAGGGGCCTGGCGTATATACTCTGCAGAAATTTGCCCTATTAGATGTTGGTGTAGCCACAAGACTGGTGGGCACAGGAATGGGCCCTGCTGTGAGTTAATAGATCAAGATTTGTACTTGCATGCACCTGTTGAACCGGGCAGAAAAATTGGCGGTGGTGGTGGTGGTGGACGGTGTTGCCACAAGACTGTAAGCTCTCACAGTTACTCTTGGTGGGCGCAGGAATGGGCCCTGCTGTGAGTTATTAGATCAAGATTTGTAATTGCATGCACCTGTTGAACAGGGCAGAAAAATTGGGCCTTTGGCGGTGGTGGTGGTGGTGGTGGTGGTGGTGGACGGTGTTGCCACAAGACTGTAAGCTCTCACAGTTACTCTTGGTGGGCGCAGGAATGGGCCCTGCTGTGAGTTATTAGATCAAGATTTGTAATTGCAAGCACCTGATGAACAGGGCAGAAAAATTGGGCCTTTGGCGGTGGTGGTGGACGGTGTTGCCACAAGACTGTAGGCCCTCATAGTTACTCTTGGTGGGCCCAGGAATGGGCCCTGCTGTGAACTATTAGATCAAGATTTGTAATTACCCGCCCCTGTTAAACAGGGGCTGAAAAATTGTGCCTTAGGCACTGGTGCTGGTGCCACAACACTGCAACCCCTCACAGATACTGTACTTGGAGCACAGCAGTCACACGTGTTGCGAAGCATTTTTTTTAAAAAATTGTAAGTACACGCCCCTGTTAAACAGGGGCTGAAAAATTGTGCCTTAGGCACTGGTGCTGGTGCCGCAACACTGCAACCCCTCACAGATACTGTACTTGGAGCACAGCAGTCACACGTGTTGCGAAGCATTTTTTTAAAAAAATTGTAAGTACACGCCCCTGTTAAACAGGGGCTGAAAAATTGTGCCTTAGGCACTGGTGCTGGTGCCACAACACTGCAACCCCTCACAGATACTGTACTTGGAGCACAGCAGTCACACGTGTTGCGAAGCATTTTTTTAAAAAAATTGTAAGTACACGCCCCTGTTAAACAGGGGCTGAAAAATTGTGCCTTAGGCACTGGTGCTGGTGCCACAACACTGCAACCCCTCACAGATACTGTACTTGGAGCACAGCAGTCACACGTGTTGCGAAGCATTTTTTTAAAAAAATTGTAAGTACACGCCCCTGTTAAACAGGGGCTGAAAAATTGTGCCTTAGGCACTGGTGCTGGTGCCACAACACTGCAACCCCTCACAGATACTGTACTTGGAGCACAGCAGTCACACGTGTTGCGAAGCATTTTTTTAAAAAATTGTAAGTACACGCCCCTGTTAAACAGGGGCTGAAAAATTGTGCCTTAGGCACTGGTGCTGGTGCCACAACACTGCAACCCCTCACAGATACTGTACTTGGAGCACAGCAGTCACACGTGTTGCGAAGCATTTTTTTTAAAAAATTGTAAGTACACGCCCCTGTTAAACAGGGGCTGAAAAATTGTTCCTTAGGCACTGGTGTGGTGGCATGGATCATTGAGGAGGAGGAAGAGGATAGTCAGTGAACATAAGAGGACAGTCACTCAGCATCAGCATAGGCAGTCTTGAAGGGATGTGACATTATAAATTATTCCGTTATATCCGGTTCAGGTGCCTGGTAGCTGGTGGTGATCCAAGACTGATTCATTTTTATGAAGGTCAGTCGATCAACCGAGGCGGTGGACAGGCGCACCCTATGATCGGTGACAAATCCTCCAGCAGCACTGAATGTGCGTTCGGAAAGAACGCTGGAGGCAGGACAGGCCAGTAGCTCAATTGCATACTGTGCAAGCTCTGGCCAGTGATCCATCCTCAGGACCCAGTAAGCCAGAGGATTTTCGGTGGGAAAGGTGTCCAAGTCTGACCTTGCCCCAAGGTATTCCTGCACCATGTATATCAGATGCTGGCGATGGTTGCTGGAACCGATCATACCTTGGGGCTGCGGACTAAAAAATTGTCTGAACGCATCGGTCAGACGTCCACCTTCCCCACCGCTCCTTCTGCTATTGACCGAAGCCTCAGCAACTCGTCGCCCAGGACCAGGAGTTTGTAACCTCCCAGTTTCTGGGAACGCGTTGCACAGACCTTTCTGCAAGGCCTCCCTGAGATGTCTCATCCTCTGCTCCCTCTGCGACGGCAAGATAAGGTCCGCAACCTTACCCTTGTACCGTGGATCAAGGAGAGTGGCCAGCCAGTAATGGTCCCTCTCCTTGATCCGAAGAACACGAGGATCCTTCCGCAGGCTTTGCAGGATCAGGGAGGCCATGCAGCGTAGGTTAGCTGAGGCATTCGGTCCGGAGTCTTCTGGGTCACTGAGGATGACATGATCGCCAGCCACCTCCTCCCAGCCACGTACAAGTCCACTGGTTTGTTGGGACTGTACATCATCCCTAAAAGACTGCTGCTGCTGATGCTGAGTGCCAGGCTCCACCTCCATGCTCACACAATCCTCCTCCTCCTCATCATCCTCATCCTCTTCCTGTGTGATGGGTGGGACAGAAGGAACACTGTCCGGATAAAGGGGGCCTTGAGAGGCAAGGAAGTCCTCCTCTTCCTGCCTCTGTTCTGCCTCAAGTGCCCTGTCCATTATCCCACGCAGCGTATGCTCCAACAGGTGGACAAGAGGTACAGTGTCACTGATGCATGCACTGTCACTGCTCACCATCCTCGTGGCCTCCTCAAATGGTGAGAGGACAGTGCATGCATCCCTGATCATGCTCCACTGACGTGGGGAAAAAAAACCAAGCTCCCCTGACCCTGTCCTGGTGCCGTAGTCGCAAAGGTACTCATTGATGGCCCTCTGCTGCGTGTGCAGTCGCTGCAGCATGGCCAACGTTGAGTTCCACCTGGTGGGCATGTCACATATTAGGCGGTTCTTGGGCAGGTTCAGCTCCTTTTGCAGCTCAGTCAGCCGAGCACTGGCATTATAAGATCGGCGGAAATGCACACAGACATTCCTGGCCTGCCTCAGGACATCCTGTAAGCCTGGGAACCTGCCCAAGAACCACTGCACCACCAGGTTGAGGACGTGAGCCATGCAGGGCACATGGGTGAGCTGACCCTGTCGCAGGGCGGAGAGGAGGTTGGTGCCATTGTCAGAAACGACCATTCCTGGCTTAAGCTGACGTGGCGTCAACCACCTCTCGGCCTGCCCCTGCAGAGCTGCCAGAACCTCTGGCCCAGTGTGGCTCCTGTCCCCCAAACACACCAGCGCAAGCACGGCATGGCATCTTTTTGCCTGCGTACTTGCGTAGCCCCTTGTACGCCTACGGAGCACCGCTGGTTCCGAGGACAGAGCACTGGAGGAAGAAGAAGAGGAGGGGGTGGAGGAGAGAGGTGTGTCACAACCAGTAGCAGTAGTAGCGTTTTGGAGGCGTGGTGGCGGAACAACCTCCAACACTACTGCACCTTGTCCTGCATCCCTCCCAGCTGCCAATAGAGTGACCCAATGGGCCGTGAAAGAAAGGTAACGTCCCTGTCCATGCCTGCTGGACCATGAGTCAGCGGTAATATGCACCTTACCGCTGACCGCCCTGTCCAGCGAGGCATGGACATTGCCTTCCACATGCCGGTAGAGAGACGGAATCGCCTTCCGTGAGAAAAAGTGGCGTTTGGGAACCTGCCACTGAGGAACCGCACATTGAACAAACTCACGGAAGGGGGCCGAGTCTACCAACTGAAAAGGCAGCAGTTGAAGTGCTAGCAATTTAGCCAAGCTAGCATTCAACCGCTGGGCATGTGGATGGCTGGGAGTGTACTTCTTTCGACGGTCCAGCAGCTGGGGCAGGGAAATTTGCCTGCTACAATCGGACGTCGGTGTACTGCAAGTACTTGGTTGTGACACACCTAATTCTACACCTTCAGTCCTCTCACAGCAGCTTTCAGAGAGGACTGAAGGTGTAGTGGGGATGGAGATCCCAGCTGATGAGGAGCAAGGAGAGGTCCGCTTAGTTCTTTGGTGTGGGTCTTTTATGTGTGCCTGCCAACGAGCTGCATGGCAGGTCGACATATGTCTGCTCATGCTTGTGGTGCCCAAGCGGCTGATGTTTTGGCCACGCGAGATACGCTTGAGACAAATATTGCAAATAGCAGTGGTGCGATCTGATGCACTCGTCTCAAAAAAGGCCCACACCAAAGAACTTTTCTGATAACGTGCAGAGGCAGCGCCCTGCACAGGCGGAGCTCTGCGGTGTTGTACAGTTGCTGTGCTGGCCTCTACCTGGCCTCCAGGGGGCATCCTGCCTCGTTGGACATGTGACGCCGCATCCTCCTCCTCCTCGTCCTCCTCCTCATCCTCTCTCCCTTCAGGCACCCACGTGGAGTCAGTGACCTCATCATCCCCTCCCTCTTCACCACTAGAGCAAACCTGGCAGTAAGCTGCAGCTGGTGGAACAGTACTGCCAGATTCCTCAAGCTGGGTATCATCATCCGAGCCTTCGAATCGTTGGGCATCCTCCTGGAGCATGTACCCTACACTGTGCTCAAAGAGTTCGGGGGACTCCTCAGGAGGACATGGTGGGTCTAGGGAAGGGGTGGCTGATGATGCCATTGAGTACGCGTTGGCAGCTGCTCTGCCAGTACCCTGAGCCTGGGTGAGAGAGGATGAGGAGGATGAGGAGGGCTTGGTCATCCATTCTACCAAGCCTTCAGCATGATGCGGCTCCACATGTCCAGCTGCCGAAAACAAAGACGCGCGTGTCCCATGGCCACGTGCTGATGACGATGCACGACCACGTCCACGGCCACGGCCACGTCCACTAGAAACAGAGTCTGCCTGCCCTGTGTTCTTGGCTCTGCACGCTCTGCCTCCCCTTGGCGGTCTTCCAGCCATTGTAGTCGGTAGTCCTGTGGGTGCTGCTGAGAAGAATATATAGGAGCTCTGTGTGATGCCACTAACACACTAGAAGTCCTATGGGTGCTTCTGCAAAGAAAATATAGGAGCTCTGTGTGATGCCACTAACACACTAGAAGTCCTGTGGGTGCTGCTGAGAAGAAAATATAGGAGCTCTGTGTGATGCCACTAACACACTAGAAGTCCTATGGGTGCTTCTGCAAAGAAAATAGAGGATCTCTGTGTGATGGGACTAACACACTTCAAGTCCTATAGGTGCTTCTGGGAACAAAATATAGGATCTCTGTGTGATGGGACTAACACACTTCAAGTCCTATAGGTGCTTCTGGGAAGAAATATATAGCTCTGTGTGATGGGACTAACACACTTCAAGTCCTATAGGTGCTTCTGGGAACAAAATATAGGATCTCTGTGTGATGGGACTAACACACTTAAAGTCCTATAGGTGCTTCTGGGAACAAAATATAGAATCTCTGTGTGATGGGACTAACACACTTCAAGTCCTATAGGTGCTTCTGGGAACAAAATATAGGATCTCTGTGTGATGGGACTAACACACTTCAAGTCCTATGGGTGCTTCTGGGAACAAAATATAGGATCTCTGTGTGATGGGACTAACACACTTCAAGTCCTATAGGTGCTTCTGGGAAGAAAATATAGCTCTGTGTGATGGGACTAACACACTTCAAGTCCTATAGGTGCTTCTGGGAACAAAATATAGGATCTCTGTGTGATGGGACTAACACACTTAAAGTCCTATAGGTGCTTCTGGGAACAAAATATAGAATCTCTGTGTGATGGGACTAACACACTTCAAGTCCTATAGGTGCTTCTGGGAACAAAATATAGGATCTCTGTGTGATGGGACTAACACACTTCAAGTCCTATAGGTGCTTCTGGGAACAAAATATAGGATCTCTGTGTGATGGGACTAACACACTTCAAGTCCTATGGGTGCTTCTGTGAACAAAATATAGGATCTCTGTGTGATGGGACTAACACACTACAAGTCCTATGGGTGCTTCTGGGAAGAAAAATATAGGTCTGTGTGATGGGACTAACACACTTCAAGTCCTATAGGTGCTTCTGGGAACAAAATATAGGATCTCTGTGTGATGGGACTAACACACTACAAGTCCTATGGGTGCTTCTGGGAAGAAAATATAGGATCTGTGTGATGGGACTAACACACTTCAAGTCCTATAGGTGCTTCTGGGAACAAAATATAGGATCTCTGTGTGATGGGACTAACACACTTCAAGTCCTATGGGTGCTTCTGGGAAGAAAATATAGGTCTGTGTGATGGGACTAACACACTTCAAGTCCTATAGGTGCTTCTGGGAACAAAATATAGGATCTCTGTGTGATGGGACTAACACACTACAAGTCCTATGGGTGCTTCTGGGAAGAAAATATAGCTCTGTGTGATGGGACTAACACACTTCAAGTCCTATAGGTGCTTCTGGGAACAAAATATAGGATCTCTGTGTGATGGGACTAACACACTGCAAGTCCTATGGGTGCTTCTGGGAAGAAAATATAGCTCTGTGTGATGGGACTAACACACTTCAAGTCCTATAGGTGCTTCTGGGAACAAAATATAGGATCTCTGTGTGATGGGACTAACACACTACAAGTCCTATGGGTGCTTCTGGGAAGAAAATATAGGTCTGTGTGATGGGACTAACACACTTCAAGTCCTATAGGTGCTTCTGGGAACAAAATATAGGATCTCTGTGTGATGGGACTAACACACTTCAAGTCCTATAGGTGCTTCTGGGAACAAAATATAGGATCTCTGTGTGATGGGACTAACACACTTCAAGTCCTATAGGTGCTTCTGGGAACAAAATATAGGATCTCTGTGTGATGGGACTAACACACTACAAGTCCTATGGGTGCTTCTGGGAAGAAAATATAGGTCTGTGTGATGGGACTAACACACTTCAAGTCCTATAGGTGCTTCTGGGAACAAAATATAGGATCTCTGTGTGATGGGACTAACACACTACAAGTCCTATGGGTGCTTCTGGGAAGAAAATATAGGTCTGTGTGATGGGACTAACACACTTCAAGTCCTATAGGTGCTTCTGGGAACAAAATATAGGATCTCTGTGTGATGGGACTAACACACTACAAGTCCTATGGGTGCTTCTGGGAAGAAAATATAGGTCTGTGTGATGGGACTAACACACTTCAAGTCCTATAGGTGCTTCTGGGAACAAAATATAGGATCTCTGTGTGATGGGACTAACACACTACAAGTCCTATGGGTGCTTCTGGGAAGAAAATATAGGTCTGTGTGATGGGACTAACACACTTCAAGTCCTATAGGTGCTTCTGGGAACAAAATATAGGATCTCTGTGTGATGGGACTAACACACTACAAGTCCTATAGGTGCTTCTGGGAAGAAAATATAGCTCTGTGTGATGGGACTAACACACTTCAAGTCCTATAGGTGCTTCTGGGAACAAAATATAGGAGCTCTGTTTGCTGCCAGTGCCTGCCTGCCACGAACACACTACAAGTCCTATAGGTGCTTCTGGGAACAAAATATAGGAGCTCTGTTTGCTGCCAGTGCCTGCCTGCCACTAAGGATGGGCCCGGTGCTCGATGCGAACCCACGTTCGCATCGAGCACCGGGCGTTCGCTCGCTCGGCGAGCCCAGAACTATTTTGGCCGCTCGCATCACGTTCGTGTGATGCGAGCGGCCCCGCAATGCATTGCGGCCGGCGCGGCCGACGCAGTGCATTGCTGGCTGATGATTGGCCAAGCATGCACTGTGACCCCGCATGCTTGGCCAATCACAGCCCCGGAAACTCGAAGAGCCATAATTGGCTACAGGCAGGACGCCTGTAGCCAATTACAGCTCAGGGGCTGTAGTACACGCCCCCCCCTATAAAACGCCGCCACGCCGTCTGCGCCGGTCACATGCTGTTCCGGCGCAGATTGAGCAGGCAGATTCTGTGACACTCTGCTGCATTTAGATAGTTAGAGAGATTCACTTACAGAGATTGAGTTAGATAGATTCAGTTACAAAGATTGATTGAGAAAGAGGGGCTTGTAGTGTGCTCGTGGCAGGCAGGCAGAGCTCCTATATTTTGTTACCAGAAGCACCTATAGGACTTGTAGTGTGTTCGTGGCAGGCAGGCAGAGCTCCTATATTTTGTTACCAGAAGCACCTATAGGACTTGTAGTGTGTTCGTGGCAGGCAGGCAGAGCTCCTATATTTTGTTACCAGAAGCACCTATAGGACTTGTAGTGTGTTCGTGGCAGGCAGGCAGAGCTCCTATATTTTGTTACCAGAAGCACCTATAGGACTTGTAGTGTGTTCGTGGCAGGCAGGCAGAGCTCCTATATTTTGTTACCAGAAGCACCTATAGGACTTGTAGTGTGTTCGTGGCAGGCAGGCAGAGCTCCTTCATTTTGTTCCCAGAGGCACCTATAGGACTTGAAGTGTGTTAGTCCCATTACACACACAGAGCTATATTTTGTTCCCAGAAGTAAGGATGAGCCGAACACCCCCCCGTTCGGCTCGCACCAGAACCCGCGAACGGACCTAAAGTCCGTGCGAGCTTTAGAACCCTATTAGTTATAATGGATGCGAACGTTCGAAATTAAAAGTGCTCATTTTAAAGGCTAATATGCATGTTAATGTCATAAAAAGTGTTTGGGGACCTGGGTCCTGCCCCAGGGGACATGTATCAATGCAAAATTTTTTTTTAAAAACGGCCGTTTTTTCAGGAGCAGTGATTTTAATAATGCTTAAATTGAAACAATAAAAGTGTAATATTCCTTTAAATTTCGTACCTGGGGGGTGTCTATAGTATGCCTGTAAAGGGGCGCATGTTTCCCGTGTTTAGAACTGTCTCTGCGCAAAGTGTCATTTTTGAAAGTAAAAAAGCTATTTAAAATCACTCGCGGCTAATGTTAATTCACGGCTCCCGTAACACAGAGAACAGTGATTCATTGAAACTCATTCATAAAAAAAAGTCATTGATAAAAAAAAAAAAAAAATGAAAAAAAAAAAAAAGCGTAGGGGTCCCCCCAAATTCAATAACCAGGCCCTTCAGGTCTGGGATGGATATTAAGGGGGATCCCAGCCAAAAAAAAAAAAAAAAAAAATGGCGTAGGGTCCCCCTCAAAATCCATACCAGACCCTTGAGGTCTGGTATGGATTTTAAGGGGAACCCTAGCCAAAAAAAATGGCGTGGGGTCCCCCTCAAAATCCATACCAGACCCTTATCCGAGCACGCAACCTGGCAGGCCGCAGGAAAAGAGGGGGGGACGAGAGCGGCCCCCCCTCTCGCCTGAACCGTACCAGGCCACATGCCCTCAACATTGGGAGGATGCTTTGGGGGTCTAAGACCCCAAAAGCACCTTGTCCCCATGTTGATTAGGACAAGGGCCTCTTCCCCACAACCCTGGCCGGTGGTTGTGGGGGTCTGCGGGCGGGGGGCTTATCGGAATCTGGAAGCCCCCTTTAACAAGGGGACCCCCAGATCCCGGCCCCCCCCCTGTGTGAAATGGTAAGGGGGTACAAAAGTACCCCTACCATTTCACCAAAAAAGTGGCAAAAATGGTAAAAAGGACAGGAGACAGTCTTTGACAATTCCTTTATTAAAATCTTCTTTCTTCTTTCTTCATCCTTCGGATTCTTCATCTTCTCCTTCCTTCATCTTCTTCCATCTTCTTCTTCCATTTTCTTCTTCCTCCGATCCGCTTCTTCTTGCGCTGGTCTTCTCGTCCTTCTCGTCCGGCATCTTCTTCCGTCGGCGTCGGCGTCGGTGTCGGTGTCTTCTTGGGCCGCTCCGCGCAATGGGAGGCTCCCGCTGTGTGAGGCTCCGCTCCATCTGACAGGTCTTTTAAAACGGAGGGCACCTGGTGACCCCGCCCCCCTCTGACATCATGGGGAAAGCCATCATGGAATTCCCCATGACGTCCCTGTGCGTCAGAGGGGGCGGGGTCACCAGGTGCCCTCCATTATAAAAGACCTGTCAGACGGAGCGGAGCCTCACACAGCGGGAGCCTCCCATTGCGCGGAGCGGCCCAAGAAGAGACAGAGACACCGACGCCGACGCCGACGGAAGAAGATGCCGGACGAGAAGGACGAGAAGACCAGCGCAAGAAGAAGCGGATCGGAGGAAGAAGAAAATGGAAGAAGAAGATGGAAGAAGATGAAGGAAGGAGAAGATGAAGAAACCGAAGGATGAAGAAAGAAGAAAGAAGATTTTAATAAAGGAATTGTCAAAGACTGTCTCCTGTCCTTTTTACCATTTTTGCCACTTTTTTGGTGAAATGGTAGGGGTACTTTTGTACCCCCTTACCATTTCACACAGGGGGGGGGCCGGGATCTGGGGGTCCCCTTGTTAAAGGGGGCTTCCAGATTCCGATAAGCCCCCCGCCCGCAGACCCCCACAACCACCGGCCAGGGTTGTGGGGAAGAGGCCCTTGTCCTAATCAACATGGGGACAAGGTGCTTTTGGGGTCTTAGACCCCCAAAGCATCCTCCCAATGTTGAGGGCATGTGGCCTGGTACGGTTCAGGCGAGAGGGGGGGCCGCTCTCGTCCCCCCCTCTTTTCCTGCGGCCTGCCAGGTTGCGTGCTCGGATAAGGGTCTGGTATGGATTTTGAGGGGGACCCCACGCCATTTTTTTTGGCTAGGGTTCCCCTTAAAATCCATACCAGACCTCAAGGGTCTGGTATGGATTTTGAGGGGGACCCTACGCCATTTTTTTTTTTTTTTTTTGGCTGGGATCCCCCTTAATATCCATCCCAGACCTGAAGGGCCTGGTTATTGAATTTGGGGGGACCCCTACGCTTTTTTTTTTGTTTTTTATTAATGAATGACAGCTCTCTGTGTTACAGGAGCCATCAATTCATTAGCCGCGAGTGATTTAAATAGCTTTCTTCCTGCAAAAATGACACTTTTTTGCAGGGAAAGTTCTAAGCACAGGAAACCTGCCCTCCTTCACAGGCTACCTATAGACACCCCCCAGATGTGATACTGCAATGCTGTTCTAACAGCATGCACACACATATCCCCAGAAATAAAGAACATATTGTTGTCAGCAGTCAGCAGCACACTGACACGCTGACACTGTGAGTGAAACATAATATGCGAGGCCGCCGCAGCGGCGGCCTCTTATACCGTGGGGCGTGTATTAAAGCCCCTGAGCTATAATTGGCTACAGGCATCCTGCCTGTAGCCAATTATGGCTCTCCTCGCTGCCGGCGCTGTGATTGGCCAAGCATGCGGGGTCACAGTGCATGCTTGGCCAATCATCAGCCAGCATTGCACTGCGCGGGCCGCAATGCATTGCGGGGCCGCTCGCATCACACGAATTTGATGCGAGCGGTCCCAATAGTTCTGGGCTCGCCGAGCGAGCGAACACCCGGTGCTCGATTCGAACATGGGTTCGAATCGAACACCGGGCTCATCCTTACCTATAGGACTTGAAGTGTGTTAGTCCCATTACACACACAGAGCTATATTTTGTTCCCAGAAGCACCTATAGGACTTGAAGTGTGTTAGTCCCATTACACACACAGAGCTATATTTTCTTCCCAGAAGCACCTATAGGACTTGAAGTGTGTTAGTCCCATTACACACACAGAGCTATATTTTGTTCCCAGAAGCACCTATAGGACTTGAAGTGTGTTAGTCCCATCACACACACAGAGCTATATTTTGTTCCCAGAAGCACCTATAGGACTTGAAGTGTGTTAGTCCCATCACACACACAGAGCTATATTTTGTTCCCAGAAGCACCTATAGGACTTGAAGTGTGTTAGTCCCATCACACACACAGAGCTATATTTTGTTCCCAGAAGCACCTATAGGACTTGAAGTGTGTTATTCCCATTACACACACAGAGCTATATTTTCTTCCCAGAAGCACCTATAGGACTTGAAGTGTGTTAGTCCCATTACACACACAGAGCTATATTTTGTTCCCAGAAGCACCTATAGGACTTGAAGTGTGTTAGTCCCATCACACACACAGAGCTATATTTTGTTCCCAGAAGCACCTATAGGACTTGAAGTGTGTTAGTCCCATCACACACACAGAGCTATATTTTGTTCCCAGAAGAACCTATAGGACTTGAAGTGTGTTAGTCCCATTACACACACAGAGCTATATTTTCTTCCCAGAAGCACCTATAGGACTTGAAGTGTGTTAGTCCCATCACACACACAGAGCTATATTTTGTTCCCAGAAGCACCTATAGGACTTGAAGTGTGTTAGTCCCATCACACACACAGAGCTATATTTTGTTCCCAGAAGCACCTATAGGACTTGAAGTGTGTTAGTCCCATTACACACACAGAGCTATATTTTCTTCCCAGAAGCACCTATAGGACTTGAAGTGTGTTATTCCCATTACACACACAGAGCTATATTTTCTTCCCAGAAGCACCTATAGGACTTGAAGTGTGTTAGTCCCATTACACACACAGAGCTATATTTTGTTCCCAGAAGCACCTATAGGACTTGAAGTGTGTTAGTCCCATCACACACACAGAGCTATATTTTCTTCCCAGAAGCACCTATAGGACTTGAAGTGTGTTAGTCCCATTACACACACAGAGCTATATTTTCTTCCAGAAGCACCTATAGGACTTGAAGTGTGTTAGTCCCATTACACACACAGAGCTATATTTTGTTCCCAGAAGAACCTATAGGACTTGAAGTGTGTTAGTCCCATTACACACACAGAGCTATATTTTGTTCCCAGAAGAACCTATAGGACTTGAAGTGTGTTAGTCCCATTACACACACAGAGCTATATTTTCTTCCCAGAAGCACCTATAGGACTTGAAGTGTGTTAGTCCCATTACACACACAGAGCTATATTTTGTTCCCAGAAGAACCTATAGGACTTGAAGTGTGTTAGTCCCATCACACACACAGAGCTATATTTTGTTCCCAGAAGCACCTATAGGACTTGAAGTGTGTTAGTCCCATCACACACACAGAGCTATATTTTGTTCCCAGAAGAACCTATAGGACTTGAAGTGTGTTAGTCCCATCACACACACAGAGCTATATTTTGTTCCCAGAAGCACCTATAGGACTTGAAGTGTGTTAGTCCCATTACACACACAGAGCTATATTTTGTTCCCAGAAGCACCTATAGGACTTGAAGTGTGTTAGTCCCAT
Source organism: Lithobates sylvaticus (assembly GCA_028564925.1). Lineage (NCBI taxonomy): Eukaryota > Metazoa > Chordata > Amphibia > Anura > Ranidae > Lithobates > Lithobates sylvaticus. The sequence continues at coordinate 535,487,681 of CM053027.1, read as the reverse complement.
CACACCCACAGAGCTATATTTTGTTCCCAGAAGCACCTATAGGACTTGAAGTGTGTTAGTCCCATCACACACACAGAGCTATATTTTGTTCCCAGAAGAACCTATAGGACTTGAAGTGTGTTAGTCCCATCACACACACAGAGCTATATTTTGTTCCCAGAAGCACCTATAGGACTTGAAGTGTGTTAGTCCCATCACACACACAGAGCTATATTTTGTTCCCAGAAGCACCTATAGGACTTGAAGTGTGTTAGTCCCATCACACACACAGAGCTATATTTTGTTCCCAGAAGCACCTATAGGACTTGAAGTGTGTTAGTCCCATCACACACACAGAGCTATATTTTCTTCCCAGAAGCACCTATAGGACTTGAAGTGTGTTATTCCCATTACACACACAGAGCTATATTTTCTTCCCAGAAGCACCTATAGGACTTGAAGTGTGTTAGTCCCATTACACACACAGAGCTATATTTTGTTCCCAGAAGCACCTATAGGACTTGAAGTGTGTTAGTCCCATCACACACACAGAGCTATATTTTCTTCCCAGAAGCACCTATAGGACTTGAAGTGTGTTAGTCCCATTACACACACAGAGCTATATTTTCTTCCCAGAAGCACCTATAGGACTTGAAGTGTGTTAGTCCCATTACACACACAGAGCTATATTTTGTTCCCAGAAGAACCTATAGGACTTGAAGTGTGTTAGTCCCATTACACACACAGAGCTATATTTTGTTCCCAGAAGAACCTATAGGACTTGAAGTGTGTTAGTCCCATTACACACACAGAGCTATATTTTCTTCCCAGAAGCACCTATAGGACTTGAAGTGTGTTAGTCCCATTACACACACAGAGCTATATTTTGTTCCCAGAAGAACCTATAGGACTTGAAGTGTGTTAGTCCCATCACACACACAGAGCTATATTTTGTTCCCAGAAGCACCTATAGGACTTGAAGTGTGTTAGTCCCATCACACACACAGAGCTATATTTTGTTCCCAGAAGCACCTATAGGACTTGAAGTGTGTTAGTCCCATCACACACACAGAGCTATATTTTGTTCCCAGAAGAACCTATAGGACTTGAAGTGTGTTAGTCCCATCACACACACAGAGCTATATTTTGTTCCCAGAAGCACCTATAGGACTTGAAGTGTGTTAGTCCCATTACACACACAGAGCTATATTTTGTTCCCAGAAGCACCTATAGGACTTGAAGTGTGTTAGTCCCATCACACCCACAGAGCTATATTTTGTTCCCAGAAGCACCTATAGGACTTGAAGTGTGTTAGTCCCATCACACACACAGAGCTATATTTTGTTCCCAGAAGAACCTATAGGACTTGAAGTGTGTTAGTCCCATCACACACACAGAGCTATATTTTGTTCCCAGAAGCACCTATAGGACTTGAAGTGTGTTAGTCCCATCACACACACAGAGCTATATTTTGTTCCCAGAAGCACCTATAGGACTTGAAGTGTGTTAGTCCCATCACACACACAGAGCTATATTTTGTTCCCAGAAGCACCTATAGGACTTGAAGTGTGTTAGTCCCATCACACACACAGAGCTATATTTTCTTCCCAGAAGCACCTATAGGACTTGAAGTGTGTTAGTCCCATCACACAGAGCTCCTCTATTTTCTTTGCAGAAGCACCCACAGGACTTCTAGTGTGTTAGTGGCATCACACAGAGCTCCTATATATTCTTCTCAGCAGCACCCACAGGACTTCTAGTGTGTTAGTGGCATCACACAGAGCTCCTCTATTTTCTTTGCATAAGCACCCACAGGACTTCTAGTGTGTTAGTGGCATCACACAGAGCTCCTCTATTTTCTTTGCAGAAGCACCCATAGGACTTCTAGTGTGTTAGTGGCATCACACAGAGCTCCTATATATTCTTCTCAGCAGCACCCACAGGACTTCTAGTGTGTTAGTGGCATCACACAGAGCTCCTCTATTTTCTTTGCAGAAGCACCCACAGGACTTCTAGTGTGTTTAGTGGCATCACACAGAGCTCCTCTATTTTCTTTGCAGAAGCACCCATAGGACTTCTAGTGTGTTAGTGGCATCACACAGAGCTCCTATATATTCTTCTCAGCAGCACCCACAGGACTTCTAGTGTGTTAGTGGCATCACACAGAGCTCCTCTATTTTCTTTGCAGAAGCACCCACAGGACTTCTAGTGTGTTAGTGGCATCACACAGAGCTCCTCTATTTTCTTTGCATAAGCACCCACAGGACTTCTAGTGTGTTAGTGGCATCACACAGAGCTCCTCTATTTTCTTTGCAGAAGCACCCATAGGACTTCTAGTGTGTTAGTGGCATCACACAGAGCTCCTATATATTCTTCTCAGCAGCACCCACAGGACTTCTAGTGTGTTAGTGGCATCACACAGAGCTCCTCTATTTTCTTTGCAGAAGCACCCACAGGACTTCTAGTGTGTTAGTGGCATCACACAGAGCTCCTCTATTTTCTTTGCAGAAGCACCCATAGGACTTCTAGTGTGTTAGTGGCATCACACAGAGCTCCTATATATTCTTCTCAGCAGCACCCACAGGACTTCTAGTGTGTTAGTGGCATCACACAGAGCTCCTCTATTTTCTTTGCAGAAGCACCCACAGGACTTCTAGTGTGTTAGTGGCATCACACAGAGCTCCTCTATTTTCTTTGCATAAGCACCCACAGGACTTCTAGTGTGTTAGTGGCATCACACAGAGCTCCTCTATTTTCTTTGCAGAAGCACCCATAGGACTTCTAGTGTGTTAGTGGCATCACACAGAGCTCCTATATTTTCTTCTCAGCAGCACCCACAGGACTACCGACTACAATGGCTGGAAGACCGCCAAGGGGAGGCAGAGCGTGCAGAGCCAAGAACACAGGGCAGGCAGGCTCTGTTTCTAGTGGACGTGGCCGTGGACGTGGACGTGGTCGTGCATCGTCATCAGCACGTGGCCATGGGACACGCGCGTCTTTGTTTTCGGCAGCTGGACATGTGGAGCCGCATCATGCTGAAGGCTTGGTAGAATGGATGACCAAGCCCTCCTCATCCTCCTCATCCTCTCTCACCCAGGCTCAGGGTACTGACAGAGCATCATCAGCCACCCCTTCCCTAGACCCACCATGTCCTCCTGAGGAGTCCCCCGAACTCTTTGAGCACAGTGTTGGGTACATGCTCCAGGAGGATGCCCAACGATTCGAAGGCTCGGATGACGATACCCAGCTTGAGGAATCTGGCAGTACAGTTCCACCAGCTGCAGCTTACTGCCAGGTTTGCTCTAGTGGTGAAGAGGGAGGGGATGATGAGGTCACTGACTCCACGTGGGTGCCTCAAGGGAGAGAGGATGAGGAGGAGGACGAGGAGGAGGAGGATGCGGCGTCACATGTCCAACGAGGCAGGATGCCCCCTGGAGGCCAGGTAGAGGCCAGCACAGCAACTGTACAACACCGCAGAGCTCCGCCTGTGCAGGGCGCTGCCTCTGCACGTTATCAGAAAAGTTCTTTGGTGTGGGCCTTTTTTGAGACGAGTGCAGCAGATCGCACCACTGCTATTTGCAATATTTGTCTCAAGCGTATCTCGCGTGGCCAAAACATCAGCCGCTTGGGCACGACAAGCATGACCAGACATATGGCGACCTGCCATGCAGCTCGTTGGCAGGCACACATAAAAGACCCACACCAAAGAACTAAGCGGACCTCTCCTTGCTCCTCCTCAGCTGGGATCTCCATCCCCACTACACCTTCAGTCCTCTCTGAAAGCTGCTCTGAGAGGACTGAAGGTGTAGAATTCGGTGTGTCACAACCAAGTACTTGCAGTACACCGACGTCCGAATGCAGCAGGCAAATTTCCCTGCCCCAGCTGCTGGACCGTAGAAAGAAGTACACTCCCAGCCATCCACATGCCCAGCGGTTGAATGCTAGCCTTGCTAAATTGCTAGCACTTCAACTGCTGCCTTTTCAGTTGGTAGACTCGGCCCCCTTCCGTGAGTTTGTTCAATGTGCGGTTCCTCAGTGGCAGGTTCCCAAACGCCACTTTTTCTCGCGGAAGGCGATTCCGTCTCTCTACCGGCATGTGGAGGGCAATGTCCATGCCTCGCTGGACAGGGCGGTCAGCGGTAAGGTGCATATTACCGCTGACTCATGGTCCAGCAGGCATGGACAGGGATGGTACCTTTCTTTCACGGCCCATTGGGTCACTCTATTGGCAGCTGGGAGGGATGCAGGACAAGGTGCAGTAGTGTTGGAGGTTGTTCCGCCACCACGCCTCCAAAACGCGACTACTGCTACTGGTTGTGACACACCTCTCTCCTCCACCCCCTCCTCTTCTTCTTCCTCCAGTGCTCTGTCCTTGGAACCAGCGGTGCTCCGTAGGCGTACAAGGGGCTACGCAAGTACGCAGGCAAAAAGATGCCATGCCGTGCTTGCGCTGGTGTGTTTGGGGGACAGGAGCAACACTGGGCCAGAGGTTCTGGCAGCTCTGCAGGGGCAGGCCGAGAGGTGGTTGACGCCACGTCAGCTTAAGCCAGGAATGGTCGTTTCTGACAATGGCACCAACCTCCTCTGCGCCCTGCGACAGGGGCAGCTCACCCATGTGCCCTGCATGGCTCACGTCCTCAACCTGGTGGTGCAGCGGTTCTTGGGCAGGTTCCCAGGCTTACAGGATGTCCTGAGGCAGGCCAGGAAAGTCTGTGTGCATTTCCGCCGATCTTATAATGCCAGTGCTCGGCTGACTGAGCTGCAAAAGGAGCTGAACCTGCCCAAGAACCGCCTAATATCTGACATGCCCACCAGGTGGAACTCAACGTTGGCCATGCTGCAGCGACTGCACACGCAGCAGAGGGCCATCAATGAGTACCTTTGCGACTACGGCACCAGGACAGGGTCAGGGGAGCTTGGTTTTTTTTCCCCACGTCAGTGGAGCATGATCAGGGATGCATGCACTGTCCTCTCACCATTTGAGGAGGCCACGAGGATGGTGAGCAGTGACAGTGCATGCATCAGTGACACTGTCCCTCTTGTCCACCTGTTGGAGCATACGCTGCGTGGGATAATGGACAGGGCACTTGAGGCAGAACAGAGGCAGGAAGAGGAGGACTTCCTTGCCTCTCAAGGCCCCCTTTATCCGGACAGTGTTCCTTCTGTCCCACCCATCACACAGGAAGAGGATGAGGAGGAGGAGGAGGAGGAGGAGGAGGATTGTGTGAGCATGGAGGTGGAGCCTGGCACTCAGCATCAGCAGCAGCAGTCTTTTAGGGATGATGTACAGTCCCAACAAGCCAGTGGACTTGTACGTGGCTGGGAGGAGGTGGCTGGCGATCATGTCATCCTCAGTGACCCAGAAGACTCCGGACCGAATGCCTCAGCTAACCTACGCTGCATGGCCTCCCTGATCCTGCAAAGCCTGCGGAAGGATCCTCGTGTTCTTCGGATCAAGGAGAGGGACCATTACTGGCTGGCCACTCTCCTTGATCCGCGGTACAAGGGTAAGGTTGCGGACCTTATCTTGCCGTCGCAGAGGGAGCAGAGGATGAGACATCTCAGGGAGGCCTTGCAGAAAGGTCTGTGCAACGCGTTCCCAGAAACTGGGAGGCTACAAACTCCTGGTCCTGGGCGACGAGTTGCTGAGGCTTCGGTCAGTGGCAGAAGGAGCGGTGGGGAAGGTGGACGTCTGACCGATGCGTTCAGACAATTTTTTAGTCCGCAGCCCCAAGGTATGATCGGTTCCAGCAACCATCGCCAGCGTCTGATATACATGGTGCAGGAATACCTTGGGGCAAGGTCAGACTTGGACACCTTTCCCACCGAAAATCCTCTGGCTTACTGGGTCCTGAGGATGGATCACTGGCCAGAGCTTGCACAGTATGCAATTGAGCTACTGGCCTGTCCTGCCTCCAGCGTTCTTTCCGAACGCACATTCAGTGCTGCTGGAGGATTTGTGACTGATCATAGGGTGCGCCTGTCCACCGCCTCGGTTGATCGACTGACATTCATCAAAATGAATCAGTCTTGGATCACCACCAGCTACCAGGCACCTGAGGCGGATATAACCGAATAATTTTTAATGTCACATCCCTTCAAGACTGCCTATGCTGATGCTGAGTGACTGTCCTCTTATGTTCACTGACTATCCTCTTCCTCCTCCTCAATGATCCATGCCACCACACCAGTGCCTAAGGCACAATTTTTCAGCCCCTGTTTAACAGGGGCGTGTACTTACAATTTTTTAAAAAAATGCTTCGCAACACGTGTGACTGCTGTGCTCCAAGTACAGTCTCTGTGAGGGCCGTGTTGCAGTGTTGTGGCACCAGCACCAGTGCCTAAGGCACAATTTTTCAGCCCCTGTTTAACAGGGGCGTGTACTTACAATTTTTTAAAAAAATGCTTCGCAACACGTGTGACTGCTGTGCTCCAAGTACAGTCTCTGTGAGGGCCGTGTTGCAGTGTTGTGGCACCAGCACCAGTGCCTAAGGCACAATTTTTCAGCCCCTGTTTAACAGGGGCGTGTACTTACAATTTTTTAAAAAAATGCTTCGCAACACGTGTGACTGCTGTGCTCCAAGTACAGTCTCTGTGAGGGCCGGGTTGCAGTGTTGTGGCACCAGCACCAGTGCCTAAGGCACAATTTTTCAGCCCCTGTTTAACAGGGGCGTGTACTTACAATTTTTTTAAAAAAATGCTTCGCAACACGTGTGACTGCTGTGCTCCAAGTACAGTATCTGTGAGGGCCGGGTTGCAGTGTTGTGGCACCAGCACCAGTGCCTAAGGCACAATTTTTCAGCCCCTGTTTAACAGGGGCGTGTACTTACAATTTTTTAAAAAAAATGCTTCGCAACACGTGTGACTGCTGTGCTCCAAGTACAGTATCTGTGAGGGCCGGGTTGCAGTGTTGTGGCACCAGCACCAGTGCCTAAGGCACAATTTTTCAGCCCCTGTTTAACAGGGGCGTGTACTTACAATTTTTTTAAAAAATGCTTTGCAACACGTGTGACTGCTGTGCTCCAAGTACAGTATCTGTGAGGGCCGGGTTGCAGTGTTGTGGCACCAGCACCAGTGCCTAAGGCACAATTTTTCAGCCCCTGTTTAACAGGGGCGGGTAATTACAAATCTTGATCTAATAGTTCACAGCAGGGCCCATTCCTGCGCCCACCAAGAGTAACTATGAGGGCCTGCAGTCTTGTGGCAACACCGTCCACCACCACCGCCAAAGGCCCAATTTTTCTGCCCTGTTCATCAGGTGCTTGCAATTACAAATCTTGATCTAATAACTCACAGCAGGGCCCATTCCTGCGCCCACCAAGAGTAACTATGAGGGCCTACAGTCTTGTGGCAACACCGTCCACCACCACCGCCAAAGGCCCAATTTTTCTGCCCTGTTCATCAGGTGCTTGCAATTACAAATCTTGATCTAATAACTCACAGCAGGGCCCTTTCCTGCGCCCACCAAGAGTAACTATGAGGGCCTACAGTCTTGTGGCAACACCGTCCACCACCACCGCCAAAGGCCCAATTTTTCTGCCCTGTTCATCAGGTGCTTGCAATTACAAATCTTGATCTAATAACTCACAGCAGGGCCCATTCCTGCGCCCACCAAGAGTAACTGTGAGAGCTTACAGTCTTGTGGCAAAACCGTCCACCACCACCACCACCACCCCCAATTTTTCTGCCCTGTTCAAGAGGTGCATGCAATTACAAATCTTGATCTATTAACTCACAGCAGGGCCCATTCCTGTGCCCACCAGTCTTGTGGCTACACCAACATCTAATAGGGCAAATTTCTGCAGAGTATATACGCCAGGCCCCTACTTTCAAACATCCAACTTACAAACGACTCCTACTTGCAAATGGAAAGAGAAAACAGGAAGTGAGAGGAAATCTACCCCTAGGAAGGGAAATTCTATCCTGTTAGATTTAATTTGGGAAAAAGGTATCTCCTCTCTACTGATACTTTATCACCAATCCTTGTTTCAATTAAAACCCCACTTTTCCAAAAACATTTGTCATTGGGACGGAAAGTGAGGTGACATGTTCTGAACACATGTGCAAAGACAGCAAATGTTACAGGGGTGATAACCCCTCCCTATGTTCTCCAAAAAGCTTAAAAATAGATTTTTTTGGGATGGAGCTACACTTCATAATGTACCTGTTCAGATTCTACTTAAGATCAAACCTAAAGCCGCAAGTGGTTTTAAATGGCTTCTTTTTTTCCTTTACAAATGTCATTTTGTGCAAGGACAGTTCTAAACACGGGAAACACATGCCACTTCACAGGCATACTTTAGACACCCCCCAGGTACCATATTTAAAGGAAAATTTCACTTTTTTTTTTTCACTTTATGCATCATTAAAATGACTGCTCCCGAAAAAACGTTAGTTTTTAAAAGTTCTTTTTGCATTGATATATGTCCCCTGGGGCAGGACCCGGGTCCCCAAACCTGTTTTATGACATTAACATGCATATTGGCCGTTGTAATTAGCACTTTTGATTTCGAACGTTCGCGTCCATTATAACGTATAGGGTTCGAAAATTCGCGCGAACTTTCGGTCCGTTCGAAGGTTCTGGTTCGAACCGAACCCGGGGTGTTCGGCTCATCCCTACCTGCCACGAACACACTACAAGTCCTATAGGTGCTTCTGGGAACAAAATATAGGAGCTCTGTTTGCTGCCAGTGCCTGCCTGCCACGAACACACTACAAGTCCTATAGGTGCTTCTGGGAACAAAATATAGGAGCTCTGTTTGCTGCCAGTGCCTGCCACGAACACACTACAAGCCCCTCTTTCTAAATGAATCTTTCTAAATGAATCTTTCTAAATGAATCTTTCTAACGGAATCTTTCTAAATGAATCTTTCTAAATAAATCTTTCTAAATCAATCTAGCAGAGTGACACAGAATGAGCCTGCTCTCTCTAACGCCGGAACGCATGTGACCGGCGCCGACGGCGTGGCGGCCTTTTATAAGAGGGGGCGTGTACTAAAGCCCCTGAGCTGTAATTGGCTACAGGCGTCCTGCCTGTAGCCAATTATGGCTCTCCGAGTTTCCGGCGCTGTGATTGGCCAAGCATGCGGGGTCACAGTGCATGCTTGGCCAATCATCAGCCAGCAATGCACTGCGCCGGCCGCGCCGGCCGCGCCGGCCGCGCCGGCCGCAATGCATTGCGGGGCCGCTCGCATCACACAAATGTGATGCGAGCGGCCAAAATAGTTCTGGGCTCGCCGAGCGAGCGAACACCCGGTGCTCGATGCGAACATGGGTTCGCATCGAGCACCGGGCCCATCCCTACCCTCCAGTATTTGAACATATGCCTAAAAACCTGGTTGGCAAATCTAGAAATTAGTTCAGGCCTGGTCTTATGGAAAGCCCATAAATTGAAGGTTTATCTTAGCCTACCCTACACATCTGTTTACAACATTCAATAAGCTGATATAGTTTGACCAGAAAGAAAGAAAATTAAACTTGCACTAATAAAATAAGTTCTCTGGTCTATGTGAATTCTCAGGTCCTACATGGGAAATCATGACAGCATTTCTGTGCACTTTGCCCTATAGCAAGAATACAGTGTTCTTCCTAGTGATTTTTTACCTGGCCGTCACCTTGCTAACAATAATTTACAGCAAGAACACCAGAATATATACAGTGTGTGTACATATAAACTCACCAGCCACTTTATTAGGTACACCTTGCTAGTACCGGGTTAGATCCCCTTTGCCTTAATTCTTCACACCATAGATTCCACAAGGTGTTGGAAACATTCCTCAGAGATTTTGGTCCATATTGACAAGATAGCATCACACAGTTGCTGCAGATTTGTTAGCTGCACATCCATGAATTAAGAGAAGATATTTGGTTGGGGCTATCATGGACTTTTATGGTACTGTACAAAGGCTTTACACTCACAACATACTATACAAATATAGAATTTATTACAAAAATGATTTGTTTATAAAGGACATACATATAAAAAAACATAATGATATGTGTCTCTATAGGCCCATACACACGATCAGACTTTTTGACAACCAACATGCAAATTAGCTGTTTTGGATCAACATCCGACCGTGTGTACACTCCCTCGGACCAACTTTTTCCAGGTTTCATCTGACTTTTGTTGGCTGTGCGAACGGACCAACTTTCTGCCAACAAAAGTCCGATGGACCAAAGTCCGACCGTGTGTACACAAAACCAACGGACTTTTGTACAAACCAATGCAGAACCAATGCAAAAGATCAGACAACAATACAGAAGTTGACCAAAGGTGGCGGTAAAGAGCAGAAAAACCAAGTGATTTGGTGAAAGTTGGCTAAAAAAAGTCCTGCCGTGTGTATGCAATACCAACTTGGGGCCAACGCCCTTTGGACAAAAATCCACAGGAAAGTTGGTCCATGGTCCGATCGTGTGTATGAGGCTTATGGGACACTCAGTTGCTCTATAAAGTCAAACCACACAGATGTAGTGACACTAAAGCGCTAGCACTTGCAGGTTGTCACATGTCATATGTATATCTAATGCTCAACATGTTTCGCGGGTGAACTTCCGCTTCTTCAGGAGATTATTGTATATTACAGAGCAAGTATCAGCTTTATTTCTATAACCAAAAAAAAGAAGGGAGACAATTATAACATACACATATATATAAAAATACAGTATAATAGTTTTGTTACACAAGCTGCACGCAGTCTTACTCGTGACACGATCAGGTGTGAGGACCCGCAGGTACAAGTCTATCCCGGCGAATGTTGGAGCACTATACCAGGGGGCGCACACAGTGCCGGGACAAGGTCATCCAGTGCCCAGGGCAAAGTTGCCAAACTGCGCCCCCCTTTCCCTTAGGGTCAGGCTCAGGGTGCCCCCTACCCCTGCAATATACCATTGCGCCAGGGGCAGCCGCCCCTCCTGCCCACCCCTTGTCCCGACCCTGGGCGCACAGGTTCCCAGTCTAGTGATTGATTGGTGTCATAAAACAAGGCTTTATATATGGTTGTAAACTAGGAAAATATATATTTGGTTCACACACTGTAGCAAAAGATGCAAGACGTCCAGACCCCTCCCCCTTATGGAGCTCAGATGACAATAGTTTCAGCATCTATAAGGGTCCTTTCACATGGGCGGTCCACCCGGCAGACTCCTCTTTGCTCAGCCAATCGTTACGCTGATCCCCGCTAAGCAGGCGCGGATGACTTGTCCATCTTCACTCACTGTGCAGAGATGGACCTGTCAGAGCCCCGCTCTCCGCTAAGGGGAGATCGGATGAAAATGGACCACATGTCCATTTTCATCCAATCCCATCCGATCCGCCAGACGGATGGAAAATAGGGTCTCCATCCATCTGGATTTTACGGACAGGATTGGATCGGATAGCAGTGGGTGTCAGCAGACAGGTCACCGCTGACATCACCTGCTCTATAGGAGTGAATGGAGCATCCAATCAGGTCCACCTAAAAAGCTGACAGGCGGACCTGATCGGAAAGCCCATGGGAAAGGGGCCTAAGTATAGTTGGACATTTTATTGTCTTAGTCAAAAGGCACCAATTTTTCAGAAAGTAGATTAGAACAGGGTTTTTCTACTCCAGTCCTCAAGGTGCCCCAATAGGTCATGTTTTCAGGATCTCCCTCAGATGAAACGGCTGTGGTAATTACTAAGGCAGGGAAAATGATCAAATCACCTGCGCAAAATAAGGGACAGCCTGGAAACATGACCTGTTGGGGTGCCTTGAGGACTGGAGTTGAGAAACACTGGATTAGAAAACCTACAGAATTCAATTCACCTGAGGGATGTACCCAGGGAAGTTTAAGAAACAAGGTAGACTACTGGAGCTGATAAAGGGCTATATCAAGATGGTCCAATGAAAAAAACCTATATGAACGGTGGGTGGTCATGATGAAATGCCTGACTTATTGAAGGCTGATAATTAACCCACACAAATATCTCAAATTGCTTTAAGATATAAAGAATATATGTCTGGATGCAGCAGGGAAAAACTAAGCCCGGGTCTGTAGCTGAAGAGAATCTCCAGAGAAGTGGTTAATATAGTTCCAAGAGACACTTGTGAAGGAACTCCCTGAGATACAGAGGAAGCAATGTGAGAGGTCTATTTACCTACTCATAAACATGTTAATCACCATTAAAAAAGCAGCCAGTAATTACAAAAACAAATCATTTTTGTAATAAATTCTATATTTGTATAATATGTTGTATGTAAAGCCTTTGTACGGTACCATGAAAGTCCATGATAGCCCCAACCAAATATCTTCTCTTCAAATATGTTAGGACGTAGGTACTTTTTAATGGTGTTCTATACTTAGCACATTTTGCAGCTGCACATCCATGATGTGAATCTCCTGTTCCACCACATCCCAAAGGTGCTCTATTGGATTGAGACCTGGTGACTGTGGAGGCCATTGGAGTACAGTGAACTCATGGTCATGTTCAAGAAACCAGTGGTGAGATTATTTGAGCTTTGTGACATGGTGCATTATCCTGCTGGAAGTAGTCATCAGGAGATGGGTACATTGTAGTCATAAAGGGATGGACATGGTCAACAACAATACTCAGGTAGGCCGTGGCATTTAAATGATGCTCAATTGGTACTAAGGGACCCAAAGTGTGCCAAGAAAATATCCCACACCATTACATCATCTCCAGCCTGAATCGTTGATACAAGGCAGGATGGATCCATGCTTTCATGTTGTTTACACCAAATTCTGACCCTACCATCTAAATGTCGCAGCTGAAGTCAAGACTCATCAGACCAAGCAACATTTTTCCAAACTTCTGTAGCAGAATCTTTGACCTCTTCCAGTCTAATGATGACCTTCAAGACCAAAGATAGCTGACACCCTTCAATATGTGGTGGGTTGTGAGGCATAGTGGGTGCAAAGGTGGTAAAAGTCATTGGTTGCCAGACACTTCTTGGATGTAAAAGAGGTTTTATTTCTTTGACAGTTCTTTTTTTGGATTTTGCAAGGGAAAGAGGGTTAGGGCCAGGACACCCTTAAGTAGTTGCATGTTGTGTATAAATGGCAGAGAGGATCCACAACGTTATACAGCACCTCATCCCTTTTGGTAGATAAATGTAAAAGGGGGGTAGAGAAATAGGGATTATATAGGTGCAAAGTTACAATATGAATGAATAAGGGTTGCCGACAATTCAGTGCTTGAGTCTTTTTTAAAAATCACATAAAGTTTTATTGCACATATTTAGAACACAATTTCACAAAGAGAAAAAAATACAAAAAATATATTTCTAAAGGCCTAATAAAGTAATTAATGCAAAGGCTTGAAAGTTTAAGGTAGACCAATACATTGATTAGAAAGAAGAATGTTTTTTTTGCTCTAATTCCAGATTTTCGTCTGGTTAGAAAATGTCTCTTAGTTACAATGGATAGAATAACCTGGAGTGGACAGTGCAGGCCTTATTGAAGTTTTCCGACATGTTTCGCCATATCAATGGCTTCCTCAGGGTTGGCCTACTGTACAGAGTTAATATATCTATGTGGAGAGAATTTAGAATTAGTAACAGTTTATGGAAACAGGTACTGAACCCCCCAGTTGAAAAGAGGGGTTTTAATGGGGAAGGGGGGGGGGCGAGAGGGGAAACAGCAACATATCCGACCACCCTACCACTCTGCTCTAACTTTATGGTGTAAGCATTCCAATTAACCCAATATCCAAACTTACCCAGAAACAATATAAGATGGAAATAGTGAAAACAGTCAGCCGAGAATGGGCTGGGGTCGCCCAATGGATATCCTTCAGTATTTTCACTATTTCCATCTTATATTGTTTCTGGGTAAGTTTGGGTATTGGGTTAATTGGAATGCTTACACCATAAAGTTGGAGCAGAGTGGTAGGGTGGTCGGATATGTTGCTGTTTCCCCTCTCGCCCCCCCCCCCTTCCCCATTAAAACCCCTCTTTTCAACTGGGGGGTTAAATACCTGTTTCCATAAACTGTTACTAATTCTAAATTCTCTCCACATAGATATATTAACTCTGTACAGTAGGCCAACCCTGAGGAAGCCATTGATATGGCGAAACATGTCGGAAAACTTCAATAAGGCCTGCACTGTCTACTCCAGGTTATTCTATCCATTGTAACTAAGAGACATTTTCTAACCAGACGAAAATCTGGAATTAGACCAAAAAAAAACATTCTTCTTTCTAATCAATGTATTGGTCTACCTTAAACTTTCAAGCCTTTGCATTAATTACTTTATTAGGCCTTTAGAAATATATTTTTTGTATTTTTTTCTCTTTGTGAAATTGTGTTCTAAATATGTGCAATAAAACTTTATGTGATTTTTAAAAAAGACTCAAGCACTGAATTGTCGGCAACCCTTATTCATTCATATTGTAACTTTGCACCGATATAATCCCTATTTCTCTACCCCCCTTTTACATTTAAGTAGTTGCAATTTCAAATGGCGGACTCCGACACTTCAATAGGGGGACAGCCGTAAAGGGAAAGGCCCCAGCAAGGTGCCACTTCTGCACGTGCAGGATTACTGTCTCCTATGGTAACAGTACTTAACCACTTTACAACCGGCCCATAGCCGAATGACGGCTACAGGCCGGTTGCTTAACTCTGGGAGGGCGTCATATGACGTCCTCCCGGAATTCCCCTCTTGCGCGCCCCCTGGGGCGCGCACTCGAGTACATCCGTGATCGCCGGGTCCAGAGGACCCGGCGGATCACGGATCACGGTAAACGGCCGCTCATCGCGGCCGTTTACCACGTGATCGCTCCGTCAAATGACGGAGCGATCACATGTAAGCAAACCGGCGTCATTTGATGACGCCGGTTCCTATCCCCTCCTCTCTCTGTACCGATCGGTACAGTGTGAGAGGAGAGGGGGAGGGATCGGTGGCAGCAGTGCTGTGGGCGGGATCTGTAGTGCCCACAGCCTGCTCTGCATGCCACCGATCCATCCATCCATCCATGCTCAGCCATCCCTCCATACCCTGCAATACACAGCAATAGCCTGCAGTGTATTGCTGGGTATTGCAGGGTATGGAGGGATGGCTGAGCATGGATGGATGGATACCAAATCTGCCATACCCTCCAATACTGTGCCTTACCCTGCTATATTCTGCCATTCCCTGCGATACTCTGCCATTCCCTGCGATACTCTGCCATTCCCTGCGATACTCTGCCATTCCCTGCGATACTCTGCCATTCCCTGCGATACTCTGCCATACCCTGCGATACTCTGCCATACCCTGCGATACTCTGCCATTACCTGCGATACTCTGCCATTACCTGCGATACTCTGCCATACCCTGCGATACTCTGCCATACCCTGCGATACTCTGCCATTACCTGCGATACTCTGCCATTACCTGCGATACTCTGCCATACCCTGCGATACTCTGCCATACCCTGCGATACTCTGCCATACCCTGCCATACCCTGCGATACTCTGCCATACCCTGCGATACTCTGCCATACCCTGCGATACCATACCCTGCCATACTCTGCCATTACCTGCGATACCCTGCCATACCCTGCAATAATACCCAGCGATACCCTGCCATACCCTGCGATACTCTGCCATACCCTGCGATACTCTGCCATACCCTGCGATACTCTGCCATACCCTGCAATACTCTGCCATACCCTGCGATACTCTGCCATACCCTGCGATACTCTGCCATACCCTGCGATACTCTGCCATACCCTGCCATGCCATACCCTGCCATACTCTGCCATTACCTGCCATACCCTGCCATACCCTGCCATGCCATACCCAGCCATATCCTGCGATATTCTGCGATACCCTGCGATACCCTGCAATGCTCGCTACGATCAAAGCCAGGATCGTTTTTTATTTTATTTCAGGCTTTCCAGCCTAGAGGTGAGATGTGAGGTCTTATTGACCCCATATCTCACTGTAAAGAGGACCTGTCATGCCATATTCCTATTACAAGGGATGTTTACATTCCTTGTAATAGGAATAAAAGTGATCAAAAAAATTTTTTGGGGGAAAAAAAGTGTCAAACTAAAATAAATAAAGTAAAATGAACAATAAAAAAAATGTAAAGCGCCCCTGTCCCCGTGCGCTCGCATGCAGAAGCGAACGCATACGTAAGTCCCGCCCACATATGACAACGGTGTTCAAACCACACATGTGAGGTATCGCTGCGAACGTTGGAGCGAGAACAATAATTTTGGCCCTAGACCTCCTCTGTAACTCAAAACATGTAACCAGTAAAAAGTTTTAAAGCGCCGCCTATGGGGATTTTTAAGTAGCGAAGTTTGGCGCCATTCCACGAGTGTGTGCAATTTTGAAGGGTGACATGTTAGGTATCTATTTACTCGGCGTAACTTCATCTTTCACATTATGCAAAAACATTGGGCTACATTTACAGTTTTGTTTTTTGTAAAGCACAAAACTTTTTTCTCCCAAAAAAACGCGTTCGAAAAATTGCTGTGCAAGTACCGTGCTAGATAAAAAGTTGCAACGACCGCCATTGTATTCTCTAGGGTCTTTTCTAAAAAAACATATATAATGTTTTGGGGTTCTATGTAATTTTCTATCAAATAAATGATGATTTTTACATGTAGGAGAGAAATGTCAGAATTGTCCCGGGTGCTCCAGAACACCTGATGGCGCTCCCTGCATATTGGGCCTCTGTATGTGGCCACGCTGTGTAAAAGTCTCACACATGTGGTATCGCCGTACTCGGGAGTAATAGCAGAATGTGTTTTGGGGTGTAATTTGTGGTATGCATATGCTGTGTGTGAGAAATAACCTGCTAATATGACAATTTTGTGAAAAAAATAAAAATAAGAAAAAAAATCTTGATTTTGCAAAGAATTGTGGGAAAAAATTACAACTTCAAAAAACTCACCATGCCTCTTTCCAAATACCTTGGAATGTCTTCTTTCCAAAAAGGGGTCATTTGGGGGGTATTTGTACTTTTCTGGCATGTTAGGGACTCAAGAAATGAGATAGGCCGTCAGTACTTCAGGTGTGATCAATTTTCAGATATTGGCACCATAGCTTGTGGACTCTAAAACTTTCACAACGACCAAATAATATACCCCAATTTGTACTTATTTTTACCAAGGATATGTAGCAGATATGTAGCAGACAAAATTTGCTAAATTTTATAACAGAAACGAAGAAAAATTCATTTTTTTACCGAATTTTCAGTCTTTTTTCTTTTATAGCGCAAAAAATAAAAAACTCAACGTGATTAAATACCACCAAAAGAAAGCTCTATTTGTGTGAAAAAAAGTACAAAAATTTCATTTGGGTACAGTGTTGTATGACTGAGTAATTGTCATTCAAAATGTGAGAGCACCGAAAGCTGAAAATTGGTCTGGTTATTAAGGGTGTTTAAGTGCCCAGTGGTCAAGTGGTTAAACAGTTCCTAACTCAAAGTAACAGTTCTCTCAGCTACACTACAACTTCTCCTTGTAGTTCTTCAGCCCCTTGAGCTCCCGGTCTCTCATTAGACCCTCTAATTCACTGACTCTGAATCCTGTGAGCTCCTCAAAGCCTTTGCGGTGGTATCTCCCTCAAGCGTCACCCACGCTTTCCTGCTGGGTCAATAGCTTGGCATTTCAGATACCTTCAAGCTTCACCCCTGCTGACTAGCTCAATCCCTAGCTTGGCACACAAGGCTGCTCTGCAAGCATCACCTCCGCTGGTTGGGTCCCTGACTTGGTCACCAGCTGAAGTTTCCCGATTCTCCACCGTGCACGTTTGGTGAGAATACTGCTCTGGTACTTGCTTCAGTTACTCACTGTGGTCCCTGGTAAAGGCGATTGGTTCCTTAGTGGTGACAGCTTCCCTTCTAACTCTGACCACGACAAGTTCTCCGGCTGGCAGAACCGTCACTTTTGGTTGGACTGCAAGCCGCAGTCCCAACCCTGCGCTACCCTCTTACTTCTGGATAGGTCCTCACACAGCCTGGCAGCCTGATGCCCCTGGGATAGGCCCAATCTCTGGCCTAGCAGCCCGGCGAAGATGACACCTGTCCACCCAGGCGGCGGTCTGGGTGGCACACAAGAACCTGGATCACCTGACCTCAACCAAATATATAGGCTCTCCCAGCAGGCCAAGGGATTCAACAAAATCCCTGTCCATTGGCTGAGATACCCCATATACCCATAACCTGACCTTGAGTTGTCATTCTCAATCTAATACCTCCAAGTGCCCGGCCACCTGGTGGTAGAAGAGGAAAGTACAACCAGGCCAAACTTAGGGAGATGTCAATGGATCCCTAATAATTAACTACAGTAGCTACTTCTGAGAAGAAATTTGGCGAGGAGCTCCCTGACTAAACCGCAGAGCACTACACTTCTATTGTCCAATTTTGGTGACCCTTTGTGAATTGTAGCCTCAGTTTCCTGTTCTTAGCTGACAGGAGTGATTTCTAACTGTGGAGAGGGTGCTTGTACTGTAAGAAGACAGATATCAATGTCCATGTTTAGCAGAAGCACAAGATCTCTGTCTTCTCCTGTCACAGAACGGTGATCTGCCTTATTTACATAGCCATTCTGTCTGCCTCAGAAACAAACGGCAGGTACCGGCGGACGTCGGGTCCGTGGGACCCGCTGATTGGCTCCTGCTGTGTTTGCGCGCCCCAGACCCAGGAAACAAAATCACATACAGATATGTGTTTTCACGCTGAAGGGCAACCCACAGTAAATATGCGTGGGCGGTCCAGAAGGGGTTAAATCAACCCCAATGTGAAACAGCGAGGGGCGGTCATTTCCTAGACTAAGCTGTCTTTCTGTCCAGAAACCCCAATCGGTTTACTAACTGTTGGCAATTTGTAACCTTCTTTTGCCTGAAATATCTCAATTTTTGTACTGGTGTGTGTAGCCAGAGGTGGCAGTAAAGAGCTTGATGTCTGAGCTCATTGCCACAGAGAGCACAATCAGCCAAAATCATTTCTGTAATGCACAGCACGCTCCCCTTCACCTGTCCTGCCTTCTCCTGGCCCGGCCCCTCGGGCCCCAGGGGCCCCTTACAGTTGTAATGGCTTAACCATAGAGATGAAAGCAAAAAGACCTGTTAGAGCACCAGCTAAGGCTCATCTGGGGGAAATAGCAATTGGGCAGTACCTGTGGTCAGTAGAAGGAGGAAAAATACCCCGTCATTGGTATTATTGAGGGAAATAGTGCCCCATCATTAAATAAAAGATAAAGTGATCTTGCGCGGTCATATAAAATTACTCAAAACACTAATAAACACTACAATAAACAATTCCTCCACATATGAATCAAGAGCATGTGTATATAAAGTGCACAGCGTTGTGTATACAAAGTGTATATACAGTGTAAAGTGCACCAATATAAAGTGCAAAGTTTCCAAAAAATATATTTTTAGCACCCTGTATATATCACAAAAATTACTTGGGTGAATTACAAATGAAAAAATGCAAAAAATTGCAGAAACAGTGAATAATAATAATTGTCCTTCAGGGAAACAGTGAATAATAATAACTGTCCTTCAGGGAAACAGTGAATAATAATAATTGTCCTTCAAGGAAAATGAAAATAAAGTTCAAAAAGGTGGATGAATATAAAAGTGGCTTAGTGAGGAAATGGTCAAGTTAAAAAAGTGCATGAGCAACTCCACAGGTGTTGAACTTTATTTTTATTTACATTTTTCCCTGAAGGACAATTATTTATTATTCACTGTTTCTGCAATTTTTTTTGCATTTTTTTTATTTGTAATTCACCCAAGTAATTTGTGGGATATATACAGGGTGCTAAAAATAATATTTTTTTTGGAGTCTTTGCACTTTATATTGGTGCACTTTACACTGTATATACACTTTGTATACACAACACTGTGCACTGTATGTACACATGCTCTTGATTCATATGTGGAAGAATTCTTTATTGTAGTGTTTATTAGTGTTTTGAGTGATTTTATATGACCACGCAAGATCACTTTATCTTTTAGTTCTAGTTTTGTGTATTGTGAACACTTTTAGGTTTTGCTGCTGGTTTTACATATATATATATCACATATCTCTTGATTACAGTTACATCTTCTATTTACTCCCAGTAGCGCGAAGGACATTTTCACCCAGTGCCCCATCATTGGTATTCATTGGGAGAATAGTGCCCCATCGTTGGTATTAGTGGGACAAATAGTGTCCCATCAGTGGTGTCAATGGGAGGAATAGTGACCTATCAACTGGTATTAAAGTGGTGATTAGTGCTCCATCGTTGATGTTAGTGGGAGGAATAGTACCCCGCTGTTGGTGTCAGTAGAAGGAATAGTGCCTCATCATTGGTGTCAGTAGCAGGAATAGTGTCTCATAGAGGGAGGAATAGTGCCCAAGGGCCAGATAAAGACAGGCAAGGGGCAGTATCTGGCCCATGGGCCGCAGTATGGAGACCACTGCAATAGACCAAAGAGAGAGAGACAACTTAAGCCCCATACACACGGTCAGATTTTCCGATGGATTCTGTCCTATCGGACAATGTTGTCGGAAATTCCGACCATGTGTAGGCACCATCGGACATTTTCCATCGGATTGTCCGACGGACAAAGTTGTATCTCCTGCTCTAAAGATTTTCCGACAACAAAGTCCGATCACACCAATTCCGATCGTGTGTAGCGAATTCCGACGGACAAAGTGCCACGCATGCTCAGATCAGATTACAAGACCAAAGCTATTGGCTACTAGCCTCTACGTAGTCCCGTCGTAGGCAACAAACGTCACCACGTTCAGAATGATCGGATTTTCCGACAACTTTGTCCGACCGTGTGTATGCAACACCAGTGTCGGACTAAATCCGTCGGACCAAATCCGATGGATTTGGTGGTCGGATTTTCCGACCGTGTGTATGGGGCTTTAGACTGCACAAGGGACTTTCTTTATTATGCATTTATATAAAGTGATAGTCTTAATCCAGATGGTGTTGTATGTGTTTGAATGACAACCTAGAGCAGACGATTTAGGGAATGTCATTTATCATAATGGCATGTCTTGTTTAATGATGATCATTATAGCTCAGCTGATAATCATGATCAGTGGGAGTGCAATTATCATGGGACATTGATTATAAACCATTGCTTTGTTCACAAGCAAGCCTTGTGAAATCATCCTGAGTGGTAACTAATCCCCCTGGTAATAGAAGTCACCTGAGATTAAGCCTGTTTACTTTCCTGGTAACCAACTAAACATGACATGCAACAGCTCACTGCATTTTCTGCAGGTGGGAGATGTCATTATACGTGGCGCTTGTTTCACCAACTGATGAAAGGCTATGTTATACAAAGTCAAAATAATTAGTGATCCAGAACCAGAGCACTGCCTTCTAAAGTAAACGTTAAGAGATAAACTATTTCCTGAAGAATTACTCTTAACTGGCTATGGATAAAAATAGTGGTGCATACATGATCAAAGTACCAATCAAATGTTTAAACAATTAGTGTAAATGTAAATTGCTGTGCATTCAGCAGAAACCCCACTCCCCAGGAAGGCCATTATACATTTTACCATACTACATGTCCATTAATACTTAGAACATCAATAGTCTGCAAGTTATTGGAGGGGATGATAAGGGACTATATACAAGATTTTAGTAATGAGAACGGTATCATTAGCAGTAATCAGCATGGATTCATGAAGAATCGTTCTTGCCAAACCAATCTATTAACCTTCTATGAAGAAGTGAGCTGCCATCTAGATAAAGGAAGGACTGTGGATGTTGTGAATCTGGATTTTGCAAAGGCATTCGATACAGTTCCCCACAAACGTTCACTGAAAATCCTGAGGTCTGTTGGCATGGACCATAGGGTGAGTACATTGAAAACTGGCTACAGGGGCGAGTCCAAAGGGTGTTGATAAATGGGGAGTACTTGGAATGGTCCGGTGTGGAAACTGGGGTCCCCCAGGGATCTGTCCTGGGACCAATCCTGTTTAATTTATTCGTAAACGATCTAGAGGATGGAATAAACAGTTCAATCTCAGTATTTGCGGACGATACAAAGTTAAGCGGGGCAATAACTTCTACGCAGGATGTGGAAACCTTGCAAGAAGACCTAAACCAAATAATGGGGTGGACAACTACATGACAAATGATGTTTAATGATGAAAAATTTAAGGTAATGCATTTGGGTGCCAAAAATACCAATGCAAGTTACTGGCTAGGGGGAGAACCTCTGGGGGAATCTAGGATGGAAAAGGACCTGGGGGTCCTAGGGGATGACAGGCTTAGCAATGGCATGCAATTCCAGGCTGCTGAAAGCAAAGCCAACAGAATATTGGCATGCATTAAAAAGGCGGAGATAAAATGATAATTCTCCCACTCTAAAAAGACTCTGGTCCGGCCGCATCTTTAATATGCCGCCCAGTTCTGGGCACCAGTCCTTAGGAAGGATGTGCTGGAACTGGAGAAAGTCCACAGAGGGGCAAAAAAGCTAATTAAGGGAACAGAGAACCTCAGCTATGGGGAAAGACTATAAGCATTGAACTTATTCTCTCTGCAGAGGAGACACTTGAGAGGGGATATGATATCAATGTACACATACTGTACTAGCGACCTTAGCATAGGGAAAAAACTATTTAGTGAAAGGGAATTTAAAAGGACACATGGCCATTCACTAAAGTTGAAACAGAAGCGGTTAGACCATAAACTGTGTAGAGGGTTCTTTACTATCAGAGCGGTAAGGATGTGGGATTCTCTTCCATAAGCAGGGGTATCAGTAGGGAGTGTCGATAGTTTAAAAAAAACTATTAAATGGGAACCTCAACGACCGCAACATACAGGAGTATACGATGTACTATTGGCATAAACACATATACACACACACACACACATCATAGATTGAACTGGATGGACTGATGTCTTTTTTCAACCTCACCAACTATGTAAGTATGTAATGGTTGTCAACTTAACCTTCATTACTAGTACATATGTCATACACTTTTTCTGTGCCTTTTAAATCTGACTTTAATGCAGATATTTAAAAACATAAACTTTTGATCCACCGGGATATTCAATTCATTTTTTAAACATAACTAATATAAACTCCTGAAACTGTCTTTATATTAGCTTCCTGTAATTCCCTGCACAACAGTATTGGAAGAAAGGGCAATTAATCCAACTCTACTACATTGTATGGTGCTGATGCTCCCCAATTTGCGAATGGGGCCATTTTAGAATACCGACAGGAGACTCAGTGGGGATCCATATGAATAGGTGCGGGCAGGAAGTCCCACTAAAAGCACTCCAGGTCTGATCATTCTCAGGTAATCGCTGCATGAGCAACTACATGAGAACAGCCACGAATAGCTGCTGATGCTGTTAGGCTCCCATTGCTTTTAATGGGGCTTCCTGCCCACACCTATTCACATGGGTACCCACTGAGTCACCTGTGGGTATTCTAAAATGGCCCCATTCTCAAGTGTGAATGGGACCTTCGAGCTGTTTGGAAAAGCTGACAGTTCTGTGTAGGGACAGATACAGGTTTTTTTTTATTCTTTTTTGTAATTTTGGCTTTGTTAGATGTCCTCCATAGCATAGCCTAGCTTCCCATGACTATTCAATTCTGCCTATTTGTAGAGCTAAAAAGCAAGCTAATGTCACAGGAAGGCAGGCTATGCTATGGAGGACATCTACCAAATAATTCTGGCCAGAAGTTGTCTTCGTGGAAGAATTGCTCCACAAAGCCATACCTCGGACGTGGAAACAAGGCTAAGCAGCTCAACTATGCACAAAAACAGTGAAATTGGGATGCAAAAAAATGGCAGCAGGTGTTCTAGACTGAGTCAAAATTGTAAATATTTGGCTGTAGCAGGAGCCAGTTTATTTGCAAAGGGACAGTAGTACAATAATGAGTGTCTGCAGGCAACAGTAAAGGATCGAGGAGGTTTGGAGCTGCATTTCTGCACATAGAGTTGGAGATTTGATCAGGATCAATGGTGTTCTCAATACTGAGAAATACAGGCAGATATTTATCCATCATGCCATATCATAAGGGAGGCATGTGATTGGTACCAAATCTATTCTGCAGCAGGACAGTGACCCCAAACACACAGCCAATGTCATTGAGGCCTATCTTCAATTTAAAGAAGAACAAGGAGTCCTGTAAGTGATGGTTTTGCCCCTACAGAGCCCTGATCTCAACATCATCAAGTCTGCCTGGGATTACATGCAGAGACGGAAGGATTTAAAGCAGCCTACCAGAGGCTGCTCTAGGCTTTGTGAGGCCTTAGGCAAATCTTAAACATGAGGCCCCACCCACGCCCAAAATCGGAAAAATAATTCAAGCGATAAAAGAAATAACTGTACAAATTGCATATATTAAGAGCCTTAAATCCTATGAATTCACAGTTTCTAGAACTTTGGTGATGACAGGGGGTCAGTAGGTGCCATGATATGCCAGATGGCATATATATCATCAGGGCTGTGTGTGGGGCGGCTGGCATTAGTGATTATCGGAGCCCCCTCGGTCAGGGGTGACGTCGCGGGATGTGTCAGTATCGGGCAGGACCGTCATCATTCTGTACCTGGAAGCTCCGCCGGCAGACTGTCTCGCCGATGATCACTGGGCGCCTGGTCTGGCATTGGCAGGTCCTCCATTAGACATTCATCCTGGAGAGTGCAGCAGAGTGAGAGCTGCTCGGCCGCTGCTGGCATTAGCTGGGCTCTGCACATGGCAGGAGATCCACAGAGCCTGGCAGAAGGGGAGGAGTTGGGAGAGGGGAGTACATGGAGCCACCCACTGACCCTGGGACGTCGCCCCTGGCAGTGCTGAATTGAACAGTCTGCCCCTGGCAGGGGTAAAAGTAGTAGCGGGCAGAGAGAAGGCCCTGGGGACACCGACTGGGGGACATTCCCTCCAACTCCCACACACGTCAGGCAAATTAGGTGGCTGCGAGGCCCCTGGGAGTGCGAGGCCTAAGGCGGCCGCCTAATTTGCCTAATTAGAGAGCCGCCTCTGCAGCCTACATTCACAGAAGATCTGTGGTTAGATGTTTGGAACAACCAAGTTCCTTCAAAAACTGTGAAGAATTTTGAAGGCAAAGGGTGGTCACACCAAATATTGATTTGATTTGGATTTTTCTCCGTTCATTTACTTTCCATTTTGTTAATTAATTAAAAATAAACTATTAACACGTTTATTTCTGAAAGCATTCTTCATTTACTCTATTTTTTTTACACCTGCTTAAAACTTTTGCACACTATGTATGTATTGGTTTCAACTTTAGTGACTCAACTTATGAAAAAAAACGGGTCCCACAAACCTGGTACACTGGTCCTGCACAATATAAGTTATTCTATCCAACATACATTGTTGGCAGGTAGCTAACAGAAGGTTAATTCTACTGTTCTGTCTGTTTTATGTCAGAAATATACACGTGTGCAACACATGCATCCAATAACTGCTTAGTACCATGAAAAAGCATTATTAGGGCAGTTTGTTTTTAATGTCTGTGTAAAACATGGTGGAAACACATAACATTCCAATGAGTGAGGAGATCCAGCTGTCTTCTATTCACTGATCTCTTCAGTCCTCACACTCTCTATGTGAAATACCATTCACTGTCTTCCTCAAAGCAATACTGTAGCTATGGTAAAGCTGGTTGCAATTTTATCAAAGAGCTATTTTCAGACTGGTGATAAAAAGCCTAAAATAAAGACTAAAGTGATTGGCAAACTGCACTGCTGACAAGTTCTGTAACCCAAATAAGTTCTGTGCCTGCTGCAACGAATGTTTATAATGTAACCTACATCAACGTCAAGCAGCTCTATAAACATGAGAGATAAGAACCCTCAGGATTAAAGGCAAATGGAGCTGACTAATATTTTGTTTACGTTATACATTGCTGACGGAAAAGGAGTCTGAACTGAGAGAAGTATAGGAGCTGCCCATTGCTGACCATCTTCTGAAAATGCTAATTTCCTGGCTCAGTACTGACCAGGGACAAGCTTGCAGATCTGGAAAGTCAGAGTGAAATGAGCACTCCTGATCTCCATATTCATTCAGATTCATGGGGCTAGAAAGCACTGAAGCTGTAACTTCAACATGCTAGTCAGTGAACTACTATTTTCCAAAGCAGAGGTCAGCCATGGCAGCTTCCATATTAACAAAGCCTATGTCCCCTGGCTTTGACACATTTTACCCTTAACCACTTGCCTACTGGCCACTTTTACACCCTTTCTGCCAAGGCCAATTTTCAGCTTTCAGCACTGTCGCACTTTGAATGACAATTGTGCGGTAGTGAAACACTGTACCCATGTGATTTTTTTCACATAAATAGAGCTTTATTTTTGTGGTATTTATTCACTGATGGGTTTTTTATTTTTTGCTAAACACGAAAAAAAAAAAAAAAAAATGTCATAGTTTGTTATAAAATTTTGTAAACAGGTAATTTTTCTCCTTCACTGATGAGCGCTGATGAGGCTGCACTGATGGGTCCCGATAGGCTGCACTGATAGGTAGCACTAATGGGCACTGATGAGGAGGCACTGAAAGGGGGCACTGATGAGGCTGCACTGATAGGTGGCACTGATGGGCTCTGATAGGTGGCACTGAAGGGCACCGAGAGTGAGGCACTGATGGGTGCTGATTGGTAGCATTGATGGGCACTGATTAGCAGCAGTGGTGGGCACTGATTGGCAGAACTGGTTGGCACTGACTGATAATCAGTGCTGATGTCCTTTTAACAGAAGACGGTTATTGGCTTCTTCTCTTATCACGCTGAGTGTGAAAAAAGCCTTGTGTTTACATCCTGTGATCAGCTGTTTTTTGTAACATGTTACACACAACATATTCAGGGTGTAATATGTAACGTGTTATGAACAGACCTGCCCCCCCCCCCAAATCCCCTAATCTGACAGATAGCGGGTACCCCCGCCCACTCTTGCCAAGTCCCAACATCCTTAGCAGCTGACGGCTTGTATTTTTCAATGAACTACCTAGGCGATTTGGAGCGCTGTAGTAGTTCATTGAATCTTAAAAATGGGTGTACTTGCGCACTGCTATGTTGTGCTATTGAGTAATCTAATGCCGCGTACACACGTACGGACTTTTCCCGGCGGACCTAAGTCCAGCGGACAATCCGCTGGACTTTCCAGCTGGGTACGCTGGACTAAAAAGCGAACGGACTTGACCACACACGATCACGCAAAAAGTCCGACGGTTCACGCGATGACGTACAGCACGTACGACGGGACTAGAAAACGAAAAATACTAGAAAAATACTTGCTACTGAGCATGCGTCCTTTTTGGTACGCCGGACCATACTACACACGACCGGATTATCCGCTGGACTGCCAAGTCCAGCGGATAATTTGAAAACAAAACCTGAAACTTTAGTCCGCCGTACTTTGGCCAAAAAAAGTCCGCCGGCGCCCACACACGAGGGGATTATCCGCTGGACTTCGGTCCAGCGGATAATCCCGCGGGATAGTCCCTTCGTGTGTACGCGGCATTAGACTACAAAACTTTCTAAGCAGATCACTCACACCTATACACAGTCTCTAAACATGTATCAATTTGCTAAATTATATTTAAAGGTTGTGCCACGCTCCCAAATGCTAATGTGCTAGCGTCCCTTTAAATCTGTTTGCATAGCAATTTTCTAAATCAGCATATCGTATCAAACCATATATAACATTAACAAAAGAAACAATGCATCAGTCCATAAAGCGTCCTTTGGTATGAATTTGCTTGCATACTGTATGTTCAATCTTTCATAAAAAACAAGCTTGTGTTCACATATTAAAACGACTGCTTCCATAATTAGTGTTCACCACTAGGGATGAGCCGAACACCCCCGGGTTCGGTTCGAACCAGAACCTTCGAACGGACCGAAAGTTCGCGCGAATTTTCGAACCCTATACGTTATAATGGACGCGAACGTTCGAAATCAAAAGTGCTAATTACAACGGCCAATATGCATGTTAATGTCATAAAACAGGTTTGGGGACCCGGGTCCTGCCCCAGGGGACATATATCAATGCAAAAAGAACTTTTAAAAACTAACGTTTTTTCGGGAGCAGTCATTTTAATGATGCATAAAGTGAAAAAAAAAAAAAAGTGACATTTTCCTTTAAATATGGTACCTGGGGGGTGTCCAAAGTATGCCTGTGAAGTGGCATGTGTTTCCCGTGTTTAGAACTGTCCTTGCACAAAATGACATTTGTAAAGGAAAAAAAGAAGCCATTTAAAACCACTTGCGGCTTTAGGTTTGATCTTAAGTAGAATCTGAACAGGTACATTATGAAGTGTAGCTCCATCCCAAAAAAATCTATTTTTAAGCTTTTTGGAGAACATAGGGAGGGGTTATCACCCCTGTAACATTTGCTGTCTTTGCACATCTGTTCAGAACATGTCACCTCACTTTCCGTCCCAATGATAAATGTTTTTGGAAAAGTGGGGTTTTAATTGAAACAAGGATTGGTGATAAAGTATCAGTAGAGAGGAGATACCTTTTTCCCAAATTAAATCTAACAGGATAGAATTTCCCTTCCTAGGGGTAGATTTCCTCTCACTTCCTGTTTTCTCTTTCCATTTGCAAGTAGGAGTCGTTTGTAAGTTGGATGTTTGAAAGTAGGGGCCTGGCGTATATACTCTGCAGAAATTTGCCCTATTAGATGTTGGTGTAGCCACAAGACTGGTGGGCACAGGAATGGGCCCTGCTGTGAGTTAATAGATCAAGATTTGTAATTGCATGCACCTGTTGAACAGGGCAGAAAAATTGGGGGTGGTGGTGGTGGACGGTTTTGCCACAAGACTGTAAGCTCTCACAGTTACTCTTGGTGGGCGCAGGAATGGGCCCTGCTGTGAGTTATTAGATCAAGATTTGTAATTGCAAGCACCTGATGAACAGGGCAGAAAAATTGGGCCTTTGGCGGTGGTGGTGGACGGTGTTGCCACAAGACTGTAGGCCCTCATAGTTACTCTTGGTGGGCGCAGGAATGGGCCCTGCTGTGAACTATTAGATCAAGATTTGTAATTACCCGCCCCTGTTAAACAGGGGCTGAAAAATTGTGCCTTAGGCACTGGTGCTGGTGCCACAACACTGCAACCCCTCACAGAGACTGTACTTGGAGCACAGCAGTCACACGTGTTGCGAAGCATTTTTTTAAAAAATTGTAAGTACACGCCCCTGTTAAACAGGGGCTGAAAAATTGTGCCTTAGGCACTGGTGCTGGTGCCACAACACTGCAACACGGCCCTCACAGAGACTGTACTTGGAGCACAGCAGTCACACGTGTTGCGAAGCATTTTTTTAAAAAATTGTAAGTACACGCCCCTGTTAAACAGGGGCTGAAAAATTGTGCCTTAGGCACTGGTGCTGGTGCCACAACACTGCAACACGGCCCTCACAGAGACTGTACTTGGAGCACAGCAGTCACACGTGTTGCGAAGCATTTTTTTAAAAAATTGTAAGTACACGCCCCTGTTAAACAGGGGCTGAAAAATTGTGCCTTAGGCACTGGTGCTGGTGCCACAACACTGCAACACGGCCCTCACAGAGACTGTACTTGGAGCACAGCAGTCACACGTGTTGCGAAGCATTTTTTTAAAAAATTGTAAGTACACGCCCCTGTTAAACAGGGGCTGAAAAATTGTGCCTTAGGCACTGGTGCTGGTGCCACAACACTGCAACACGGCCCTCACAGAGACTGTACTTGGAGCACAGCAGTCACACGTGTTGCGAAGCATTTTTTTAAAAAATTGTAAGTACACGCCCCTGTTAAACAGGGGCTGAAAAATTGTGCCTTAGGCACTGGTGCTGGTGCCACAACACTGCAACACGGCCCTCACAGAGACTGTACTTGGAGCACAGCAGTCACACGTGTTGCGAAGCATTTTTTTAAAAAATTGTAAGTACACGCCCCTGTTAAACAGGGGCTGAAAAATTGTGCCTTAGGCACTGGTGCTGTGGCATGGATCATTGAGGAGGAGGAAGAGGATAGTCAGTGAACATAAGAGGACAGTCACTCAGCATCAGCATAGGCAGTCTTGAAGGGATGTGACATTAAAAATTATTCGGTTATATCCGCCTCAGGTGCCTGGTAGCTGGTGGTGATCCAAGACTGATTCATTTTGATGAATGTCAGTCGATCAACCGAGGCGGTGGACAGGCGCACCCTATGATCAGTCACAAATCCTCCAGCAGCACTGAATGTGCGTTCGGAAAGAACGCTGGAGGCAGGACAGGCCAGTAGCTCAATTGCATACTGTGCAAGCTCTGGCCAGTGATCCATCCTCAGGACCCAGTAAGCCAGAGGATTTTCGGTGGGAAAGGTGTCCAAGTCTGACCTTGCCCCAAGGTATTCCTGCACCATGTATATCAGACGCTGGCGATGGTTGCTGGAACCGATCATACCTTGGGGCTGCGGACTAAAAAATTGTCTGAACGCATCGGTCAGACGTCCACCTTCCCCACCGCTCCTTCTGCCACTGACCGAAGCCTCAGCAACTCGTCGCCCAGGACCAGGAGTTTGTAGCCTCCCAGTTTCTGGGAACGCGTTGCACAGACCTTTCTGCAAGGCCTCCCTGAGATGTCTCATCCTCTGCTCCCTCTGCGACGGCAAGATAAGGTCCGCAACCTTACCCTTGTACCGCGGATCAAGGAGAGTGGCCAGCCAGTAATGGTCCCTCTCCTTGATCCGAAGAACACGAGGATCCTTCCGCAGGCTTTGCAGGATCAGGGAGGCCATGCAGCGTAGGTTAGCTGAGGCATTCGGTCCGGAGTCTTCTGGGTCACTGAGGATGACATGATCGCCAGCCACCTCCTCCCAGCCACGTACAAGTCCACTGGCTTGTTGGGACTGTACATCATCCCTAAAAGACTGCTGCTGCTGATGCTGAGTGCCAGGCTCCACCTCCATGCTCACACAATCCTCCTCCTCCTCCTCCTCCTCATCCTCTTCCTGTGTGATGGGTGGGACAGAAGGAACACTGTCCGGATAAAGGGGGCCTTGAGAGGCAAGGAAGTCCTCCTCTTCCTGCCTCTGTTCTGCCTCAAGTGCCCTGTCCATTATCCCACGCAGCGTATGCTCCAACAGGTGGACAAGAGGGACAGTGTCACTGATGCATGCACTGTCACTGCTCACCATCCTCGTGGCCTCCTCAAATGGTGAGAGGACAGTGCATGCATCCCTGATCATGCTCCACTGACGTGGGGAAAAAAACCCAAGCTCCCCTGACCCTGTCCTGGTGCCGTAGTCGCAAAGGTACTCATTGATGGCCCTCTGCTGCGTGTGCAGTCGCTGCAGCATGGCCAACGTTGAGTTCCACCTGGTGGGCATGTCAGATATTAGGCGGTTCTTGGGCAGGTTCAGCTCCTTTTGCAGCTCAGTCAGCCGAGCACTGGCATTATAAGATCGGCGGAAATGCACACAGACTTTCCTGGCCTGCCTCAGGACATCCTGTAAGCCTGGGAACCTGCCCAAGAACCGCTGCACCACCAGGTTGAGGACGTGAGCCATGCAGGGCACATGGGTGAGCTGCCCCTGTCGCAGGGCGGAGAGGAGGTTGGTGCCATTGTCAGAAACGACCATTCCTGGCTTAAGCTGACGTGGCGTCAACCACCTCTCGGCCTGCCCCTGCAGAGCTGCCAGAACCTCTGGCCCAGTGTGGCTCCTGTCCCCCAAACACACCAGCGCAAGCACGGCATGGCATCTTTTTGCCTGCGTACTTGCGTAGCCCCTTGTACGCCTACGGAGCACCGCTGGTTCCAAGGACAGAGCACTGGAGGAAGAAGAAGAGGAGGGGGTGGAGGAGAGAGGTGTGTCACAACCAGTAGCAGTAGTCGCGTTTTGGAGGCGTGGTGGCGGAACAACCTCCAACACTACTGCACCTTGTCCTGCATCCCTCCCAGCTGCCAATAGAGTGACCCAATGGGCCGTGAAAGAAAGGTACCGTCCCTGTCCATGCCTGCTGGACCATGAGTCAGCGGTAATATGCACCTTACCGCTGACCGCCCTGTCCAGCGAGGCATGGACATTGCCCTCCACATGCCGGTAGAGAGACGGAATCGCCTTCCGCGAGAAAAAGTGGCGTTTGGGAACCTGCCACTGAGGAACCGCACATTGAACAAACTCACGGAAGGGGGCCGAGTCTACCAACTGAAAAGGCAGCAGTTGAAGTGCTAGCAATTTAGCAAGGCTAGCATTCAACCGCTGGGCATGTGGATGGCTGGGAGTGTACTTCTTTCTACGGTCCAGCAGCTGGGGCAGGGAAATTTGCCTGCTGCATTCGGACGTCGGTGTACTGCAAGTACTTGGTTGTGACACACCGAATTCTACACCTTCAGTCCTCTCAGAGCAGCTTTCAGAGAGGACTGAAGGTGTAGTGGGGATGGAGATCCCAGCTGAGGAGGAGCAAGGAGAGGTCCGCTTAGTTCTTTGGTGTGGGTCTTTTATGTGTGCCTGCCAACGAGCTGCATGGCAGGTCGCCATATGTCTGGTCATGCTTGTCGTGCCCAAGCGGCTGATGTTTTGGCCACGCGAGATACGCTTGAGACAAATATTGCAAATAGCAGTGGTGCGATCTGCTGCACTCGTCTCAAAAAAGGCCCACACCAAAGAACTTTTCTGATAACGTGCAGAGGCAGCGCCCTGCACAGGCGGAGCTCTGCGGTGTTGTACAGTTGCTGTGCTGGCCTCTACCTGGCCTCCAGGGGGCATCCTGCCTCGTTGGACATGTGACGCCGCATCCTCCTCCTCCTCGTCCTCCTCCTCATCCTCTCTCCCTTGAGGCACCCACGTGGAGTCAGTGACCTCATCATCCCCTCCCTCTTCACCACTAGAGCAAACCTGGCAGTAAGCTGCAGCTGGTGGAACTGTACTGCCAGATTCCTCAAGCTGGGTATCGTCATCCGAGCCTTCGAATCGTTGGGCATCCTCCTGGAGCATGTACCCAACACTGTGCTCAAAGAGTTCGGGGGACTCCTCAGGAGGACATGGTGGGTCTAGGGAAGGGGTGGCTGATGATGCTCTGTCAGTACCCTGAGCCTGGGTGAGAGAGGATGAGGAGGATGAGGAGGGCTTGGTCATCCATTCTACCAAGCCTTCAGCATGATGCGGCTCCACATGTCCAGCTGCCGAAAACAAAGACGCGCGTGTCCCATGGCCACGTGCTGATGACGATGCACGACCACGTCCACGTCCACGGCCACGTCCACTAGAAACAGAGACTGTCTGCCCTGTGTTCTTGGCTCTGCACGCTCTGCCTCCCCTTGGCGGTCTTCCAGCCATTGTAGTCGGTAGTCCTGTGGGTGCTGCTGAGAAGAAAATATAGGAGCTCTGTGTGATGCCACTAACACACTAGAAGTCCTATAGGTGCTTCTGCAAAGAAAATATAGGAGCTCTGTGTGATGCCACTAACACACTAGAAGTCCTGTGGGTGCTGCTGAGAAGAAAATATAGGAGCTCTGTGTGATGCCACTAACACACTAGAAGTCCTATGGGTGCTTCTGCAAAGAAAATATAGGAGCTCTGTGTGATGCCACTAACACACTAGAAGTCCTGTGGGTGCTGCTGAGAAGAATATATAGGAGCTCTGTGTGATGCCACTAACACACTAGAAGTCCTGTGGGTGCTGCTGAGAAGAAAATATAGGAGCTCTGTGTGATGCCACTAACACACTAGAAGTCCTATGGGTGCTTCTGCAAAGAAAATATAGGAGCTCTGTGTGATGCCACTAACACACTAGAAGTCCTGTGGGTGCTGCTGAGAAGAAAATATAGGAGCTCTGTGTGATGCCACTAACACACTAGAAGTCCTATAGGTGCTTCTGCAAAGAAAATATAGGAGCTCTGTGTGATGCCACTAACACACTAGAAGTCCTGTGGGTGCTGCTGAGAAGAAAATATAGGAGCTCTGTGTGATGCCACTAACACACTAGAAGTCCTGTGGGTGCTTCTGCAAAGAAAATAGAGGAGCTCTGTGTGATGCCACTAACACACTAGAAGTCCTATAGGTGCTTCTGCAAAGAAAATATAGGAGCTCTGTGTGATGCCACTAACACACTAGAAGTCCTGTGGGTGCTGCTGAGAAGAATATATAGGAGCTCTGTGTGATGCCACTAACACACTAGAAGTCCTATGGGTGCTTCTGCAAAGAAAATAGAGGAGCTCTGTGTGATGCCACTAACACACTAGAAGTCCTGTGGGTGCTTCTGCAAAGAAAATAGAGGAGCTCTGTGTGATGCCACTAACACACTAGAAGTCCTATAGGTGCTTCTGCAAAGAAAATATAGGAGCTCTGTGTGATGCCACTAACACACTAGAAGTCCTGTGGGTGCTGCTGAGAAGAATATATAGGAGCTCTGTGTGATGCCACTAACACACTAGAAGTCCTATGGGTGCTTCTGCAAAGAAAATAGAGGAGCTCTGTGTGATGCCACTAACACACTAGAAGTCCTGTGGGTGCTTCTGCAAAGAAAATAGAGGAGCTCTGTGTGATGCCACTAACACACTAGAAGTCCTGTGGGTGCTGCTGAGAAGAATATATAGGAGCTCTGTGTGATGCCACTAACACACTAGAAGTCCTATGGGTGCTTCTGCAAAGAAAATAGAGGAGCTCTGTGTGATGCCACTAACACACTAGAAGTCCTGTGGGTGCTTCTGCAAAGAAAATAGAGGAGCTCTGTGTGATGCCACTAACACACTAGAAGTCCTGTGGGTGCTTCTGCAAAGAAAATAGAGGAGCTCTGTGTGATGCCACTAACACACTAGAAGTCCTATGGGTGCTTCTGCAAAGAAAATAGAGGAGCTCTGTGTGATGCCACTAACACACTAGAAGTCCTGTGGGTGCTTCTGCAAAGAAAATAGAGGAGCTCTGTGTGATGCCACTAACACACTAGAAGTCCTGTGGGTGCTTCTGCAAAGAAAATAGAGGAGCTCTGTGTGATGCCACTAACACACTAGAAGTCCTGTGGGTGCTTCTGCAAAGAAAATAGAGGAGCTCTGTGTGATGCCACTAACACACTAGAAGTCCTGTGGGTGCTGCTGAGAAGAATATATAGGAGCTCTGTGTGATGCCACTAACACACTAGAAGTCCTGTGGGTGCTTATGCAAAGAAAATAGAGGAGCTCTGTGTGATGGGACTAACACACTTCAAGTCCTATAGGTGCTTCTGGGAAGAAAATATTGCTCTGTGTGTGTAATGGGACTAACACACTTCAAGTCCTATAGGTGCTTCTGGGAAGAAAATATAGCTCTGTGTGTGTAATGGGACTAACACACTTCAAGTCCTATAGGTGCCTCTGGGAACAAAATATAGGAGCTCTGCCTGCCTGCCACGAACACACTACAAGTCCTATAGGTGCTTCTGGTAACAAAATATAGGAGCTCTGCCTGCCTGCCACTAACACACTACAAGTCCTATAGGTGCTTCTGGGAAGAAAATATAGCTCTGTGTGTGTAATGGGACTAACACACTTCAAGTCCTATAAGTGCTTCTGGGAACAAAATATAGGAGCTCTGCCTGCCTGCCACGAACACACTACAAGTCCTATAGGTGCTTCTGGGAAGAAAATATAGCTCTGTGTGTGTAATGGGACTAACACACTTCAAGTCCTATAGGTGCTTCTGGGAACAAAGTATAGCTCTTTGTGTGTAATGGGACTAACACACTTCAAGTCCTATAGGTGCTTCTGGGAAGAAAATATAGCTCTGTGTGTGTGATGGGACTAACACACTTCAAGTCCTATAGGTGCTTCTGGGAACAAAATATAGCTCTGTGTGTGTAATGGGACTAACACACTTCAAGTCCTATAGGTGCTTCTGGGAACAAAATATAGCTCTGTGTGTGTGATGGGACTAACACACTTCAAGTCCTATAGGTGCTTCTGGGAAGAAAATATAGCTCTGTGTGTGTAATGGGACTAACACACTACAAGTCCTATAGGTGCTTCTGGGAAGAAAATATAGCTCTGTGTGTGTAATGGGACTAACACACTTCAAGTCCTATAGGTGCTTCTGGGAAGAAAATATAGCTCTGTGTGTGTGATGGGACTAACACACTTCAAGTCCTATAGGTGCTTCTGGGAAGAAAATATAGCTCTGTGTGTGTAATGGGACTAACACACTTCAAGTCCTATAGGTGCTTCTGGGAAGAAAATATAGCTCTGTGTGTGTAATGGGACTAACACACTTAAAGTCCTATAGGTGCTTCTGGGAACAAAATATAGCTCTGTGTGTGTAATGGGACTAACACACTTCAAGTCCTATAGGTGCTTCTGGGAAGAAAATATAGCTCTGTGTGTGTAATGGGACTAACACACTTCAAGTCCTATAGGTGCTTCTGGGAACAAAGTATAGCTCTTTGTGTGTAATGGGACTAACACACTTCAAGTCCTATAGGTGCTTCTGGGAAGAAAATATAGCTCTGTGTGTGTGATGGGACTAACACACTTCAAGTCCTATAGGTGCTTCTGGGAACAAAATATAGCTCTGTGTGTGTAATGGGACTAACACACTTCAAGTCCTATAGGTGCTTCTGGGAACAAAATATAGCTCTGTGTGTGTGATGGGACTAACACACTTCAAGTCCTATAGGTGCTTCTGGGAAGAAAATATAGCTCTGTGTGTGTAATGGGACTAACACACTTCAAGTCCTATAGGTGCTTCTGGGAAGAAAATATAGCTCTGTGTGTGTAATGGGACTAACACACTTCAAGTCCTATAGGTGCTTCTGGGAAGAAAATATAGCTCTGTGTGTGTAATGGGACTAACACACTTCAAGTCCTATAGGTGCTTCTGGGAAGAAAATATAGCTCTGTGTGTGTAATGGGACTAACACACTTCAAGTCCTATAGGTGCTTCTGGGAAGAAAATATAGCTCTGTGTGTGTGATGGGACTAACACACTTCAAGTCCTATAGGTGCTTCTGGGAACAAAATATAGCTCTGTGTGTGTAATGGGACTAACACACTTCAAGTCCTATAGGTGCTTCTGGGAAGAAAATATAGCTCTGTGTGTGTAATGGGACTAACACACTTCAAGTCCTATAGGTGCTTCTGGGAAGAAAATATAGCTCTGTGTGTGTAATGGGACTAACACACTTCAAGTCCTATAGGTGCTTCTGGGAACAAAATATAGCTCTGTGTGTGTGATGGGACTAACACACTTCAAGTCCTATAGGTGCTTCTGGGAAGAAAATATAGCTCTGTGTGTGTAATGGGACTAACACACTACAAGTCCTATAGGTGCTTCTGGGAAGAAAATATAGCTCTGTGTGTGTAATGGGACTAACACACTTCAAGTCCTATAGGTGCTTCTGGGAAGAAAATATAGCTCTGTGTGTGTGATGGGACTAACACACTTCAAGTCCTATAGGTGCTTCTGGGAACAAAATATAGCTCTGTGTGTGTAATGGGACTAACACACTTCAAGTCCTATAGGTGCTTCTGGGAACAAAATATAGCTCTGTGTGTGTGATGGGACTAACACACTTCAAGTCCTATAGGTGCTTCTGGGAACAAAATATAGCTCTGTGTGTGTAATGGGACTAACACACTTCAAGTCCTATAGGTGCTTCTGGGAACAAAATATAGCTCTGTGTGTGTGATGGGACTAACACACTTCAAGTCCTATAGGTGCTTCTGGGAAGAAAATATAGCTCTGTGTGTGTAATGGGACTAACACACTTCAAGTCCTATAGGTGCTTCTGGGAAGAAAATATAGCTCTGTGTGTGTAATGGGACTAACACACTTCAAGTCCTATAGGTGCTTCTGGGAAGAAAATATAGCTCTGTGTGTGTAATGGGACTAACACACTTCAAGTCCTATAGGTGCTTCTGGGAAGAAAATATAGCTCTGTGTGTGTAATGGGACTAACACACTTCAAGTCCTATAGGTGCTTCTGGGAAGAAAATATAGCTCTGTGTGTGTAATGGGACTAACACACTTCAAGTCCTATAGGTGCTTCTGGGAACAAAGTATAGCTCTTTGTGTGTAATGGGACTAACACACTTCAAGTCCTATAGGTGCTTCTGGGAAGAAAATATAGCTCTGTGTGTGTGATGGGACTAACACACTTCAAGTCCTATAGGTGCTTCTGGGAACAAAATATAGGAGCTCTGCCTGCCTGCCACGAACACACTACAAGTCCTATAGGTGCTTCTGGTAACAAAATATAGGAGCTCTGCCTGCCTGCCACTAACACACTACAAGTCCTATAGGTGCTTCTGGTAACAAAATATAGGAGCTCTGCCTGCCTGTCACTAACACACTACAAGTCCTATAGGTGCTTCTGGTAACAAAATATAGGAGCTCTGCCTGCCTGCCACTAACACACTACAAGTCCTATAGGTGCTTCTGGTAACAAAATATAGGAGCTCTGCCTGCCTGTCACTAACACACTACAAGTCCTATAGGTGCTTCTGGTAACAAAATATAGGAGCTCTGCCTGCCTGTCACTAACACACTACAAGTCCTATAGGTGCTTCTGGTAACAAAATATAGGAGCTCTGCCTGCCTGCCACTAACACACTACAAGTCCTATAGGTGCTTCTGGTAACAAAATATAGGAGCTCTGCCTGCCTGTCACTAACACACTACAAGTCCTATAGGTGCTTCTGGTAACAAAATATAGGAGCTCTGCCTGCCTGCCACTAACACACTACAAGTCCTATAGGTGCTTCTGGTAACAAAATATAGGAGCTCTGCCTGCCTGCCACGAACACACTACAAGTCCTATAGGTGCTTCTGGTAACAAAATATAGGAGCTCTGCCTGCCTGCCACGAGCACACTACAAGCCCCTCTTTGTCAATCAATCTTTGTAACTGAATCTATCTAACTCAATCTCTGCAAGTGAATCTCTCTCTCTATCTATCTAAATGCAGCAGAGTGTCACAGGAACAGCCTGCTCAATCTGCGCCGGAACAGCATGTGACCGGCGCAGACGGCGTGGCGGCGTTTTATAGGGGGGGGCGTGTACTACAGCCCCTGAGCTGTAATTGGCTACAGGCGTCCTGCCTGTAGCCAATTATGGCTCTTCGAGTTTCCGGGGCTGTGATTGGCCAAGCATGCGGGGTCACAGTGCATGCTTGGCCAATCATCAGCCAGCAATGCACTGCGTCGGCCGCGCCGGCCGCAATGCATTGCGGGGCCGCTCGCATCACACGAACGTGATGCGAGCGGCCAAAATAGTTCTGGGCTCGCCGAGCGAGCGAGCGAACGCCCGGTGCTCGATGCGAACGTGGGTTCGCATCGAGCACCGGGCCCATCCTTATTCACCACTATGTGCTCCAGTCCTCCACATACATTAGTGATAATCCCCTCATCTGATGTGCCCTCACCTGGGGGATTGGACCAACCAATGGTCTATATGAGCTTTTGTCCCTCTCTGGGGATCTGTTTTATGCTGTTTCACTCCTTACCTTATCCTGAGATTAGAATCCTCCTTCTTTTACACTCATCTCAATACGCCAAAATCATAAAGAGAGAAAGCTGGACATAGTGATTTATATTTTAAAACAATCAGTTTATTAAACACTAAGTATAAAAACACTCACATTTTCCTGGTGCGTAGAGTGCACTAAACTGTAAAAAGCATTACAGTGCGAGCATAAGACAATCAGACAGTATTAACTTTGTGTATTACGTCTTTGTCTGTGACCGCCTGGCAAACATCAGAGGAGGATCTCGGGCCCTCCCTCTATAGTACATACATCGGAGGAAGAGAGTGACGGTGGTCACGTGAGCGCTAATCAGTAAGGAGAAATAAGGTATTTAGAATAAGAATTTTGCAAAATGACACAGTGTATAGTACATGTTATCCTAGAAGAGGGACTCGTAGTGATTGTGAGCACTGCCTTTACAACCCCTTTAAGCCGGCTGAATTTTGATCCATGTATGCAGGTTATACACAAGACAATGTGTAAGTGTTAAAAAGAGGCTCTGACCAGTAATTAGCAAATGCCTGAAATTCCCTGTACACCGGGAAAAAATTATATTGATAAAGTGTGTAAAAATGCGCTGACTAAGTGTTAAGGATAAGAACAATCCCACAATAGACACTACAAAAAAATTAAATTACTTGCTTAGCTATTGCTAGTTTTGCCAGGCTTTATTGCAGGCACAATTACAGCAAGTCTGTATTGTATGACTCCAGATCAACTTTCTTTGCAAACATTCTGCAAGTCTGCTACAAGTTCTGGTTCAGTTGTGCTATAGTCATCCCACCACAGGTGTCACTGTGGCTGGATTTCTTGCTGTAGACTCACCACTGCAACTTTGCTCTTGCTAGAGACTTGCAACGCAACTAGAACTTGTGCTTCAAGTGCTGTGCAAGTGTACAACTTGCCAGTGACAATGTGCAGCAAGTTAACAAGACTTACAATTCAAGACTGTCAAGACTGTCACAAATTTGTGGCAAGTTATCCTTGCTATCTGGGTACATGTAAACCACTGAAGTAAAACCTGTGTGGATGCGACAAAAATATGTGTGATTGTACCTATCAAGTAAGTATCACTGCCAGATACACAAATATAAGGTAAACACAATTGCTATAAAAAGTAAAAAAAAAAAACACTCTAGACATGAAGCAAATTCCAATGAATGGTGATCTGTAAAAAAAACACCAATAAAAAAGTTCCAAGTAAAATTGGATGCTGATGCTGAAGTGTATGGTAACCTCTCAGAATTTGGCATGAAACACCACCGTGCGCGAAGGTAATAAAATTGGCTGCTTACCAGACCCGCACAGGTCACTGAGCGTGTGTGCGGATCCACAGCTTTGGACAGTGTTCATCTGTATACCAACTTTCAGAGGCTCAAGATTGACACCGGCTCCCGGCAGACCCAGATGGATCTATGAGTATGTGTGCTAATCCACAGCTGATGGACTGCGTTCCTCTATACACCAACCCGCGGTGGCTCAAGGGGATCACCGGACCTTCAATCCCAGTTGATGCCTTCTTAGGGGAAACGCATTGGACGGAGTCAGCCGTGACATCAGTGCACACGGACTGCAGGTGGTCGCGCCAACACAATATCTGTGCTATTTTTTATAGTCTGTAAGTGCATTTTAAATAAATGTTTTGGATTTTATCAACAGTAATGCACCGTCAGTCTTCCTTAGATTTTTGCATTCCACTGTGAGCTGAGAACCGGTGATCCACTTGAGGTTGGTGTATAGAGGAACGCAGTCCATCAGCTGCGGATGACCACACATACTCATCAATCCATCTGGGTCTGTCAGGAGCGAGTGTCCATCTTGAGCCTCAGCAAGTTGGTATACAGATGAACACTGTCCAAAGCTGAAGATTCACACACGCTCAGTGACCCGTGCGGGTCTGGTATGCAGCCAATTTTATTACCTCCAAGCACGGTGGTGTTTCATGCCAAATTCTAAGAGGCGACCATACACTTTGGGATCAGTATCCAATTTCACTTGGGACTTTTTTATTGGTGTTTTTTTACAGATTACTATACCCCCTTTTTCACTTTTCATTGGAATTTTCTTCATGTCTAGAGTGTTTTTTTCACTTTTTATAGCAATTGTATTTACCTTTGTGTATTCGGCAGGGATACTTACCTGATAGGTACAATCACACATATTTTTGTCGCATCCACACACGTTTTACTTCAGTGGTTTATATGTATTCACAATTGAATTTTTTGTAGTGTCTATTGTGGGATTGTTCTTATCCTTAACACTTAGTCAGTGCATCTTACACAATTTATCACTATACACAAGATCTAGCAATTGATTTGTGTACAACCAGCCTGTTGGGTTTTTCCTGAATAATCAGTGCCACAAGCCATAGCCAGCAACACTGATCATTGTATTTGCTCGGCAGAGAAGGCTCCCTGGAAGCAGAATACAATACCTCAGCATTGAATGTGTAAATGCAGGAATCGGTAGAATTTTATTTTTCCTTCAACCTCCGGGTTGAGGAAAAAAAAAATCATGTATGGCCAGCCTTGCAGTCTGTTCCCAAGGGCATTCTCTGCTCCATTCTGCAGGGGATTTGTGAACAGATCCTCTACTGATTTAGAGCAACATGGGACTGATGTCTTTTTTTTTTTTTGGCATCTGTGACCGTTCAGTTTTTCTTGTCCACATATTGACAGTGGATGCTTGAGAACCCATGTTGGATCTATGAACTGCTATATGTAAACAGACTTGTGTCCAGTTACATTAGGCTACCTGTGATTGGCAATGGTCACCATTAGGTCCAGAAAAACAGAAAAGAATGCAGTCCTTTTAATTTTTTTTTTTCCGTACCTGCATGGAATTGGAGGTAGCTGGATGTCAGCCAGGGCCGGCTAGAGGAGAGAGCACTTGACATGAATTGGTAATACCTGGGAGTAGTGACATCATCCACAGTCTTACTATGACCCATCTGTTGTCAGCGCTCCCTCCTCACTCCTGCAGGGGCTGCTAGCTGACACAGGGGAGCCGGATCACCGGAATAGATCTTGGCAGTCTGAAAATAGGTAAGTATACAGCTCTTTCCTACACCGGTAGGTCAGAATAGGTGTTAGGAGGGGTGAGGGAGCATTTTCAAAAGTAAAGTTCCCCTTTAAGAGTGGGATTGGCCTGGCACTGTAGTCTGGATTCAGGGCTTAGAGCGGTGACGGTTTTCTTTCATATGTACCATATTATCCTAAATTCAAATACATTTCTGATTTCCTCCATCATTCCTAACTCGTGTGCAAAGTTCTTTCAATTCTTTGCTCCAGCCTGGAGTGCATTAAAGTTTTCACTTCTTATCTGGCCTATTGGAAGGACTGTACATTGGATGCCATGTGCACCACTCTATCTCTGATGTGAATGGGGACATCTGTGTGAACCATCCTATAAACTGTGCCAGGTTGTCCTGAGGGAAGGTAGCACTGTGTTCCCGGACAGGTACCTGAATCTGTGGCTGTTGTACTGTAAGCTGAGAGGCTCAATTTGTTTCAGTGCAACTAAAAAGGCCAAACAACCACTTAAAATCTGAAAAGTTCACACAAGTATTTTTTGCCAGTATAAAAGTAGATTAGTCAGCAGATCTACATGAGAATTAGCCCTGTGAATTCATATTATGGATTTATATGCTCAGCAGTTGTGCTGGCTCTCTGACAGGTACAACGTAAGGCATGTGGCGATTTTCTGTGGGCGGTCAGCGAATGATGTAGGATTATGCTGTCTGCAAAAATCTCTGTGCAATTTACAGCTCCTTCTCTGGTGACTCATGTGAGAGTGTAGGCGTTCCAAGTACAATGTCTGTACTTAATTGCTTGATTTCCACGTGTACTTGTCCCTCCAACTATAGTCACTTAATTAGAGTGTTTGATATGTGCGGCTTTCCTAGCAGGACATCATGCAGCTGTAAGATGAAGAAAAACCTGACAGATTGCCAGAACAGCCAGCCAACGGAAGGCAAACAAACTGCCATTTACTGTGTCATTATTTAGCTAGCCAGGTTAAAGGGACGCCATCACATTTTGACTTTATCACTCGATATCTGTTAAATATATTAATATGTAAAGTGAAAAAAATGTATTTTATTTATTTAAACTATTTTTGTTTATTTTTTTATCAGTCTGTGCTGGAAGTCATATATTTTCATATTGGTGTCCTATTAATTACTACAGCAGAAGTCTTAATTGTTAAATATAATGTTATGTAAAGTAAGAAAAAATGGATTAGGGTTACTTTTGATGCCTGCATCCACCCATGAAGAATCACATCCTCTGGAGTTGTTACATTGTACAGTACATAGCAGTGGTATACCCCAATGTTACAGTTTCAATCAACTGTGATGCGTTTGAAGGGTGAGTATTCTCAGAATCTCTTTACTTGTCAGATCTTTCCAGGAAAACTGAACTGCACAAACATATTTCATGTTATGCTTCACATAAATTAAGGATTGTCTAGCTTACACCAGAGATGTTGGCTTAATATTTATTACTGTTGTTTGCCATCTGTCTGTGCCATAATGTACTAAACAGGCTGTACTACAATGCAGGTACCTAGTGGTGTTTGCACATAACTTTACATGTGATATACAGTGTGTGTGCGTGTATATATATATATATATATATATATATATATATATACACAGTGCCTTGCAGAAGTATTCACCCCCTTGGCTGTTTACCTATTTTGTTACATTACAGCCTTTAGTTCAATGTTTTTTAAATCTGAATTATATGTGATGGATCAGAACACAATAGTCTAAGTTGGTGAAGTAAAATTAGAAAAATATATACATAAAACTATTTTTCAGAAATAAAAAAATGATAATTGGCATGTGCATATGTATTCACCCTCTTTATTTTGAAGCCCATAAAAAGCCCTGGTGCAACCAATTACCTTCAGAAGTCACATAATTAGTGAAATGATGTCCACCTGTGTGCAATCTAAGTGTCACATGATCGGTCATTACATATACACACCTTTTTGAAAGGCCCCAGAGGCTGCAACACCTAAGCAAGAGGCACCACTAACCAAACACTGCCATGAAGACCAAGTAACTCTCCAAACAAGTAAGGGACAATGTTGTTGAGAAGTACAAGTCAGGGTTAGGTTATAAGAAAAAATATCCAAATCTTTGATGATCCCTAGGAGTACCTTCAAATCTATCATCACCAAATGGAAAGAACATGGCACAACAGCAAACCTGCCAAGAGATGGCCACACACCAAAACTCAAATGGGCAAGAAGGGCATTAATCAAAGGCAGCACAGAGACCTAAGGTAACCTGGAGGAGCTGCAGAGCTCCACAGCAGAGACTGGAGTATCTGTACATAGGACGACAATAAGCCGTACGCTCCATAGAGTTGGGCTTTATGGCAGAGTGGCCAGAAGAAAGACATTACTTTTAGCAAAAAACAAAATGGCACATTTTGAGTTTGCGAAAAGGCAAAAATTTATGGAGGAAGGTGCTCTGGTCTGATGAGACTAAAATTTTACTTTTTGGCCATGAAAGAAACGCTATGTCAACACATCACATCA
Organism: Lithobates sylvaticus; assembly: GCA_028564925.1. NCBI lineage: Eukaryota > Metazoa > Chordata > Amphibia > Anura > Ranidae > Lithobates > Lithobates sylvaticus. The sequence goes on along the minus strand of CM053027.1, from coordinate 535,442,781 downwards.
CCCAAAGGACACCATAACATAGTGGTGGCAGCATCATGCTGTGGGGATGTTTTTCAGCAGTCGGGACTGGGAAAGTGGTCAGAGTTGAGGGAAAGATGGATGGTGCTAAATACAGGGATATTCTTGAGCAAAACCTGTACCACTCTGTGTGTGATTTGAGGCTAGGATGGAGGTTCACCTTCCAGCAGGACAATGACCCCAAACACACTGCTAAAGCAACAATTGAGTGGTTTAACACATGTAAATGTGTTGAAATGGCCTAGTCAAATCCCAGACCTCAATCCAATAGAAAATCTGTGGTCAGACTTAAAGATTGCTGTTCACAAGCGAAAACCATCAAATTTAAAGGAGCTGGAGCAGTTTTGCAAGGAGGAATGGGCAAAAATCCCAGTGGTAAGATGTGGCAAGCTCATAGAGACGTATCCAAAGCGAATTGGAGTTGTGATAGCCACAAAAGGTGGCTCTACAAAGTATTGACTTTAGGGGGGTGAATAGTTATGCACATTGACGTTTTCTGTTATTTTGTTCTATTTGTTGTTTGCTTCACAATAAAAAAAAAAACATCTTCACAGTTGTGGGCATGTTCTGTAAATGAGATGATGCAAATCCTCAAACAATCCATGTTAATTCCAGGTTGTGAGGCAAAGCACGAAAAATGCCAAGGGGGTAAATACTTTTTCAAGGCACTGTATACAGTGCCTTGAAAAATATTTCCACATTTTGTCATGTTACAACCAAAAATCATAAATGTATTTTATTGGGATTTTATGTGATAGACCAACACAAAGTGTCACATAATTGTGAAGTGGAAGAAAAATGATAAATGGTTTTCAACATTTTTTACAAATAAATATCCGAAAAGTGTGGCGTGCATTTGTATTCAGCCCCCCTGAGTCAATACTTTGTAGAACCACCTTTCGCTGCAATTACAGCTGCAAGTCTTTTTGGGGATGTCTCTACTAGGGATGGGCCCGGAGTTCGATTCAAACCCATGTTCGAATCAAACATCTGCTGTTCGACCGCTCATCGAAACCCGAACTCTTAGGACCGTTCGCATCAAATTCGTGTGATGCGAATGGTCCACAATGCACTGCGCCAGTCGCAGTGCATTGCTGGCTGATGATTGGCCAAGCATGCACTGTGACCCTGCATGCTTGGCCAATCAGAGCCAGCGGCAAGGAGAGCAATAATTGGCCACAGGCAGGATGCCTGTGCCAATTATAGCTCAGGGGGTTTAGAACACGCCCCACACTATATAAGGCCGCCGCCAGGCGGCCTCATGTAGTGTTTTCCCGCGTTAGGAACAGTGTCAGTGACATTATCTGCTTGTGATTAATTTCTGTGTGGATTCTGGGGATTAGTGTAGGGAAAGAGGAAAAAATAGGCAGGGATAGTTTATTCTTCACAGTGCTGTTCTCAATCTCTACCTATCCAGCCACCTGCAGGAGTAGTTAGTGTGTGTGCATGCTGTGTTAGTATAGCACTGCAGTAGCACACTAAACCACCTTACCCTGTATCTGCCCTTCTGCCCTGTTCTAATCCAGCCATCTGCGACATGACATTAAAGCCGCAAGCAGTTTTAAATGGCTTCTTTTTTTCCTTTACAAATGTCATTTTGTGCATTTTCTAAACACGGGAAACACATGCCACTTCACAGGCATACTTTAGACACCCCCCAGGTACGATATTTAAAGGAATATTTCACTTTTTTCTTTTTCACTTTATGCATCATTAAAATGACTGCTCCCGAAAAAACATCAGTTTTTAAAACTTCTTTTTGCATTGATACATGTCCCCTGGGGCAGGACCCGGGTCCCCAAACCTGTTTTATGACATTAACATGCATATTGGCCGTTATAAGTAGCACTTTAGATTTTGAACGTTCGCGTCCATTGTAACTAATAGGGTTCTAACGTTCGCGCAAACTTTCGGTCCGTTCGCAGGTTCTGGTGCGAACCGAACCCGGGGGCCATAAGAATAGCCATAAGAATAAGGGGCCATAAGAATAGCCATAAGAATAGTGACCACACTATACCACAGATGGACACCAGTATTAAAAGCGCCCTGAGGCGATTCAGTTCGCATAGGTAGCGCTATACAAGTCATTCATTCATTCATTCATTCTCTGGGCACAACACAAAGAGAAGGCAAACAGCTTTGCTTCCAATATATGTAGTCCAATACAGCAATACGATGATACAGGCATCATTTTATTGCAGCGCATCAAGCAGCACAGTATATCACTGCAGCGTATTGCACTGTCCCTCACTGCTCCTACAAAGTGCACACTACCAGCCTTCCTGTTGGTCAATAGAAATTGCTATCAGAGTATAGGCCCAATGGGAAAGTTGAGGGGGCAGCAGAAATACATATTTCTTTTATGTCTTGCCTACCAAAATCTTTGTATTTTTCTTCAACCATTCCTGAGTTTGCACCTCCCTAGTACACTGCACAGCCCTGTCTGTCAGGGAAGGAGAATGTTTTCTCTGCTGCGGTTCAGCACCACCTACAGGACTTGCCCCTTCACCCACCTGTTACTGGACAGTGAAAGTTAAGAAGCAACAGACTTATAAGCTTGTCTCTCTGTCACTCTTCTCTGTCCTCCTAACAAACTGTCTCCTTGTGCTGCTTCTCCCTCCCCTATTCTGAGCTCTGCTGTACAGGGACCAAGCCAAATGTACTTGAGTCATGGTTTTACCCAGTGACAGCACGTCCATTAGGGGCGCACGAGCGCTGCCCCCCTATTCATGCGTCCAGCCCCCTGATCTACATACAGGGTGCCGGACGATGGATGGGGGGTGTTTTTGTTTTAAGCACATGATTAGAGCCAGAGGCTCTAATAGACTTAAAAAAAGGGTGGGCTTGGGGCACAGAGCACTGCGCTCCAAGCCCACCCAGTTGTGTGAAAATAGCAAATGAATATTCGCTATTCTCAGACTGATTCTCCTCCCAGCCAATCAGGAAGTGTGTCTTGAGACCCGTTTCCCGATTGGCCAAAAGGAGAAGCAATGTTATTGGCCAAGGGGGAAGAGGAGGAGGGAGGAGATGCATGGCCAGGGGAGAAGCAAGGGGAAGACCGACGGACCCACCAGCCGCCACTCCAGGGATGGCTTACCACCCAGCATCCGGCTCAGCCATCCAGCACTCCACACTCGGGGAGGGGAGATCGGAGTCTAGGCAGGACAGAGGTAAGGAGCCCATCTGTCTCCTGCGGTGGCAGGGGGGTTTCCCTGTTAATGTCCGGCCCCCGCCGAGGAGGTGTGCCGTTAGTTCACCCCCCCCTCCCCGAATTATCGAGCACCAGCTGCCACTGGTTTTACCACCCCCCTGATTGCCAACCTAAAGTCTACAATGCAGCTAGAGGGGGCTGTTCACATAACGTGGATGCGATGCTTTGTGTGGCAGCTGCAGCTAATTTTATGCGGCATGTGAAATTGGCAGGCGCCTCCACAGTTGTGGTGCATTAGCCCATAACAACTTACCGCTCAGCAAAGTTCACCTCCAGAACGCCTGGCAGGAGCTGCTTAGTCACACTCTGAAAAGTGAACCACTGCAGATTTTCAGAGAATGGGCACGAATGAACTAAATGTGATTCTAAAGGTAAATTTAAATAAAATAACAAACATGTTATACTTATCTGCTCTGTGTAATGGCTTTGCACCCAGCCCCGATCCTCCTGTTCTTGGGTCCCCCTCCGGTGCTCCTGCTTCTCCCCCATGCCGAGTGCCCCCATAGCAAGCAGCTTGCTATGAGGGTACTTGTGCATGCTCACTCCTGAGCCGGCTCTGTTTGTCCATTAGCGCACAGAGTGCAGCTTGGCCCCGCCCCCGCTCCCTTCTCACTGGCTGCGATTGACAGCAGCAGGAGCCAATGTTCATTTATTTATGTATTTTGTATCTGTCCGGAGTTCAGCTTTAAGCCCTGGTTATATTACTGCAGTTCTAAATCCTAATTTTCCTGTACTGATTTCAAACCAAAAATGCAGAGCTCTAGTATTCTTGGGTCCTGAGTTCTGTCTTTCCTTCTCAGGGTAGGAGGTAGCACAGTACACAAATGTATTAGAAAAATCTGCAATTAAAAGATAAGGATTAGTAATAATTTTAGCAGCAGGATGCAGTGAAGGGATGACAATGATGTTGCATCGCTGGCCTTGCGTCTTAAGGAACTGTAGTTTTGACATCAAGCAGAAGAAATAAATATTCCCACAATCTGTAATCCCAGTGTACTGTATATGCATCAGGAATCTTGGTGAGAGGTCAATGATTCTGGACAACCAACCTCTAAATATTTTGTACAGTCATCCATTAGTTTGGTTATTTATTAGCTTTATTAATGAAAAGAAATGTTGGATTTTAGATGCCTTTTGGGAACGGAGCTATCCAAAGATGCTATATATCATTTTTTAAAGTGTGTCATACATACCAAAGTTATTATTCTACTTATCGTGTTCCAGGACAGGATTACTAGGGACTCGGCCATTCAGTTATGTCACTTTTTCGATTTTTAAAGCTAAACGCTACACTCCGGCCTTCCCCTTACCCCCTGGAGGTCCCGACCAACAGTATGTATGCTTGCTTTTTATTTTTTATACCTACCATTTCCAGAACCCTTTAGGTCCATCATGTGACATGGAGGATCATTTTCCTCTATCAATACTCTATGACTGCCGGACACTGACACTCCCACAGGGGGTGGTCCATGGCACCCTGCACTTACAGTATGCCCTTAGTCTTATTGGCTTTAGTGTTATTCAACCCAGATGACTGAAATCATATTGTAACTTTGTGACTAAAAAAAAAGTACTGCAGGGGGCAGTGCTGGAGAAGAGGTGAGTACATTTTTCCAGGCTATCTATATATGCATTGTTGAAAAAGTCAGTTGTTTACAGAGCTCAACAGCATAGGCTTATAATTACCCCCCCCCTCCTTTCTCTGCCACTGCCGGATTTATTTGCTGGGGGGGGTGGGGTCATCTCTGACATTAGCAAACAAAGCCTTTTTCCTCTACCAAGATGGCTGACTCTAAGAAGAGACACAGTACAGAACAGGGCAGGCTAAGTCAGAAATGGGCAAGAGGTCAGTTGCAAGAACATCAGAAGTAATACTGGTGACTAGTTATTTGCCTTTTGCTTGCCTTTTTTTTTTTTTCTCCACAGCTTCCACAGGTCCTCTTTGAATAGTGTGACATGTGATTATTCATATAGCTATTGGTGCTTAACCCCTTCACGGCGACGTAATGCATATATGCAACCTTCTGCTTTAAGTGGTTGTTTCGGGGTGATGCCTGCAGCTGCGGGCATCACCCCGTTACCGTTTTTTAGAGCCAATGGTCGGCTTTCTTGTAATAACAACTGATGTGGCTAATCAGCCACTCCAGCTACCTTCCACGGCACATCTGACGGCTGGCTGGAGACCCAAACAAAGCCGGAATCTGCTTTGATCGGGTCTCGGATGTAGTAACTCGGAAGCAATGTCATAACATCACTTCCGGTTTACTAAAGCCTTAAAGGCACCAGATTTTTTTTAAAAAGTCAGTATTTAAAACAGCCAAATTTGGCGTTTTTAATGCCTTTAAGCCCTCGTTCACACCAGGCCGATTTGACATGCGATTTGACATGTCAAATCGCATGCCAAATCGGAGCCTATTGCCAGCAACGGTACCATCCGAACCGGTGAACCGGTGAGACGCCGACTTTGTGGCACCACACTGATTCCCAAAAGTAGTTTCTGCACTACGTTTGGTGACTTCGGGGGGTGATTTCAATAGACATCTGTGCATGAACCCACACAGATGTCTCTTAAATCACCCCGGTTTGAAATCGTGAGAGTTTAGCCAAACTCGCACGATTTCAAACTCACATTAAGTGTGAACGAAGGCTTAGTGCAAAGAAGAGATTTGGGGTCTTATAGACCAGACCTAGATCCCTCCAAAAAATACTTGTTTACAGCAATAAAAGTGATAAAAAAATAAATAAATTAAAGAAACAGCATAAAAAATTAATAAATAAGAAAAAAAATATATAATTTAAAGCGCCCCATCCCTCCGTGCTCCTACGTAGAATTGAACGTATAGGTAAGTCATGCCCACAAATGTAAATAGTGTTGAAATCACACATGTGAGGTATTGCCGCGATCATACATTTTTCAAAGCGTCGCCTATGGAGATTTTTTAAGTACCGCAGTTTGACGTCATTCCAAAAGTGTTCGTAATTTTAAAGCATGACATATTAGGTATCTATTTACTTACCATTACATCATATTTCACATTATACAAAAAAAAACTGGGCTAACTTTACTGTTTTTTTTTTTTTTAAATTCATGAACGTGTATTTTTTTTCCCAAAAAAAATGCGTTTGAAAGACCGCTGCGCAAATACAGTGTGACATTAAATATTGCACAAATAACCCAACAACAAGGTGGATATGAGCTCAACCCCTATCATCCCACTCAATAAACTCTAAAGCCCCATACACACGCGCGGACAATCCGTGGACCAGGTCCGTCGGACCATGTCCGTCATACTTTGTCTGATGTTGGTTTTGCGTACACACGATCGGACAAAGTTGTCGGAAAATCCGATCATTCTGAACGTGGTGACGTTTGTTGCCTACGACGGGACTACGTAGAGGCTAGTAGCCAATAGCTTTGGTCTTGTAATGTGATCTGAGCATGCGTAGCACTTTGTCCGGTCGGACAAGCGTACACACGCTCGGATTTGGTGTGATCGGACCGGGTTGAAGGGAAATCTTTCCAGCAGGAGATAAGACTTTGTCCGACGGACAAACCGACGAACACTGTCCGATGGTGCATACACACGGTCTGATTTTTCAACAACCTTGTCCGATCGGACCAAATTGATGAAAAAGTCCGACCGTGTGTATGGGGCTTTATAGTGGACCAATCTATTAGATACCCTCTAGGGTTGACAATTCTAGTGTCCCAGTGAACGGGGAGGAGAGAGAAGGAGAGGAGAGAGAAAGAGAGAAACGTGCACCTATTCTCTTTCACATACAAAACGTGGTCTTTATTGTAAAAGATAAAAACAATCACATCCCATATGCACCTTGCTGTTAGGTTATTTGTGGTAGAGTAATTAGTGGAAGGCTCCCCCTCTAGAAAATGGTAAAAACCTTGTAGGACTTTACTACGTGTTTTTTTTGCATACAAAATTGCAACAATGCCAATTTTATTCTCTAGGGTCTCTGCTAAAAAAAAATATTTATATAATGTTTGGGGGTTCTAAGTCTGTCTGAAAAATGCTTAGTCTTAAACATGTGCATAAAAGGGGCTTACAAAGACTTCTTCTGTGTGGCAGATAGTCTGATCTGTAACTAAATTAATGTTAAGGACAAATCTGGCAAATACAGACAGTCCACGGGGTGACAAGTGCCCATAATTTTTGTAAAAAATAGGATATGGATGGTTCAAGAGCTCCATACTGTACATGGAACATTATCTAATATGGTCCCGATTGCCACCGGAATCACACTAGATACAAGATTGCAAATATCCATTCCTTGGTGACTCTTGCAGTTCCTTTCCTATGTTGACAAATGTTTGTGGCTCCTATGTTCATAGTACTTTTCATAGAACAGATATGTTTAGGGTAAATGTAATGGACGTGATTTCTTTATGTTTTATGCTTGTGTGCCAACATATTTGAATGCTGGTTTGGAATTGGTTTGATTTACACAGTGAATGTAGTACAGTACAGTGCAGTCCATGTTGACAGTTACATGTGTCACTATTGTTATCTGTAAAATCAAATATGATTGTTCTGTGAAGTGAAAAGCACCTAATACTTTACTTTGGAAACTTTGGAAATGAATGCTTACCTGCGTGCTTACATGGGCTAACAATTGCTTAAAAGGTTATAAAGCGTATACTTTGCTGTTAAATATATAAAGTATATATAATATCTCAAATAAACTCCAAGTCAAAAAAGCACCCAATACTTTGTTTTTGATTCCCTGACTTAACGCTAAGAAAATAATAAAATTACACATGATCAGATGTATGTTTAGCAATTATTTAAAAACAAATATATTTTTTTTAAGTTGAACGCCAGGTAAAAAGCTAAATACACATAAAATACAGGAGCTATTTTATCTGGCAAAGGATTAGCATTTTTGTCTATCTGATCTTTAGATTTTGCCCAGTTCAGTCTGGCAGGACAGAAGACCTGAATTTTCACTGCTGCAGTTAAGTAACACTGCCAGGTCTTGTCCCTCCCCAGCCGGTGATTGGACAGGGAAAGTAGAAGCATTAGACTGATGAGCTCATCTCTCTGTCACTCTGATCTCTCCTCCTAGCACACTTCTTTCATTTCAGCACACCTCTCCCATCCTAAGCTTTGCTGTACATGGACTATAAGATGCTGGTAACAAACCAAATTCAGATACTTACACTACCTGCATTTAAAAAAATATATTTTATAATATATGAAGTGAGGTGTTAAGATAATGCTAGTATAAGTCCCTTAACCGCTTCCCGACCGACTCATGTAGATATACGTCTACAGAATGGCACGGGCAGGCAAAAGCACGTACGGGTACGTCCCCTTTAATTTGCCTGCCCGTGGGTCGCGCGCGCGCCGCCAGAGGCGCGCTCGCGACCCGGTTGGGAGCTCCGTGACCACGGCCGCGGGACCAGCGGACCCGATCGCCGCTGGTATCCCGCGATCGGGTTACGGACCTGAAGAACGGGGAGAGGTTTGTGTAAACAAACCTCTCCCCGCGCTTCTTACTCTGCCTGTCATTGATCGGCTGTTCCCTGTCATCGGGAAAGCCGATCAATGACGTCAGACGTACAGCCACGCACCGCTACTGTAAAAAAACACACAACACGTCACACTGACTCCTCCCCGCCCCCTAGTGGTTAACTCCTTCACTGCCACTGTCATTTACATAGGAATCAGTGCTATTTAAATAGCACTGATTTCTGTATAAATGACAAATGTCCCAAAAATGTGTCAAAAATGTCCGATGTGTCCGCCATAATGTCGCAGTCACAATAAAAATCGCTGATCGCCGCCATTACTAGTAAAAAAAAAAATATTAATAAAAAAAATGCTATAAAACTATCCCCTATTTTGTAAACGCTATAACTTTTGCGCAAACTAATCAATAATCGCTAATTGCGATTTTTTTTTTTACCAAAAATATGTAGAAGAATACGTATCGGACTAAACTGAGGAAAAAAAATGTTTTTTTATATATTTTTTGGGGATAGTTATTATAGCAAAAAGTAAAAAAAATATTGCATTTTTTTCAAAATTGTCGCTCTATTTTTGTTTATAGCGCAAAAAATAAAAACCGCAGGGGCGATCAAATACCACCAAAAGAAAGCTCTATTTGTGGGAAAAAAAAGGACGCCAATTTTGTTTGGGAGCCACGTCGCACGACCGCGCAATTGTCAGTTAAAGCGACGCAGTGCCGAATCGCAAAAAGGGGCCTGGTCCTTTGGCTGGCAATTGGTCCGGGGCTGAAGTGGTTAAATGTATCTTTATAGGTTATCCATAATCCCTGGCCCAGTTTGAGAGATGGAGCTATACTATAAATATGCCTTGAAGAGGATAGTAGAGAGATGACCTCATCAGTGGTACTTCATTGTTTAGACGGCTTTCACACCAAGCCGCCTATAGCGTCGGCGGTAAAACGCTTTGCCGGTGGTATTACAGCGCTGCCCCTTTGATTTCAATGGGGAGCAGCGGTGGAGGAGCGGTAAACATACCGCTCCTTCACCGCTCCAAAGAAGCTGCTGACAGAACTTTTCCTGACATCCTGCCAGCGCACCGCTCCAGTGTGAAAGCCCTCGGGCTTTCACACTGCAGACAATGGAGCAGCAGTTTGAGGGCGGATTGCAGGCGCTATTTCCAACGCTATAGCACCTGCAAAACGCCCTCAGTGTGAAAGGGGTCTAAATCAGCATGTTGGCAGCCCTCTTTCGCCGCCAACTCCCTCCAAGCTGGCCAAGGGTGCTGCCCTACTCCTTCTTCAGATAGGTTACACATACAGTACACACTAGAACTAGAGTGTGCAAAATCTGGTGCAACTCAGTATAGAAACCATTCAGCTTCTGGGTTTTATTGTCAAAGTGTTACTAAACCCAGTAATATGAAAATAGTTAATCCGGACACCCCACCACAGTGCCCACAACTTATAAATCTTCTTTCTACGTTAAAATATTGCCACTTTATACCATTTTGGCTGATCTGTATACCACAGGAGGAGATTTTCACTGCAGCCTGTATACACGCTCACATGTGTGATGTCAATATCATGTGACCTGGCTAGCTCTGAGAACAAGAAACTGTTCTCTTCAGCATTAAAAGACACAACTGAGCATGTGCAGGTCAGCTACTCTACCTGTGTTGGCTGGCCTTCCCCAGATAGACAGGGCAGGAGGGGGAGGATCTGTGCCTACAGGATAAAACAGCCTTTTTACACAGTGCAGAGGATTAACCCCTTAAGTTCCACAGTGAGTATAACAAGCATGCTATGCTGCATATACAGACTGATTTTACTGTTGTGGGTTTAGTAAGACTTTAATTGGAGAAGCTGAAGTTAGAGGCTGATTGGCTACCATGCACAGCTGCACCAGATTCTGAGGCTGCTTTCACACTGGGGCGGTTTGCAGGCGCTATTGCGCTAAAAATAGCGCCTACAAACCAACCCGAAACAGCTGCTGCTGTGTCTCCAGTGTGAAAGCCCTGAGGGCTTTCACACTGGAGCGGTGCGCTAGCAGGGCGGTAAAAAAAGTCCTGCTGGCTGCATCTTTGGAGCGGTGAAGGAGCGGTGTGTTCACCGCTCCTATACCGCTCCATCCCATTGAAATCAATATGAGACCGCAGGGATACCGCCCGCAAAGCCCCGCTGCAGCTGTGCTTTGCGGAGGTTTTTAATCCTTTTTCGGCCGCTAGCGGGGGTTAAAACCACCCCGCTAGCGGCCGCATTCCGTGGGTAAAACGATGGTAAAGCAGCGCTAAATATAGCGCTGCTTTACCGTCGCTGCTCCGCACCGCCCCAGTGTGAAAGCAGCCTGAGTGCTCCAGGTTTAGTAAATTTAACCCATTGTGTCTTACATGGTCCAGACTTGAGACCTACATTCATTGTAGTACTCACTTTCTCCTGGCCTCAGGCACACCTTCTTGAATAAAGAATGTCTACATGAATAGCCTTTAAGGGCTAATTTTTGTTTGCTTTGACTTCAACACACATTAAAGTGCCTACTGCTTCAACATGCTTATTTGATGTGTTTTTAAAGCTTTTGTGATGTTTTGGCAGTGCTTCAATGATGCTTCGGTGGTGCTTTGATGATGCTTCAATCATGCTTCAATGATTCCTTAGTAATGCTTTGGTGGTGCTTCAATGATGCTTCAGTGGTGCTTTGGTGGTGCTTCGATGATGCTTTGGTGGTGCTTCAATGATGCTTGGCAGATGATCTGTGGGTGTATGTTACTTTCTCATACCTGCAATTTCTTCAAAACAAAGTGAAGCTCATGCTGAACAAAAGCCTTTCAAAAGCTTCGGGCGCTTCAAGCAAGCTTTGTCATAGACTTCTATGAATGCTTTGAAGACGCTTTTAAGAACCACTAAAGCACCATGGGGTATAATTTTTAAAGCGAAGCAAAGCAAATGCAAGGTGTAAACAGGACTGTAAGCTAACCATTTTATTTAGTAACAGGGGCTTTGACTGGCTTTCAAAGAGCTTTGAAAAGCGTGCCCAAAGCCATGTTTTGAAGCAAGTGTAAACAAGCCTTTAATACTTTTACTGTGAAGTGAACAAAGAAAAAATCAAGCGCCAAAGATATCAATAGATCATTTTTTGAGGGAGTGGGGTATATCATTAGGTTGTGGGATTATAGATCTGCGCTGCTTGTCCCTTCTCTTTATTTACTGTGAGGTAACAGGATAACACTCTGTACAGCCACTTCTTCAAGGTCACACTACAGGCCATCAGTAAAGTTTAATTCAGAGCAAAAGCATTGAACTCAAAAAGTCCAGCCATCTTTCACACTTTCTCTTCACTGTGAGTCCTTCTGCCATGGGCTCTCTGAGAGTCTCTTGTCAACCTAGCCCCAAAAGGAAATTCGGCTGTTCAAACTAAAATACTACATATTGTAAGTTAGGGGTAACCTGTTACCATACTCCCGTCTGACTATCTGACTAGGGCTCCAACCACTCTGACTCATAAAGGGGTACAGACCAACTACAACACAGGCCAATAAAAAAACGGAAAATTTATATCAAATACTTACCGTAATTTTCCTTTCCTGATAGGCTCCATGGCAGCATACGTGTGGGTTGGCCCCGCCTCCATAACTACCCAATAGGACCCCTCTCCCATAAATCTTTGCTCCTGGCTGCTATCCGTGTTCCGTAACTAGCCTACTCCAGACATTTGGGAGGGAACTCCTGCTGCCATGGAGCCTATCAGGAAAGGAAAATTACGGTAAGTATTTGATATAAATTTTCCGTTTTCCTGACAGGCTCCATGGCAGCATACGTGTGGGAAATAACTCGCCAAAACACACTCGGGTGGGCAAAATGTTGAGCAAAGAAAACCAAATTTATTTAACATTGTCCAATGACAATACTTGTAAACCAAAATTAATAGAGGACAGCGCAGCTGGTTCAACGCAATAATGAGAAAGAAAAGTATTAATTGTGGACCAAGAGGCCGCTCTACAAATAACATCAGGCGCCACATGCCGAGAAGCTGCCCACGAAGTTGAGATGCTCCGTGTTGAATGAGCCGTCACTGCCTCAGGAGGAGCCAAGCCCTTAGCTCTGTATGCCCTTTGAATCGTCTGCACAATCCACGCGGAAATTGACCTAATTGACGCACGCATCCCTTTATTCTTGCCATGAAGAAGGACAAAGAGGAATTCCGTTTGCCTGAATGGAGCTGTTGCCTCCAGATATTGTTTTAAGGTGTGGCCTACATCGAGAGGATGGATCTCTTGGTCATCTGATGTTTTGAAGGTAGGGAGTACAATCTCCTGATTCTCATGGAAGACTGTGGTCACTTTAGGGTTTGACCCTAACATTGGAATCAGCACTACTCTGTCTTCAAAAAAGGTCAGAAAAGGTTCCTCTGAACCCAGATTCCTGATCTCTGATACCCTTTTCGCTGACGTTATTGCCACTAGGAAGATAGTCTTTAGAGTAAGATCCTTAACAGGCAAAGGTTGAGACGAATCTTTCCCAAGATTTGACAGAAAATCCAAAACTAATAGAAGGTCCCATTTGGGAAACCTGGGTCTTCTTTGTGGTCTGAGCCTGATGGCACCCTTAAAGAATTGACGAACTAAGGCGTGATTCGCCCATGAGACTCCCGTGAAGGCTGAGATGGCTGACACTTGCACCCTTAACGAACCGACCGCCAGAGATAAGTCTAATCCAGACTGAAGAAAGCTCAGGATATCATGAACCTCTGGAGAGTTACACGAGTTTTCTCTTGACGACATGTGTTCAGCAAACCTGGACCAAATGCGCTCATACACCCTATTAGTGCTTCTTCGCCTGGCATTAAGAAGAGTTGGAATCGCTTCTTTCGGGCAACCAAGCGCCTCTAGCCTTCCCCTCTCAAGAACCACACCTTGAGATGCAGACATGCTGGAAACGGGTGTAACGTCTTGCCTTGAGACAATAGATCCGGCCTGAGAGGTAGGGGAATTGGGTCTTGATAGCTGAGGAGCAGCAGCAGAGGAAACCACGGCCTGTTGGGCCAGAATGGAATGACCGCAATAATCTCCACTTTTTCTGTTCTGAGCCTCCGCAGAAACTGCAGAATTACCGGTACTGGAGGGAAGGCATAGGCCCTCTGGAAATCCCAACTGGTCGTGAGAGCATCTATCCCGAACGCCTGAGGGTCCCTGAACCTCGCAAAGTACTTCGGTATCTTGAAGTTGCACGGGGAAGCGAACATGTCGACTTCCGGAGACACACCCAGTGTTAGGAGCCACTCGAAAACTTCTCTGTGGAGGGACCATTCGTTGTTGTCCAACTCGACCCGGGACAAGAAGTCTGCTTGCACATTCTGGACCCCCGGAATGTATACTGCCGAGATGTTGGCTAAGTTCTTTTGCGCCCAACTCATTAAAGGCTCCACTTCTTGTAACAGGGACCAGCTGTGAGTCCCGCCTTGTTTCCTTATGTATGCCACTGCTGTTGTGTTGTCCAACCTTAGCATGACGGAAGAGTTCGACACTAGATGGCGAAAGGATAGGAGTGCCTGAAAGGCTGCCCTCAGTTCCAGGATGTTGGAAACGACTCCTTGAGACTGGCATGTCCACCTGCCCTGAGCTACCTCCGAAAGGCAATGAGCGCCCCAACCCTGGTTGCTGGCATCTGAGGTCACCGTGATCCATGAGATGGGGACAATCGAATGATGGTTGCGCAGATTCTTCCCCTGGAGCCACCAGAGGAGAGATGTCCTCATAGATGGGGTAAGGAAGATGCGCTGATTCTGGTCGACAGAGTTCCACTGATGCAGAAATCCCTTCTGAAAGGGACGGGTATGCCACTGGGCCCACTTCACCATGGGAATGGTTGCTGTCATCGTACCAATTATTTTCAGGCACTGGAGAGCAGAAAGGTGAGTTGATCCACGTGCCTCCTGAATCCTGTCTCGGATTACCATGATTTTCTCCTCTGGGAGGGAGATGGAACCCTCCACGGTGTTGAAAAGAGCGCCCAGAAACACGAGGGACTGAGATGGCTCTAGCTGGCTCTTTTCTAAGTTCAGGAGCCACCCGAACTCTTGCAGGGTAGAGATGACAACCTCTTTGTGAACTAATAGCTGATCCTTGCTCTGAGATAGTAGAAGCAGGTCGTCCAAGTAATGGTGGAGACGCACACCCTTGACCCTGAGAAGAGCCACTACCGCCAATAGCACCTTGGAAAAAACCCGGGGTGACGTGGTTAACCCGAAGGGTAGACAAATGAACTGAAGGTGTTGGTTGCCTACCGCGAAGCGGAGGAATTTGTGGAAGTCCCTTGTCACAGGCACATGAAAATATGCGTCTTTCAGGTCGATTGATATTAACCAGTCTCCCAAGTGTACTGACTGTTGTATGGTAAGTAGGGACTCCATCTTGAATTTCTCCTTGCGGATGAATGAGTTGAGGTGAGTCAGGTCTATTACTGGCCTCCATGTGCCGTTCTTCTTCTGCACCAAAAACAGGGGTGAATACATGCCTTCGCCCCTCTCTTCTTCTGGGACGGGTACGACTGCTCCTTGTTCCAATAAACAGCTTACGTAGGTCAACAGGACCTGTCTTTTCTCTTCTGAGCTTGGAAGAGTAGTAGGGATGAATCTGAGTTTTGGAGTGTTGCAGAAGACCCACTTGTGACCGGACGATACTGTCTTTACGGTCCAATAGTCCCGAATTGAGGCCGCCCAAACATGTTTGAAGTGGAGAAGACGGGCCCCCACCCGACATGTCTGAGCGGGCCCAATTTCAAAAGGACTTCCCAGCCTCCTGGTTCCCAGAGGAACCACCTTTAGAGGCCTTCTTGAAAGAAGACTGCCTGGACCTCCATGTCCTGGAGAATTCTCGGCCGGGTTTATAGCTGCGTGCATCCCTGGCACGATCCGCATTCTGTCTTCTTGGAAAAGAGCGTCTCTGATTTTGAGGACGCCTATCCTGAGGGAGAAACCCAGATTTCCCACCTGTGGCCCGGGATATGGCAGAATCAAGCTTATTGCCGAATAATGAGGACCCTTCAAAGGGGATGCGGCACCAAGCCTGCTTAGAAGCAGGGTCTGCGAGCCACGGACGGAGCCACAATGCACGTCGCGCCGAAACGGCTGCCAGCATATCCCGAGACATCAGGCGAATGACATCAATGGATGCCTCCCCCAAGAAGGCTGAAGCCATCCTAATCTCTTGAATAGGTGAGTCTTTAGCTGTGTCTATCGAAATGCCTCTCAGGTATTCTTCAATGCTGTCAGCCCAGAATTCTATGGCCTTTGACACTGCTGCGATCGCAAGCACTGGCTTGCACGCCATCCCGGAGGTCAAATAGATTTTCTTTAGATCTGAATCGATCCGTCTCTCTAAAGGATCCTTGAATGACACAGTGTCTTCTAAGGGGAGAGTCACATATCTCACCAGACGCATAAGTGCTGCATCTACCATTGGAGCTGACTCCAGGTGTTTCACATCTTCTTCCTTAAAGGGGTAAAGTTTAAGGACTTTGGATTGCATGGAACTCTTTTTATCCATCTTGCTCCACTCTTCTGAAATAATATCACCCAATTCAGACAGAAACGGAAAAAATTGACGCTCCTTATTGAGCTGTTTAAAAAATTTCCTCTGCTTCGGGGGGGAGGTGACAGGATCCTCCCACTTCAGAGCCTCTCTCACAGCTTTAACCAGGGAGGGAACCAAACCATAGTCAAACCCCAAACCTGGATCTTCCGGATCCGATTCACTGTCTGAGACAAGGGCAGAATGGCGGCTAGGTTGGGATGAATCCCATGTTTCTTGTAGTACCCCCTCTCCTACTATAGGATCTAGCGGGTCTGCCGGGGATTCACCGGGCTGTTGAGCTTCCCTTTCCTGCAGGGATTCTTTTACCACTCGTCTCACCATTGATTCTAGGCGCTGGTCAGCGCCGTCTCTCTCATCAGCTGCCTTAGTGAAACAATGGTCACATAAGGATTTGTCTGCTGGTACAGGCATTTTGCACCCCCAACATGCTTTCTCTGGCCTCTTGCTGGAGTGAGCCACAGGGGGGCGGGAATAATCCCTGTCACGCTGTTCCGACCTGGCGGACCTATGGTGGCTGGATTTTGAGGAGGATTTGCGGTGGTGCGATTTTGACGATCCACTGCGTCTATAGGCACTAGGTTGTGGATCAGATTTGGAAGGGCTGTGAACACAGAGAGACAGACAGAAGGGACAGGTCATATTTGCTGCCTATGCTTACTCTCTTCAATATTAGAAATATAACAAATGTACTTTAGGACCTACCTAACATGAGCGGGCTGGCCACTAGGGGGCAGTGAAGCATCCATAATGTCCAAAAACACCAAGCCTGACACTGCAGTAAAAAATACAATCTTCAGACAAAATACAGCAATAATCCAACCAAGCCCCAGCATAAGGACTGTTCCTACCTTGAACCGCCGAAATACTAGCCCCGGGAAGTCGCTGTGGCGTCCGCAATCATTCCCAGGGCTCTGTCAGCTTTGCAAGGTTTTTAAATTTGCCGCCCGTGACGTCATCGGCGTCATCCGACGCCGGGATCCTCAGCGCGCATGCGCGAGAACCAAGCCTCGCTCTCACATCGGGTCCGCGCATGCGCAGAACGCCCGCGGACCCGGAAATCGAAGAGAGTAGTTTGCTGGAACGCAGAAGCGTCCAGCAAACAGCATACAAATAGCAATAGACAGAGGAAAAGGATATAATCAATGGGCACACACATAAACACTGCTGCCATGGACAGATACAGACTCACCACTCCACCAACGATCACCTGGCCGAACGATCCAAGGCACGCACACACCGGACCTCCCAGCAGATAAGGGCCACCTGTAGCAACAGGTAAACAGGCCGGCGCACTTTTAAGGTAAGATAACCTTTCTTCAGCGCTACTCTGCAATTACTCTCCATACCCTGCTTAACAGTCAAGGCCTATCGGAGGAAACAATTCAGTCATTCGGCCGATCGATCGCTGTGAAGTCATCTTCAGGTAGGAGAACCACATGGTCCTACGGAGGAGGACAAAAAAGGAACACGGATAGCAGCCAGGAGCAAAGATTTATGGGAGAGGGGTCCTATTGGGTAGTTATGGAGGAGCGGGGCCAACCCACACGTTTGATGCTGCCATGCTGTGTAAATTATCAGTGCTATATAAATACTTGTAATAAATAAATTTAAGTTTTTCTAAACAGAATCGTGAAAGTGAGGATGAATATTCATTTAAAATAAAAATACCTTACATACCTGATAAACAGACCCTTACCAGAAGATAACTTTAATGTACAACATTAATGTTTATAGGGATCAGGTGGTGAATGACCCAGGCTCTTTCTTTAACTTTAATGATGCCAGCAGAGCACTCATGTGGAATGGCTTGAAGATCAAAAGGTTTATTTATTAATATGGTGGTCATAGTATGCATGTGTGATGACCTGTAGACACTTTATCAGAGGCTTGTACACACAGAGGTCAAGTTTCTCAGTGTATGAGCAATGTATTGAGCCCAATGTTATATACACCTGAGCAGGCTTCAAAGTGTCTGCTTTGTGCTGTCTTAGGAAAGCTTAAAGTTCCACCTTTAAAAAAAAAAAAAAAATGCAATTTATGTGCATAAAAAAAAAAACATTTGGAGAATTTTTTTTTACTCACCTCTAAATTCCTGTTGCTAGGGGTCCCTCGTAGTCTGCCTCCTTCAGCGCCTGGGCTCTTGACGTCACTTCCCTTGGTGAAGGAAGGGAGATCAGCTCTGCCCTCTCCCTCTTGTCAATCATCTGGGACACGTCTCAGGACCCAGATGATTGTTCGGCCAATCACGGCATGCGGCGCCGCTCGCACATGCGCAGTGGGTACCCGGCTATGAAGCCATAGCTGGGTGGCCACAGTTACAATGCCGGCGCCGCTGAGCGGAGGGGGAGATGAGCGGGGCTTCGATCCCCCGAATCGCTGGGCCGTGGGACAGGTAAGTGTCCGATTATTAAAAGTCAGCAGCTGCAGTATTTGTAGCTGCTGACTTAAAAAAAAATATAATTTTAAGCGGAACACTGCTTTAAAGTATAACTAAAGGTAAAACTTTTATGTTTTGGATAGAGTATAGAAGAGTTAGAATACCTGTCAGGTTTTTATTGTTGTCTGTGTCCCCATTAGGTAGATGTGGGCTGTAACCAGAACAGGAATAGAAAGGAAATCTTACAAAGAGCTTTAATGCCACTGGTGATAATCAGGGATTCCCTCACTTTGGAAGGATTAACTCTTACTTCCTATTTTGGCAGTTTTGGGACAGGAAGTGGAGGAACATTTCTCTAATTGGACACAGATGGCAAAAAAAAAAAAAAAACTTTTACTCTATCCAAAATGAAAAAAGTTTTGCCTTTAGTTCTACATTAAAGAGGAGGGCCCACAAAAAAAAAAAAAATTAAAAGTCAGCAGCTACAAATACTGCAGCTGCTGCCTTTTAATAATCGGACACTTACCTGTCCCAGGGTCCAGCGATGCGAGGGAACGAGGCCCCCCCTCATTCCCCGCTCCGCTCGCGGTGCCGGCATTCTTAATGTGGGCACCCACCTGTGGCTTCACAGCCGGGCACCCACTGAGAATGCGCGAGCGGCGCCGTGATTCGACGCTTACTCATCTGGGACACGTGACAGGTCCCAGATGACTGTGCGGCGCCTAGGGGAAGTGACGTCAGTTGCTGGGCACTGAAGGTGGCAGACTACGAGGGACCCCCTAGCAACAGGCATTTAGAGGTGAGTAAAAAAAAAAAAAATTTCCAATTATTTTTTTTTACATTTTTTTATGATTTTTAAGCCAATTTTTTTTTTTTTTGGTGGCAACACCACTTTAAGTTCTTCATGGCTCTGCAGATGGATTTAAAGTGGTTGTAAACCCACGTGAAAAAAAAAAAACCCTGCAAGACAAAGGCATAATGAGCTAGTATGCATAGCATGGTTAATTAAAACAGCCTAATGTACAGTGCCTTGAAAAAGTATTCATACCCCTTGAAGTTTTCTACATTTTGTCATGTTACTACCAAAAATGTAAATGTATTTTATTGGGATTTTATGTGATAGACCAACACAAAGTGGCACATAATTGTGAAGTGGAAGGAAAATGATAAATGGTTTTCAAATTTTTTTTTTTTACAAATAAATATCCGAAAATTGTCATTTCGTACATTTGTATTCAGCCCCCTTTACTCTGATACCGCTAACTAAAATCTAATGGAACCAATTGCCTTTAGAAGTCACCTAATTAGTAAATAGAGTTCACCTGTGTGTAATTTAATCTCAGTATAAATACAGCTGTTCTGTGAAGCCCTCAGAGGTTTGTTAGACAACCTTAGTGAACAAACAGCATCATGAAGGCCAAGGAACACACCAGACAGGTCAGGGATAAAGTTGTGGAGAAGTTTAAAACAGGGTTAGGTTATAAAAAATATCCCAAGCTTTGAACATCTCACGGAGCACTGTTCAATCCATCATCCGAAAATGGAAAGAGTATGGGACAACTGCAAACCAAGACATGGCCATCCACCTAAACTGACAGGCCGGGCAAGGAGAGCATTAACCACTTCCGGACTGCCGCACGCCTATATACGTCCTCTCTTTGAAGAGGGATATCTTTGTTATGGCAGCAGCTAGCTGCCATAACCCCGGTATCCTCTTGTGCAGCGGGCGGTCTGGTTTCCGATAATAGTGGTCTCTGTGGCGGATTGGGGTCCTCTTCTGTGTGTGGTATGGATACGTGTGAGGGGAAGATGGCCCCCACCTGTCGCCATACCATTTCAGGACAGAAGCGACATCAAAACGTCACTTCCGCCCCTAGCTCTTAAAGGGAAATTTTTTTTTTTCATTGCATTTTAGTGTAAATATGAGATCTAAGGTTTTTTTGACCCCAGAGCTCATATTTAAGAGTCATGCTTTTTTTCTATTACAAGGGATGTTTACATTCCTTGTAATAGGAATGAAAGTGACACAATTTTTTTTTTAAAGAACAGTGTAAAAATAAAAAATAAAAGGTAAAATGAATAAGAAAAGAAAAAAAAAATTTAAATGCGCCCCGTCCCGCCAAGCTCACGTGCAGAAGCGAACGCATACGTGAGTAGCAAACGCATATGAAAATGGTGTTCAAACCACACACGTGAGATATTGCTGTGATCGGTAGAGTGAGAGCAATAATTCTAGCCCAAGACCTCCTCTGTAACTCAAGACATGCAACCTATAGAATTTTTTAAACGTCACCTATGGAGATTTTTAAGGGTAAAAGTTTGTTGGCATTCCACGAGCAGGCGCAATTTTGAAGCGTGACATGTTGGGTATCAATTTACTCGGCGTAACATTATCTTTCACAATACAAAAGAAATTGAGCTAACTTTACTGTTTTTTTATTTGAAAAAAAGTGTATTTTTTCGAAAAAAGTGCACTTGTAAGACGGCTGCGCAAATATGGTGTGACAGAATGTATTGCAACAACTGCCATTTTATTCTCTAGGGTGTTAGAAAAAAAAGGTATAATGTTTGGGGGTTCTAAGTAATTTTCTAGCAAAAAAAAAAAAGAGGGTCGGTCCTTAAGTAGTTAATCAGAGAAGCAGCCAAGAGACCCATGGTAACTCTGGCGGAGCTGCAGAGATCCACAGCTCAGGTGAGAGAATCTGTCCACAGGACAACTATTAGTGGTGCACTCCACAAATCGGACCTTTATGGAACAGTGGCAAGAAGAAAGCCATAAGAAGTCCCATTTGCAGTTTGTGAGAAGCCATGTGGGGGACACAGCAATCGTGGAAGAATCTGCTCTGGTCAAATGAGACCAAAATTTTACTTTTTGACATAAAAGCAAAACGCTAAGTGTGGTGGAAAACTAACACTGCACATCACCCTCCATCCCCACTGTGAAATATGGTGGTGGCAGTATCATTTTGTGGGGATGCTTTTCTTCAGGAGGGACAGGGAAGCTGGTCGGAGCCAAATACAGGGCAATCTTAGAAGAAAACCTGGTAGAGTCTGCAAAAGAACAGCAGGATAACGACCCTAAACATACAGCCAGAGCTACAATGGAATGGTTTAGATCAAAGCATACCTATGTGTTAGAATGGCCCAGTCAAAGTCCAGACCTAAATCCAATTGAGAATCTGTGGCAAGACTTAAAAACTGCTCTTTACAGACGCTCTCCATCCAATCTGTCAGAGCTTGAGCTATTTTGCAAAGACGAATGGGCAAAAATGTCACTCTCTATATGTGCAAAGCTGGTAGAGACATATCCAAAAAGACTTGCAGCTGTAATTGCAGTGAAAGGGGGTTCTACAAAGTATTGACTCAGGGAGGCTTAGTACAAATGCACGCCACACTTTTCAGATAACATATATTTATTTGTAAAAATAAATTTGAAAACCATTGATCATTTTCCTTCCACTTCACAATTCTGTGCCACTTTGTGTTGGTCTATCACATAAAATCCCAATAATATACATTTACGTTTTTTGGTTGTAACATGACAACATGTGGAAATTTTCAAGGGGTGCGAATAATTTTTCAAGGCACTGTATATTTGAAATACCAAAATAAACTTGATCTTTGGCTCCAGTTATGCCCTGCACAGCACAGCACCATCACTGGGAGAGGAAGGGACACAGTTAGGAGCCAATCATGCATATACTGATAGGAGGAGAGAGTAGAATGCGCACAGGATGATTTCATCAGGATGCTGTTGCTCCTTCATTGTCCAATCATCAGGCTGGGGGTGTGTTTTGATCTAGTTGTACTGTAGTAATGGGAGCTGACCTCCTGGCTGTGCTGTCTGACTTGGATGCCTGGATCATAAACCTGCGACCACAAAAGTACAAATCATTTGGCAGGAAAAACAGTTCCCATATATTGTAGGTATTTAAAGTGTGCATTTAGGCACTTGTCTGGAGTTCAGCTTTAGGCGATTACTACACATATGTTTACTTTAATATTATATTATGACCCCACAAAGCAGGATGTATCTGAAGCAGTCAGGAAATAATTTGCAATACACTTCCTAATAATTCTCTATTAATGAATGCCAAAGAATGCCTGGGAAGTAAGAAGGGAGCACAGGCACGCACTTCTCACACTGGCACAAGCTCATCCAACCCAGAAAAACAGGCACGGTTTTCAGACCAGCCCAATCCATCTCTCCCCATGATTGGTCAGCTAGAGGTGTTTGGTGGTGCCCCAAAATATGAAGCTGTTAGCCTTGCATGGGTACCTTTGTTAAAAAAAAAGTAACATTAAGTGGGGGCACAAAATAATTAGGGGGACTACATTCATGCTTCTGAGACATCAGAAGGACATAAAAGTGTTTTTGTTAAATTTACATTGTGTCAACGTGCTCTATACAAATGTGGGACCACCAGTGAACTCTTGGCAATTAAAACACCCATTCGGAGCCTGGTTACAAAAGAAATTCCCACATCCAAAATGGAATTTGATGTACGTGCCAAAAATAGCTGCAGCTTTAAGCTGTTAATTACATGGGCAGCTTTCATTAGAAGGGTAAAGGATGTGCCAGGGGATCGTGATTTACTCTATGCCAACTTCAACATGAGCAGCCTGATTAGTATTCCAACAGCATGTTAAACACAGGCTGGTCACTCTGGTTTTCATCTGTCAGTGTTTTTATGCCACGTTTAGGTCACATGCTACACAAAAAAACCTGTCACACTCTCTGTTCATCTGTTTAAATGGTCTTACTTTTAAGGGAAATGTACCAAGTTTTTAGATTTTTCCTTTATTTATAAGGATTTATTTATTTATTTTTGGACAGAAATTGCTGAACCATTTTAGGGGACATATAGTTCCCATAGAGTTTCCATAGAGTGTTGCCAACATCCCAAAATAGATATTTTGTGTGAATTCTCCGAAAAGAAACACCAGTACCCTCCGGTACAGATAGGATTTTTCAGGCGAACAATCCTATCTGTACCGGAGGGTACTGGTGTTTCTTTTTTGGAGAATTCACACAAAATATTTATTTTGGTTGCATAAACATGAAATATTGCATATGAGTATTTCATAACTACTCTTCCAATACCACCCAGTAGCTGGAGCTATTGATTCCTTTGCACATGTTAATCAGGCAATTTTTGTGATTCTAAAGGCAAAAGTATTTTTTTTTTATAGCAAGAAGAGGAATTAGAATGCCTGCCAGGTTTGTAATGTTGTCTGTGCCCTGTAAGAAGATTCACACTGCCTATTTGTCCTGTTTACTGTTAACACCAAGAGTGAAGAGTAAAGAAAATCCCAAAGTTTGGGGTTGGTACCAAAACATCCAATGGGGACATTAGTTTGGCTGGTGACCCTGGTGACAACCAGGTATTCCCTCTCACTTCCTGTTTTAAATATAGGACAGGAAGGGATGGGTAATCCCCCAATGGGACAGAGATGGCAAAAAACTGACAGTTGTCATAATCCTTGCTTAGTTTCCTGTCTAAAATTTTGCCTATAGTTCTACCTTAAAGTAGGCGTTCTAAAAACACACTGATCAAAGGATTTTTCTTAGCTCTAGCAGCAGTGGGTGGGATTTGACATCACACATACAGCAGAGCTAGAGTACAGAACTCTATCCCTAATGAAGTCACGTGACTGTGACGCCACGCGTAGGGACGGAAAGGCACCTGTACTGACACAGGCAGACGAGCTCGCCGCTCGTGGAGTTCTGCACACTATTTTGTGATTGAATGTGAGTACCCTCATTGTTGTTATTAATAAAAGCTACATTTATTTAAATACTACACAATGCGGACCCCCCTCTCTTTTCTGATATCTCCCTTGCATCCACTGAGAGACAAAGACATTTCTAGATCTACATTGGCCAAGCACTTTGGTAGAAGGAAGAAGTGAATCTTACAGATTTGTATACACATGCGATTACCTCATTACCTCAAGGTAAGAGGCCATTGCTACCAGTGTGTGTTTTTGCACAAAGAGGATTCTATTATCTCTTGGCACTTTTTGTTTGCACCTTGATGTCCTTTGCACACAGAAGAAAGGACTGTATTGCCGTTTTGCACATACCGGTACTTATTTGCACTGAGAGACTGTTTGCTGAATTTGCACAGTTCATTTTTCATTTTGCACATTTATATTTGCACTCATTTTATTTACAGAAGAAATATTTCAGTGTCTCATCATTAATACTCTTGCACTTTGCACTTTGTAATTAGTCACTTTATTACTCACTGTGGATACTGTTTACATTATTGATCTATTTCTATTGTTTCATATGTATGCGCACTGCTACCTTTAGCAGTACATCCTTTTTTTGAAAAATTATTGTAGTGTTTTCCACATTATTTACTTTGCATTTTGCACCTGGATATCAGTCACTTTACCACTAATTGTTTACATGGTTTATCTTTTTATACTACTACCTTTAGCAGTACATTTTTTTTCTCCTCTTTTTATCTGATTACTTGGTTCTCCTTGATACAGCGCAGCACCAACCCCTATTTGTTTTAAGAGTACAGAACTCCCTGCTATCTGACTGCTGAGTGGAGGGAAGGGACACACACCCCTCTAACAGGCTCATAGAAAAACATACAGAGTTGAACCTATAAGTCAACTGCTGCGGGGGGCCGTCTCCCTCTAGGCTGTTTTGTTGGCTTAAGCTGGCTATACATTATACAATTTTCTTATTTAACAGTGCAAGGGCCTGCCTGATTGCATGCAGAAAGGGTTTAGGTTTGACCTCGTATATATGGATATGGTAAATCTAAAGGAAAATTGTACAATATATGGACATCCTTCAGTGACTGATGCAGACAACAGTGGGATCAATGTTCAGAAAGGAACCACACTCAGTGCTTTGTATTCAGTCTAGTACACTTTGTATAAGCATGTGCTTTGTTCATTTTTAATGTTTAACCACTTAAATACTGGGCATTTTCACCCCTTCCTGCCCAGGCCAATTTTCAGCTTTCACACATTGAACACATGTCACACATTGAATGACAATTGCGCGGTCATGCGATGTTGTACCGGAATTAAATTTTGATCGTTTTTTTTTTCCCCACAAATAGAGCTTTCTTTTGGTGGTATTTGATCACCTCTGCATTTTTTCTTTTTTGCGCTATGAACAAAAAAATAGCAACAATTTTGAAAAGAACACAATATTTATTAATTTTTGCTATAATAAATATCCCATTTAAAAAAAAAAAAAAAAAAACAATTTCTTTCCTCAGTTTAGTCTGATACGTATCCTTCTACATATTTTTGTTAAAAAAAAATCCCAATACGCGTATATTGATTGGTTTGCACAAAAGTTATAGCATCTACAAAATCGGGCATAGATTTGTCATTTTTTTTTTTTTTTTTTTTTACTACTAATAGCGGCGATCTGTGACATTGCGGCGGACAGATCGGACACTTTTGACACTATTTTGAGACCATTCACATTTATAAAGCGATCGGTGCTATAATAAATGCACTGATTACTGTATAAATGTGACTGGCGGGGAATGAATTAACACTAGGGGGTGCTGCAGGGGTTAAATATGTGTCCTATTGTCTGATTCTAACTGTGGGGGGAGGGGACTGATGAGGGGAGGAGACTGATCGGTGTTCCTCTGTACAAGGAACATACGACCAGTTCTCCTCTCCCCTGACAGGACGTGGATCTGCGTGTTTACACACACAGATCCACGTCCCGCCTCTGTTACCAGGCAATTGCGGGTACCTGGGGGACATCACGGCCGCTGGGCACGCGCATCGTGTCCCCAGTGATGCGGCGAGTGCGCGCGCTCTCCACAATGCCGGAAAGCCGAGGACGTCATATGATGCCCACCTGGAGGGAGGAACGGTTCCTGCCACCGTCATTTTACAATATGGCGGTAGGGAACTGGTTAAGATTTACAACTACTTTAAGATAACTCTGAAGGGAGTTTCAATTAGAAACAGAGACTGAAAGTAAACAGCTTCTGCTTTAGGTTGGCCATAGATGAATCAAATCTTGGCTGGTTCAGCAGGAACTGGCCGAAATTCAATCCATCTTGGGCACACTGGTTGCACTGAAGTCGATCCAGCATGTCTGATTTTTTCTCATACAAGCACTGCTAAAGGCTATAGCCACCAGCAATGATCATTGTGTTCTGCCAGCAGGGAGGGTGCCCCTCTGGCAGAATAGGATAGTGCTGAGGGAGGAAATACCCCATCAACACTGACTGTGTTGATGGGAGAAGCGAGCAATTGGTGGAAGGAAAGAAAATTGCATAATCTATCGACTGCTTTACTTTCTCCTGTAAGTTGCATTGTTAGGCCATTAAAAATCACCTGTATGCGCTTAGTCACTTACTCCCCAAAGTTGAGATCTGCATGTTACTGTACTATCCGCTGGAATGCTGCCATGGCATGGTGTTCTGTTAGTATGTGCAGACTTAAACATCGTAGTGCCCTAAGTACACCGAAATCATGGTGCCCCTTTGTACAAACTCTACCCCTTGTAATTTGTTATTCATTTAGTTAAAGCTAATACTAGAATGTGGTACAGGAAAAGCATGGGGTCTGCTTTAATAAAGTGATTGTAAAGCCTAATTTTTTTTTTTTTTCTAGAAAAATAATAAACATGTCATACTTACCTGCCCTGTGCAGTGGATTTTCACAGAGCAGCCCGGATCCTGCTCTTCTCGAAGTCACGCCCTGGCCCTGCCCCTTCTCTCTCCTAATTGGCTAACTGACTTTTATTAAAACCAATGGGAGCCAATGAACAGAAAGCTAACGTATTTCTGCTTACAAAGCTATGTGGATTACCGGTAAGTATGATGTTGTGATCATTGTCCATCCTCTTGACTTTGTATTAGAATAAAAAAACATTTTTATGAGTACAGTTATTAAACTGTAAAATCAGAGCTTGGGAATAAGAATTCAGGTATAATAAGTCCTTCTCTCTGTGGTACATGAGAAAGACATAGGAAGATGTGCTGGGGAAAAAACGGATGAAGATAACAATCAAATCCAAGCAGTTCTTCTGCAGGTAGCTTGGTGTGGAAATGGTATGATTAACCTTCATCTCACATCACATTCCATAAATACTGTCCTGGCAGAAACACATTCCAGCCTGTCTGTGAATAATCATGTAAGCAACTTTAATAACAGATCTTAATATTACTTAATTGATAAATTCTTGCACGGTAATTACATTGTATACATCAATAATATAACTATGCAATCAAATTTAAAATAATGATATAATTACTGGGCCAAATCAAAACTAATTAACGGAAATTAGTGTGCTTAATAACCTTTCCAAACTGCAACTGCAATGTACCGCTATCAGTTTTTTATATTTTCTTTCCCTTTTCAATTCCTTCCATTCACTGATTGCACCAGGGCCAGATTTCAGCATAGCTAACTAAGGCTGTAGCCTATGGTGGTGGGGCTGTCAGGGGTGGCATACAACCCCCCGTCCTCCACATTACTGTCACTAAAAGTGAGTACAGATCGGTTCAGCAGGGATTGGACAAATTTCAGTCTGTGCGAGGCCCTCCCTGTTCAACAGATGTGGATCGTTAAGGTCTCCAAACTGGGGAACAAATCCAGTATACCCAGCTTAACACATTTTAATGTGGAAACAATTTTCTGGTGTTGCTTGCCAGATCCTGATCATTGATTTCCTTGTTCAGTTCTTACATTTTTATTGGTGGAAAAGTGTGCTGTGTACTTACAGTTCACTTGCTCTGAGGTGGTACTTCTAAATCCAAACCGCTAGCAGATCGGGGTTTGGCCAGTCTTCTAGTCTTCGATTCTAGGAGTATGCAGACAGTAGTTCCAACAAACACAAGCATGTATTATCTTCCATAAGCTTTATTAAAATGCATGTAAAGGCAAAACTTTTTTTGGTTTTGGTAACAATGGGGAAACTTATTGTTGTCCCTCTTGGGAAGTTTCATCCCACTATTTGCCCTGGTGATTATTGTTATCAAGACATTTTAGAGTTGTCATGAGAGCAAGAGATGAAGGAGACAAATGTTCTGGTCACAACTGTCTAAGGTAGTAATGCCCCTCACTTTGGGGAGATGTCCTCTCATTGACAGTTTCCTCTGCAAGACAGGAAGAGAAGAGATATTCTTCTAGCATTAACCCTTCAGCTGAAAATGACCTGATAGGGGTAATCCAAAGCAAAAATATTGGGCTAAGTAACAAAATCAATGAATCTCAACAAGAAATATTCAAAAGCTGCCTACAAACAGTTAAAATCTTCTGGCTGGTCTTGGGCTTTAAAAAAAAATGAAAAAAAATCAGCTCTTCTTGCAATACTAATCCACTCTTTCAATGCTGTTACCCACCGAAAGGTCCAGCAAACCCATCTTCTGTGTTTTGGATATCGCCCAGTGACATTTAACCCAGTGACATTTAACCCACTTACTGTGAACCCAGGCTGTCATCGACCTGCTCATTTATAGAAGAAGGCAAGCAATTTGGACCCATCCACCACTAGAGGAAAAGGAGGAAGATGACCCATGACATGATGTGGCCATAGCAAAGATCGCTGGAAAAGAGAGGGGTGTGTTGGGCTAAGCTAAAGTTCTACTTTAAAGCAAAAAACAAGAAATTTGTTATATATTTAAAAATGTCTTTGTGTAATATAAGAGTAAAATACTGTCAAACATACTAGTACATTGTCAGTATAGATAGCCATTTGACATAGATGGTAATTTTATTTGAACTGCCTTAATTGCAATTATCTTATGGAGTAATTTTCTATAGCTTTTAGTTAGGCCACATAATTCCTATTAAGGATTTCTTTAGAGGTAATACAGACTTGGTTATCTATTAGGTTAACCACCCTTGTGACCTGAGATTTAATGAACCAACTAGCAGGCCAATAAAGGTCAAAAGGATCAATTACACAAGTGTAATCCGATCACAGTGACAACAAAATTAAAAAAAATAATTATAAAAAATGTAAGTCAAATATAGATGTTACATTTGCTGTGCATTTTTATTGAATTGTGTCAGCAGGTATTAGAATCATAATGAATGGAGCAGGAAGAAGTTAAAAGGACTAATTAAAAAAAAAAAAAAACAGACCTACAGGCATGTCCTTAACTCAAACAACCTTTAGTAGACTTTGATACCTTTAAGGGTAAATAGGAGGGGATTGTTTATTTAAATATGCTTTTTGGATCCAGACATTAGTAGATAATTAATTATTATTGACAGATCTGCGTTTTTGTCAACAGGTAAAGGTCCTCCTTTTGGTTTATTTAATTTAGTGTGCTTTGCATTTGTGTTTTTTTTTTGTTTTTACTTTTTTGTTTGCTTTCAGTTGCCTATCATTTTTACCTTAGAGTCCATTCACACAGGGGCAACACGACTTCCAGCGTGACTTTGGGAGGCAACTTGGACACGACTTGAGTATGAATCACTGCGCGACTTGAGGCAACTTACAACGCAACTTGAAGTTGCCTCCAGGACAGGAGACTTTGCCAGTGGCAAATCACATAATAATCAGCTCTGTGGGAGGGAGGGGTTTGCCTAGAAAACAATTTTTACTTCCTGGAAAGTTGCTTCAGTTAACACAGGGGATCCGACTTGGAGGCAACTTCCATTGAAATCAATGGGTACGAGTTGCCTAGAAGTCGGATTGAAGTCGTACAGGAACCTTTTCTGAAGTCCGAGCGACTTCAGCAGTATGCATTAAGACGGCTCTCATTGTCTTACATTGATTTTATCATGTCGCATGACTTGAGGCAACTTGGGGCGACTTCAAGTCGGATCCAAAGTTGCCCCTGTGTGAATGGAATCTTATGCCCTGTACACACGGTCAGATATTCCGATGGAAACAGTCCGATCAGATTTTGTTGTCAGAAGCTAGAGCCCACACACGATCGGATTTTCCGACAACAAAATCCGATCTGACTTTTTCCGATCGCGTGTAGAGAATTCCGACAGACAAAGTGCCACGCATGCTCAGATCAAATTATGAGACCAAAGCCATTGGCTACTAGCCTCTACGTAGTTCCGTCGTACACAACGAACTTCACCACGTTCGTAACGATCAGTTTTTCCGACAACTTTGTCCGACCGTGTGTATGCAACACCAGTTTCGGACAAAATCCGTTGCAAAAAAACGGACGGATTTTGTGGTCGGAATTTCCAACCGTGTGTACGGGGGCTTACTGTTTTTTCTGCTGGCTTTGTTTTCTTTTTTTGATATAAAATGTAAAATAATGAGACTAATGAGAGGTCATTTTTAATCACAAAAACATGTCCAGGATAACTGAAAGAAGCATCTGTAACTTCAGTAGCCTTTTAAAGCTATTTGTGCTCTTAAGAATCACCCTAATCCCCCCCCCCCCACCCCATTGACTCCAACACATTACTCTAAAATTGCAAAATTGTGTTAACGAAATCTTGGAGGGGTAATAAAAGTTCACTCATCCCTTACTAGTGGAAGGTAACAGGTACCACGGTATATAGTAGGTGATGCTATAATCATATATGAAAACAATTAATCATCACAGGTCTTCAGTAATAAGGACTATTGACCAGAATATATCTTATCTATGTCAGAGCATTAAAACTTTATGATGTTGGACAAAAATCAATAAAGTTTTCTTGTGAGAACAATCAGTGTGTATAACCGCAGAATATAAAAACTACATGGCCTCTTTATTATTTTATAAAGCTTGTTTAAAAAATAATGTGGTGTGCAACTAATCATGCAAATATGTTTCTTTTGACCATGTACAGTATGTATGAGAAGGTTCCTTAGATTTTAGTTTATCCATTATAAGGTAACAGGTTTACCTTTATTATTTGTATAGTATTTATTACTATTGACAAAAAAAGTATACATTAAAAAGTATAAACCATGAAAGATAGACACAGACTAGAATGTATCCGCAACTGCTGCGCTAATCTCAAATAAAATGAGTCCATGTGCACATAAACGATATATGTGAGCAATAATTGAGAAGGCAATAAAGGTATACAATAAAGTTATAGCATATATCCAAGAGATAACATCCATGTGTGAATCAGAGAAAGTCCTCCTGTGTGACCATGTATAAAACAAAAATGACTTTTAATATGTGCTCCACCAAACACTTCCACTCCACCTATGGACCACACATGAAGGCTTACTGGAGGAACATGACCTCCACTGGGGGTCAAAATGTGCCTCATAGTCAGAGCAGTAGCCAATATGGACATAGGATTCCACCACATATCTTCACAATCCCCCTCCAAGGGTCATATAGTTTCATAGTTTCATAGTTAGTAAGGTTGAATAAAGACATCAGTCCATCCAGTTCAACCTGAGTGAGTGTCTACAATTGTCCCTATCCCTGTACATATTGCACACTCACATCGGTCCCTACCCTCAAGGAGCCCACAATCCAAGGTCCCCATTTATATACTAGTGCCAATTTCTGGACAGAAGCCAATTAACCTACCTGCATGTCTTTGGAATGTGGGAGGAAACCGGAGTACCCGGAGGAAACCCACGCAGGCACAGGGAGAACATGCAAACTCCAGGCAGGTAGTGTCGTGGTTGGGATTTGAACCAGCGACCCTTCTTACTGCTAGGTGAGAGTGCTAACCACTACACCACTGTGCCGCCCGTACATATACATGTACATGTACATATAAAGAAAAAAGGAAGAGCCCCATGCCCCACATAGTATAAAATCTGATGGCAACCTTTATTTAAAAAATGGTTAAAACAACTCACATAGGATGATAAATGACATCGTTACACATTCTCCATATTCCAGGAACCAATTGTATGCGTGAGGACGTTGCGGTGAGTGACTCCGCCCAACTCTAGATACAGACTGTTAAGTGTGACATTGGTTAACATTACAAATCCCTATTATCTGTCATATATGTTATTTGTATACGTATAATTATGGAGGAGTTAATAGAGGCATAACACATAGTCATGTTTCACACTGGATAGGTATACCAGCAGTTCAAAATAAAAAGGGTCATCGGGGACCTGTCCAAGGAACATGTCTCTCACTGACCACCATAAGACAATCAAGCAGAGGATAAGAACGCAAAGAGAGATAACAGATGCAAAAGTTGGGTTCTGAGTCTAATTTTAGTTCTTTTGGACTAACGTTAAGGATACTGAGGAGGTACAATGTTGAGCTATACAGGAAGAGCTCAAAAATCTACTCCATTATTGATAGAAGATTAGAGAGGAAGGACAGCTGGAGGCCTTTATGTAATTTGAATTGTCTGGATTTGGTGGGTGAAGTGCATCCACAGGTTTACTTTAAGTGATCACTTCAGTATTAACTTCAAGTGTACTCCATGTCCAGCCAAATTGGTTTTCAGTTCTATATACAGTGGGGTGGGTTTAACATTCTAGGATTATTACTGTGGTTTTTATCAGGGCTCAGGTGGAGAAATATATGCTCAATATTTGTCACTACTCTAAAAAATAAGGATGGGGGGGTTGCGTCATTGTTTGCTGGATATTTTCCCTCACTTGTTACTGGGACAGTAAGTGAGGTGAATACTTCAGAGCCCTGGACATTGGCGGCCCGTGAATTGTGGGAGCACGCCCCCCCAACACCTCTGCCGCCCTCCCTATCCATGCGCCCGGCCCCTTTCAGGACACGCATGAATTACTATGGCGGGGATAGGCGGGGTGTGTATTTTGAAGCACCTGATTAGAGCCAGAGGCTAATAGGCTTCAAAATAGGGTGGGCTCGGGGCGCAGAGCACTGCGTCCCGATCCCACCCTGTTGTGTGATGATAGCGAATGGATTTTCGCTATGGTAACACTACAGTTCCTCCCCGCCAATCAGGAGGCAGGTCGTGAAACCTATTGGATGCCTAGTGCTTTGGAATAGGAGACATGCTGGAGCCGCCGCTGCAAACCACAGCAGCCCGCACAGAACCAGTAAGTGCCGGTGTCCCCACTGCCTGCATGGAGAAGAAGGAGAGGAGAGCACACCACCGCTGCCTGCATGGAGGAGGAGGAGAGGAGTGCTGGTTGTTTGTCGCCCCCTCAAGAGAAAAGCCCACCAGCCGCCACTGGCCTTGGATAGTAAGTCCTAAAACCATCTAAACCACTCTATCTAAAACTTTGAAAAATGGTTACAATTAACCCTTTTGTGCCGAATGCCGCGTACACACGATCGGTAATTCAGCCAGCAAAAGACCAATGAGAGCTTTTGGTCGGAAAATGCGACCGTGTGTATGCTTTATCGGAATTTTGCTGGACGAATCTAAGCCAGCAAAAGATTGAGAGAAAAAAGTTCAGATCGTCTGTAACAATTCCAACGCGCAAAATTCCTACGCATGCTCGGAAACAATTTTACACATGCTCGGAAGCATTGAACTTAATTTTCTCGGCTCGTCGTAGTATTGTACGTCACCGCGTTCTTAACGGTCGAAAGTTCAGCAAACTTTTGTGTGACCGTGTGTATGCAAGCCAGGGAATTCTGTCGGAAAAACCATCCACGATTTTTCTGACGGGAAATCCGCTCGCGTGTACATAAGGGTAAAACTAATTTTAATGCCTAAGCCCAATTTTGCAACTTTGAAAAGTGGTGGTTAAAGCGTACATATTATTACTTTTAACTACTTTGTGCATCCAGGTGGATTATACCTTGTTTTTTTCAGGACAAATCTGGCTTTCATTTAGTGGTAAATGGTAATGGATATCTCCTGATTTTTTTTTAATAATATCTAAGGAAAACCGGCCCAAAATAATACAAAAAATTTTTTTTAAAATGTATATTTCTTGCTACTACAATATCCTACCACCAAAGAACAACTCTAAATAAATTCACCTACTCCTGGCGATCGCGGCGATACCACATATGTGTATGTTAGTTGTTGTTTGTACCCCTAGTACAGCAGAAACAATAGTGCACATTTTGCTTTTTTTTTTTAATCCTACTAAAGCACACTGATATTAATTAAAAACAAAAACCATGTCCAAAAAATACCGACCCTGACCCAAACACTTACCCTGGGGCTGACCTAGACCGAACCTTGATCTAGGTTTTTTTTTTTATTATATATTTATTCTACACACACTTTTTCATGCTCCCAGCACAAAAGGAGATGAGCAAAAAATGCGGCCCCACGAAAAGCCCAGTCCAGGGGGCCCACATATTTGCATACAGTAGACATAAAAGGGTTAAAGTATAGCTAAAGGCAAAACCTTGATTTTAGATTTGAATAGAGTAGTGAGGAGTTAGAACCGCTGTCAGGTTTTTACTTTCTCTTTTTGTCCTGATTACCAATATCGCTCTGAATGAAAGTAAAGGTAGATTTAAAATTTTGAATTGCCACGGGAACAAAAAGTGTGGCAAAATCGAATGGACACTTGGTGCCAGTGTAGCACCCTCTAGTGCGCTAGAGGTTAGTGCAGGACAAAATATACTCTGACTCACACTTAAGCCAGTGAACATAATTGCAACTAACAAGCATTGCATGAAAGTGCAGGAGGGACTCAGAGGACATTACAGGAAGGGAGCAAGAAACAGTAAGAGACGATTGAATCAAAAATAGATTACAGGGCAATTAAGTAGTAGATGTGTATGGATTATTGTTGAACAATAAAGAATTTGTTTAGTGTTACTTTAGGACATACTTAAAATCGTTACCCCTAAAATGGAGACAGATTTAGGTAAAGAGGAGAATTTGGTTGATGGAGGATCCTCACAAATCCCTCCCCACTCAGGGCCGTTTTTAAGGCAGGGCAAAAGGGGCAGCTGCCCTGGGCCCTGTCTTTGCTGTGGGGCCAAAAGCAGCTGCCTCATACTTGCCAACTAT
This sequence comes from Lithobates sylvaticus, assembly GCA_028564925.1. Lineage (NCBI taxonomy): Eukaryota > Metazoa > Chordata > Amphibia > Anura > Ranidae > Lithobates > Lithobates sylvaticus. The sequence goes on along the minus strand of CM053027.1, from coordinate 535,407,311 downwards.
CCTTATTTAAATTCCCTCGTCCCTTGAGGTTTTAGCCCTGTGCTATGTCCCAATATCTCAGTGTGAAGTGCTGCTACTAATGCTGCCCAGCTCTGCCCTATTGTTGTGTACAGATGACTCACCTGCAGACCCTGTGTTTACATGTAAATCACCGGCATTCATATGTAAATAGTGGTGGCTTTTTATATGTAAATAGTGGTGCCCATCGGCATTGATATGTATATCATGCCCCCCTTTGGTCATATTCCCAGTAATCTCTAGCAACCAATCAACAAGCGGAAATCATGTGCTGTAACCTCTAGCAACTAATCAGTGAGCCGTAATGTGTGCTGTAACCTCTAGCAACCAGTCAGTGAGTGGTAATGATACACTGTAACCTCTGGCAACCAATCGCAATAGCTGTCTGATCTGATTCAGTAAACTGATTTTGAGTCTAGCTTCTATTTATTGTATGTCTCAGAGCAGGTAGAGAGTGAAACTGCATGGGGGGGGCCCCAAGAAAAGTTTTGCCCAGGGTCCAATCAATATTAAAGACAGCCCTGTCCCCACTTGTACCTTTTTTCTTTCCCCATCCACCAACTATTATACCTACTTCTAGCCTTTTCATCACCCAAAAACAGAAAACCAACCTGCACATTGACCACCACCGTCTCTAAAGTTCTTTTCTGCCAAGCTCAACTCCATGAATATGTTAATTGTTCTCTGCACTACCTATTGTATACAGTAATTAGACTACCTCTGAAAAGAGAGAGTTTCATTGTCTGGGGATGTGACTTTCATTGTACTTAATGTCTGGATTTTGAATAAAGAAAGAATGAAATAAAGAATTTAAGACATATTTCCATATCTGATGCTGAAGGTAGAGAGTAGAGGACGGACTGTTCAATGACTAATCTCTGTCATCTTCTCCACACCACAAAGTCCTCTTTGTTGGGCACTCTGATTTTCTCTAGAGAACAATCACTTCAGACTGGGAAACTACCACATAGCTTTGATGACAAACAAAAAAGTTTCTTTTTGGTTTTAAATAAGGCTGGACAGCTTGTCTGAATCACAGGAAAATGATGTGTAAGTATAAACATAACAGAGCTCTTTGATCTGGAAGTCTGGCCTTGCAATTGTAAGTCTGCATTCTGGTTGTAGCTCGCTACTTTGTATGTTTGAAATTGAAAAGGTCACACAAGACTATTCTTTTTAGAAAAAAAGTGATGCCCACCTTTCATGGGTCTTCAAATATAGATGACACATGGGGCACAAGGGCTTTGCAAAACGTCTGAAAGACTTCAGTGTATGTCAGTGGCATCTCCAGCTTTCATATTTAGGGGAGGCACATGGGGGGACAAAGACAAAAGTAGGGGGGCAACTATAAAATGCAATTATATGTAAATATATATATATATTTATTTATATATATATATATATATATATATATATATTTCCTGGGGCCCTTTACTATGATCCCACAACAGGTCCTTTCACATGTTCTGCAGTGAGCTCCCTTCCAACTGTATTGGGGCCCCCCAGGGTGGCAGAAGAGATATGTCACCAGCATACCAAGAAAATATAAGGATCCAAAGCAGTGGGAGAACTATCAGGGTTGCAAAGGTTGTCTTGCCACCTGGCCTTGGTGTTCTGCCACTGTGGTGTTTCCCAGCCTCCTCTAGCTGTCCTGCCCCTGCTATTGACAGCGCTGGTCTGGCATCTGTCTCCTTGGCAGCAGCAGCAGTCTATTAGGACCTAGTGCTGGTGACATTATGGGTGCATGTAGGGGAAGGCTGGCACTATTTGTTGTAGAGAGCCGAGCCCCCAGCTGGTCACCTAGCAGCAGTAATGCTGTATAACCTCCTCTGTTGACATGCTGAGTACAACCACATCAACCGTTTGTTCAGCAGCCATGTGGGTTCTATGCCTGTAAGGTGTGGGCTTCGATCAATAAAATCACTATGATATTTAACACTAGGATTTGACTAGGAGCATCACCTGGATTGCATCAAGATCAGCATGTCAGAGAAGGCTGCACTGCTGCTAAGCAACCTGCAGAGAGGTCAACTGTCTACTCTACAACCATTAGAGATGGGCTCAGGTGTGTTTGAAATCCCACATGCCCAATCCCGCCAGGAAGCCGACACTGCACACAGCTAATCACAGGCAGTGAGACATTCCTGATCTGTGCAGCTGCGGACCGGGAAATGTCTCACTGCCTGTGATTAGCGCTGTGCAGTGTGGGCTTCCTGGCATGTGGAATTTTGAACATGCCCAGCTAATTTCTAACAACAAATTGTGCTGGCTCTCCTGTACATCAGCCCCATAAAGTAACCAGCACTGGGTTCCAATGTGCCACCGCTGCCATGGAGACAGATACCAGCGCTGTGAATAGCCAGGACAGGACAGCAACCCTGGTAGTTCCACCACTGGTCCACACTGGGAGGATTCCCCCAACAACCTATAATGTGTAGATGGGAGAATTGGATAATTTCTTTTTTTTTTTCATTCAACAAACTAGTTAAATGAAAAAAGTGATCAATGTATGGGTTGCCTAAGTGCTAAGACCAGCCATAGGCAGTTTAAATCTCAGCTGGTTCAGCAGGAACTGGCTGAGATTTTAACCATTAATAAGCACGCTGAATGTACCAAGTTGATCGATCAAATTAGGGAACAACCAGCCTGCCAGATACTCTTATGATTATCACTAGTGGTTGCTATAGCCACTAGTGATGATAATCACTGTTTGTTGGGAGAATACAATTGCTGGGCAGGAACGATATTCCCCTGTCACCACTGTCTGTGTTGATGGGGGAATCATGCAAGTTTCTTTCCTGCAATCTGTGGATGCAGGAAAGAAATTTGCACCGTCTATTACCTGCCTAACTGAAAGTGAAAGTAAATTGTGAAGGTCTTGAAAGAACAGGCGAGGGGGAGGGACAGATGGGGGAGAGAAGGGATAGAGATAATGCAGTTCAGTGATTACAGGTTACTGCAGTGTACACACTTACCCACAGGTCCAGGCTAGAAGCTCAGGCATCATTGACACACAGCCAGGAATGCTGCTGATTTTCATATTTCCCGCCCACACATCCCCTCTCTTTAGATACAGCTGCACGCCGGGGATAGTGTGGGCGGGACTGGAAGACTCAGGAGGAACAGGGGCGGGGGAGGAGGAGGAGCTGCATTCATCTCTGCTCTAACGTACATGAGGAGAGTGAGGGGGTGGCTGGACTCGCTGGGCTGTGAAAGAGTGTCATAGACTGACACTCAGATAAGCTTGCAGTCACCACTCTTGGAATTTACAGGCTGGTTCTCCTGTCCTAAGGACGGGAGAAATCAGTCTGTTTTTTCAGTAACTGAGAGTCCTGGTGGAGTCCTTCCTCCAAACTCGCTCTTCTCCCTGCCAATGAGGATGCAGGGGAAGGAGCAGATCGGGCGGCTGTGGTTGTGTGAGCGCTCGCATTATGCAGTGTCAGCGAGCAGAGGGAGGGGGGAGGAATCACCCGCAGGAGCTGACTGGGGATACTCTCCCTCTCAATAGAGACTGTGTTACTCCAGCAGTGGCCTGAGTAGGATGCAGCGCATCTGCTACGATTGCAAACAATGGGGGGCACATGGTGGGGCACAGCATAATGTTGGGGGGGGGGGGGGCGGGGCCCCCTCTGCCCCCCCCCCCTAGGGTCGCCATTGGTGTATGTACTTGGCTGCAGATGGAGTTGAGTGGAATAAAGGGTCATAAGAAGAAAATTCAAAGTCCTGATTAGTTAAATTATGAGTGGACCAGCAAAAATGGCCGTTTAAGGTTTAAGATAAGCCATTTAACCACTTTCCGACCGGCGCACGACGATGTACGTCCCTTTTTTGAAGAGGGATATCTCGGTAACGGCAGCAGCTGCTGCCACAACCGACATATCCATCTCTTCAGGCGCCGGTCGGCATTCCGATAATGGTGGTCATCGCGGCGGATTCGCCGCAAGATCACCGTTATCGGCGGCGGGAGAGGTGCCCCCCCCCTCCCGCCGCTCTCCCGCGCCTTCCGCCGCTTACCGGAACCGTCGGCAGCGGCGGAGGCGATCGGGTCCTTTCTCCTCCTGTGCATAGAGATGAGTGACGCTAAGATGGCCGCCACTCATCTCTATACCATAGGAGGGCGGAAGCGACGTCAAAAACGTCATTTCCGCCCATACCTCTTAAAGAGGAATTTTCAAATGTCATTTTTTTAAATGACATTTTTTATTTTTATTTTTTCCATTGAAGTCCAAATATGAGATCTGAGGACTTTTTGACCCCAGATCTCATATTTAAGAGGACCTGTCATGCTTTTTTCTATTACAAGGAATGTTTACATTCCTTGTAATAGGAATAAAAGTGAGCCAATTAAATTTTTTTTTAAAAACAGTGTAAAAATAAATAAAATCAAGAAAAATAAATAAGAAAAACAAAAAAAATTTTTTTTAAAGCGCCCCGTCCCGACGAGCTCGTGCGCAGAAGCGAACGCATACGTGAGTACCGCCCGCATATGAAAACGGTGGTCAAACCACACATGTGAGGTATCGCCGCGATCGGTAGAGCGAGAGCAATAATTATAGCTGTAGACCTCCTCTGTAACGCAAAATATGCAACCTGTAGAATTTTTTAAACGTCGCCTATGGAGATTTTTGAGGGTAAAAGTTTGATGCCATTCCACGAGCGGGCGCAATTTTGAAGCGTGACATGTTAGGTATCAATTTACTCGGTGTAACATTATCTTTCACAATATATAAAAAAATTGGACTAACTTTACTGTTGTCTTATTTTTTTATTCAAAAAAGTGAATTTTTTCCAAAAAAAGTGCGCTTGCAAGACCGCTGTGCAAATACGGTGTGAAAAAAAAGTATTGCAACGACCGCCATTTTATTCTCTAGGGTGTTAGAAAAAAAACAATATATAATGTTTGGGGGTTCTAAGTTTTTTTCTAGCAAAAAAAACAGTTTTAAACATGTAAACACCTAAAATCCAAAACGAGGCTGGTCTTAAAGTGGTTAACACTGTGATTTATATCACATGAATAACACATTAAAGTTGTTCGGCTAACACTTTTAAAAAAGCTGACCATTGTAATCACTACAATGGTCAGCTTTTTTAAAAGTGTTAGCCGGACAACTTTAATGTGTTATTCATGTGATATAAATCTGCTAGTGCATCTAATGCCGCGTACACACGAAGGGACAATCCCGCGGGATTATCCTCTGGACTCAAGTCCAGCGGACAATCCCCTCGTGTGTGGGCGTTGGCGGACTTTTTGGCGCCAAAAGTCCGGCGGACTAAGTTTTAAGTTTTGTTTTAAAATTATCCGCTGGACTGGGCAGTCCAGCGGACAATCCCGCCGTTAGTAGGCTAGTCCGCCGGACTTTTTAAAATGAACGGACTTGCCGCTCATCGGCAAGTCCGTTCATTTAGCACGTGACTTCAGGTACGTAGCTAGCGTAGGCAGTAAATGCCGCCGCGCTAGCTCCGTGACCTGGCATGGATTTAAAGGGACTCCCTACGCCGAAAAACGGCGTGGGGGTCCCCCCCAAATCCATGTCAGACCCTTATCCGAGCACGCAGCCCGGCAGGCCAGGAAAGGGGTGGGGACGAGCGAGCGCCCCCCCTCCTGAGCCGTACCAGGCCGCGTGCCCTCAACATGGGGGGTGCCCTGGGGAAAGGGGGGCCGTGCGGCCCCCCACCCCAAAGCACCTTGTCCCCATGTTGATGAGGACAAGGGCCTCTTCCCGACAACCCTGGCCGTTGGTTGTCGGGGTCTGCGGGCAGGGGCTTATCGGAATCTGGGAGCCCCCTTTTATAAGGGGGCCCCCAGATCCCGGCCCCCCACCCTATGTGAATGAGTATGGGGTACGATGTACCCCTACCCATTCACCTAAAGTGTAAAATGTAAAGTAAAGAAACCACACTTTTGAAAAAATAATTTATTGCACTGCTCCGGGGGTCTTCTTCCGTCTTGGGGGGTCTTCTCGCCGGACTCCTCCGCCATTTACGTAGCTCTTTTACCGAGCGGAGAAGTCCGGCTACCTTCTTCGTCGTCGCTGCCGTCGTCTGGGGGTCTCGATCTGCCTTCGGGGGTCTTCGGGGGTCTTCCGGTGTCTTCCGGGGTCTCTTCTGTTCTTGCCGCTGTCGTCGATTTCTGCGCCGCCTTCTTCTTCCGCTTTCTTCTTTTTGTTCTTGTTCTTCTTCCTCCGATGTTGACACGTCGCTCCCTCTGGCCGGAATGGCAGAGCCACGCTGTGCTGGGACTTATATAGTGACAAGGGGACAGGGTCACATGCTCATGTCACATGGTGACCCCGCCCCCTTGTGATGTCACAGTCCCAACGGCCAGGGTTGTCGGGAAGAGGCCCTTGTCCTCATCAACATGGGGACAAGGTGCTTTGGGGTGGGGGGGCGCACGGCCCCCCTTTCCCCAGGGCACCCCCCATGTTGAGGGCACGCGGCCTGGTACGGCTCAGGAGGGGGGGGGCGCTCGCTCGTCCCCACCCCTTTCCTGGCCTGCCGGGCTGCGTGCTCGGATAAGGGTCTGACACGGATTTGGGGGGGGACCCCCATGCCGTTTTTCGGCGTGGGGATTCCCTTTAAATCCATGCCAGGTGACGGAGCTAGCGCGCCGGCATTTACTGCCTACGCTAGCTACGTACCTGAAGTTACGTTCGACATGCATCAGCTCAGTCACCCCAGGACCATTAACTTCATCCTCTGGCCATGTGCTACTTTAAATATTCAGCAGAAGTCCTCCACAGACTAAGAAATTCCACCGCAACATTGCCAGCTCCCCTTCAAAAAATTCTACGAAAAGAACGTCTATTAAAGACCGACCTACAATCAACCTGCAAAAACAGGAAGATACCAACCCAACCACAACAATTAACATGCGCCATGATCAACACCAGATTTGCAGCCAAACACAGACTAGAAGTACACGACTTCATCACCCAAAACAATATAGACTGCCTCTTCATCACGGAAAGCTGGCTAACACCCGACTGCAACACCATCCTCACTGAATTGGTGCCGGAGAACTACAGGATCCTAACTGAACATCGGATAGGAAAAAAAGGAGGAGGCCTAGCAGTGATTTTTAAATCGCACCTGGCACTCACCAAACCAATCTCACAGAACCCAGTGCCTTTTATGGAAACATTGACGCTACATCTTCAATCAACACCCCATGACACCACCCACATTCTACTTTGCTACAGACCACCAGGACCAAAGACCAATCTGCTTACACCACTCACAGAGTTTATCTCAATACACACACTGAAATCCAAAAACCTCCTGGTACTTGGAGACTTCAACCTCTGGGCAAACTCTACCCAAGACCCTATCGCCACCGCCTGCATCAGCCAACTGGAAGAACTGGGTCTCCAGCAACTGATAAAGACCCCCACACACGGATCAGGACACACTCTGGACCTCATCTTCAAACAAAATCTGGACATCAACACAGTAGACAATATACCACTACCATGGACGGATCACCATGCCATCAAATTCAAAATCTCCACCAACATCACCCACCAAAAACAGAAACCTGCAACAACAATTCATTGGACCAGATCGCAGAAAAAACTGCATTCCGATTCCTTCAAAACCACCTTATCAAACAAAATAGCAACTCTGAATTTAACCCTCTCATCGGAGCAAACTCTCAGCTCCCTAAACAAGGTATTACTACAATCTGCAGACTCAGTGGCTCCAAAACGCAGAACACTCATCAAGAGGAAAAACGCAGGATGGTTCAACAGCTCGCTCACGCTACTCAAGCAAGAACGCAGAAGAGCCGAAAGAGCATGGAGAATAAATCCCACCAAGGGAAATCACACAAAATACAAAGGACTTACACAGAATTATCAGAAGGCAATCTTCAAAGCAAAAAAAGACTATTTCTCAAATACCATCTCAGCGGCCTTAAATCGGCCCCGGGAACTTTTTAAAATAGTCGCTCAGTCGATGAACCCGGCATGCTTAGAGCCCCCCGCTAATGAAACCCAAGATTTCTGCAATGAATTATCAGATTTTTTCATCAATAAAATCGTCAACATTAGGAAAACAATTGATCAGAAAAAGACATCCGACGGCAGGCAACCAGAGCAAAAAGTCGATATCGACACAAATATCCCACAACCACCAAAGTTTTCTCTGATCCCAATCACCACGGATACCACTAAAAACATCATCAAAAATCTCAGAGACAGCACATCTTCTATTGACATCATCCCCACAAAACTCCTGAAAGAATGCTCCGACATCCTGGCTCCCACCATAACGCACCTCATAAATCAATCGTTCAAAGAAGGGATTGTTCCAGGCCCCCTCAAACAAGGCATCATCAAACCCCTGCTAAAGAAACCCAACCTCGACCCCCGGGACCCCAACCACCGAAGACCGATAACAAGCTTGAACAACATTTCCAAGATTATGGAGAAAGCGGTAGTACAACAGATACAACGCCACCTGGACACACACAAACTCCTGGATCCGTTACAATCAGGATTCCGCCCAGGCCATGGGACAGAAACCGCACTCCTGAAGATTTGGGATGATGCCCTCGAAGCAGCGGATGACGGAGAATCATGTCTCCTGGTACTGTTGGACCTCAGTGCAGCGTTCGATACTGTGGACCACAATACGCTACTCATCCGCCTTACAGAAGTAGCAGGAGTCACCGGCTCAGATCTACAATGGTTCGGATCCTTCTTAGGAAATCGCTCTCAGACGGTGAAACTAGGAGCTTTCACCTCTGAAACCCGGGCAATCTCCTGTGGAGTCCCTCAAGGATCACCCTTGTCGCCAGTGCTCTTCAACATCTACATTCGCCCACTCCTCAACATCATCAGAAGATCAGACCTCTGCTTCCACTCGTACGCCGATGACACTCAATTATATTTTCGTATCACCGGACAAAAAGACCATCATCAGCAATTAGGAAAATGCCTCTCTATGATAGACGACTGGATGACTACTAGCTCCCTCAAACTTAATGAATCAAAGACAGAACTTCTTATTCTACATGCAAAGCATAACCCCCGAGCCAAGATCCCTTGGACACCTCCTACCATCTTTGGACGGACCATTACCACTAGGACCAAGGCCAAGAGTCTCGGAGTCATTTTTGACTCAGAAATGTCAATGGATGCCCAAATAGGAGCAGTAGTCAGTGGATCACACCATCTGCTCCGCCTGCTACGCAGACTCATCCCCTTCATTCCAAAGGAGGACAAAGCAGTAGTAGTTGGAACAGTCATCAATTCTCGACTGGACTACGCTAACTCCCTTTACATAGGATTACCCCAATATCAACTTGCGCACTTACAACTTATCCAAAACACTGCGGCAAGACTGATAACAGGGAAAAAACCCTGGGAATCCATCTCCCCTTCCCTGAGGAACCTACATTGGCTAAACGTAAGGAATCGGGTCGCATTCAAGACCCTCTGCCTCACCCACAAATGCACACATGGAAACGCTCCGCAATACCTTCGCGAGAAAATAAAACACTACACACCGAATCGCAGCCTTCGGTCGGCCAATCAAAATCTTCTCCTCATTCCTAAATCCCGCTACAAATCAAAGGGGGAACGGAGATTCGCTGTCCAGGGACCACGGCTATGGAACGCTCTACCAACTGACATTCGCATGGAAGAAAACCATCAGGCCTTCAGGAAGAAACTCAAGACCTACCTCTTCTAGAAGCTTGATAACCATATGCCGATACAGCGCCTTGAGGCGATTCAGTTCGCATTGTAGCGCTATACAAGTTATTCATTCATTCATTCATTCATGAACGGACTGCTCCGTGTGTGTGGGCAAGTCCGGCGGACAAAGTCCGAACGTGTGTACGCGGCATAACACTACCCTATCCCCAGCTTAGGCATGTGCATGGGGTGTGCCAGGTGTTACAAAAAAGACGCCACTTGCTCCCATCTATAGCTGGCTATCGCAGTAAGAAGCACTGGAAGGCTAAAAACAGGTACAAACCAGGCCAAGGATAAATCCAAGGGAAAAAACAATCTTAACTTACCACCAGCCCACAGACAACCAAATAACCTGTCTAACAGTATGCGTTAAAAGCAGGGGTTTAGTCTGCACACATTTGCAAATGCATGCGTAAGCGACAGAGCCTCGTCAAGGCACCCTGGTATCTGTGGTACGCATACTGTTAGACAGGTTTACTTGGTTGTCTGTGAGCTGGTTGGTAAGTTAGGCTTGCTTTTTTCCTTGGATTTATCCTTGGCCTTGTTTATAACTGTTGTTAGCCTTCCAATGCTTCTTACTGCGATAGCCAGTTATAGATAGGGGCAAGTGGCCTACCGTTTTTGTATCACTGTTGTGGTTTATGGTCAGGCAACGCACTGACACCTTTGCAGCCATTGTGCTATATGCTGGGTGTTCAGTGTGCCCCTGTACCTTTAAGAAGGGGTGGGCTCCCCTTCAGTCCACCTGCTCTTACCTATCCATCAGAATGCATATGCCTCCACTGTGGGGACACTTATAAGTTAGTGTTAGGTACCACAAATACCAGGGTGCCTTGACGAGGCTTTGTGGCTTACGCATGTATTTGCAAATGTGTGCAGACTAAACCCCTGCTCTTAACGCCTAGGCTCCATGCACACTGAAGCTCAAAAAAGCTTTTTCTGGACGCCAGATTGCTGGCAGAAAACACTGGTTGAAAAATGTGCTTTTAACAGCATTTTGTACTAGCGTTTATGAGCATTTATGAGCGTTTTTACAGTGTTAGCGTTTATGGGCGTTTTTAATAAAAATACACAGAGGACACTCCAAAAATCCCACAATGTATTCCAAACTCCCTGAATGCATTGAAAAAAATAGAACGCTGAACGCTAATTAACGCGCGTTTATCAGCGTTTATCAGCGTTTGGCTTTTTTTGGCGGTGAAAAACGGCACTTTGAACGCAAATTTCTGGCGTTCAGAAAAAATCCCATAAACTCCACTGCTCATTAAAGCTAAAAAACATGGACACATAGGCTAACATAGAGTGGAGTTTATGGGCTTTTAAAAAAACGCCCAAACTCCAATAAACTGCAGTTTATGAGCTTCAGTGTGCATGGAGCCATACTGTTAGACAGCCTGATATACAGCCTGCCTCCTATCCATTTCTACAAAGATCCCTAATGGCCATATGGATATAGAGCTGATAATAACACTGTACCATCTCAGTGGAAACTGGGCAAAGTGAAGCTATGTCTAAAATTGACCTTGCAGGAACTTATCCTTTGGACCTCCACTCTCCATGTAAGGCTCCATGCACACTGAAGCTCATAAACTGCAGTTTATTGGAGTTTGGGCATTTTTTTAAAAAGCCCATAAACTCTACTCTACGTTAGCTTTAAAATGCTGAACTAATTAAAAAAAAAAAAAAAAAAAAACAACTAAAACAGAAAAGTGAAAATATACTTTTTTTACACTCCATCTTCTACTTATGGTGTCTAGGCAAGGGATACATCACAAACTTTTTAGCAAGATCCTGGGAAAGCTGAGGACCCCAAATATGATTAAAGATGCCACTTACAAACCCATCCCTCTTGTTTCCTTTTCTTAGTGTACAAATGCAGTATTTATTCCTATGAGTGAACCCTTTGATAGCAGCATGACTGGAATTTCCACAGAAAAAAATGAGGTCGGAGTGATTGTGTACTTGTGCTCCAAAGGGTAAGTCCAACTAAAACTGATATTTCTGGTTTGGTAGATACTAAAGCATAAAACCCCTTGAGAGTTTCTTATACTATATCTCTAAAGAACTTTAGCCTTGATATGTTCAGGCTTGAGTTCTTTGGTTTGCACACTTGTGGTGCTCATCTCAGTCTCACCACAGGATGTTATCTATAGATAATGCAAAAGGAAGAGCTAGAACATCCGGGGAAAATCCGATTGCCTCTCGGGGGATCAGGAAGAAATTTTTTCCCCATGCTGTAGCAAATTGGAGCATGCTCTGCTGGGGTTTTCCCCCTACCTCTGGATCAACTGTGGGTATAGAACTGGCTATATGGGATTGTATGATATTGTTTTTTGTTTTTTTTTGTGGTTGAACTGGATGGACTTGTGTCTTTTTTCAACCTGACTAACTATGTAACTATGTAAAACTGGAAGGAAAAAAACAAAAACTCCCAGACAGACAGGAACTGGTGTTTGGATTTAGGTGTTGAAGTTGTATATGCTCGGGTACGTCCCCAAAACTCGTTGAATTGAGGAAGCTACTTGTCAGAGTAGTGAACATTACAAAACAAGTTCAGATGAACAGGAATAACAACTACAGGCTATATGATGGCTTTGATAATTGAAGAGCTTAAGGGCTTGCTCACATGGGCAGCCAGAGAGGCAGCAAAAGTAGGTGGTTGGACCATTGCTTTAGCACTGGTTGACTGCCCCCTTAAGCTGCACCAGCTAGTGGCCATTCTGGGGGTTTTTACATACTGTGTCCGTGGCATACATTTAACCCCATGTCGTGTTCAGTGGGCAGTACTTCTGCCAAATGCAACTTATCCAAGTGAATAGAACCATGCCGCAACCGCCCTGTGGTGCGGTAGTGTGGGTCTTTCAGGGTTAAAGCAGGTGTTAAGAAGGAAACATATCGCCTCTCAGTTGCCTGTTAACCGCCGTCTAAAAAGGTAACCCACAGTGGATGGTATTTCAGAGGTGCGGCAAGGGGTTACCAAGATGTAAACTATCTATTACTTCCTATATAATAGCTGAAGGGTAACGGAGGACACAAGGAGGGGTTGTTGATAAAACAGGGTACCCCTTACAGTAGAAGGATTGCTTGCTGCATTATTTGCCTAAGTGGAGCCTAAATCTGGTTTCACCTTCTACTTTTAACCCAGGAACTGTAATACAGAAAAGCTCACAGCTTATCCTATAGTGGATCTGGTGAATAAGTGCTAAATCCATGACTAAACAAAAAGCAATAAAACTCTTCTGTGTGCAAAGAAATTTCCATCTACATTATTTTCTACACTTTATCTATATGCCTGCATTGGGAAAGTAATAAATCAAAGATTTATAACTGAACGTTCAGTTTTGGCAGTATACTTGCCCATTTGGCTGTGCACCCAGGGCCGGACTGGACATAAAAACCAGCCCTGGAAATAATTTCATAGCAGCCCCAGTGGTGTAGCATGGGTTGTCATTTAGCACTCTGAGTCCCATCCACTCGTACAGTATATTTAGCATAAGGTACCCCTATGGTACCTCTTAGGATGTACCATACTTTCTCTTTGTTCTCCTTTTTTCCCCATATATCGCTCTCTATCCTAATATCTTCTTTCTCACCCGCTTTCTTTGTTCCTCCCCCTCTTTTTATTCCTTCTCCTCCTCTTTGTTTTTTTTCCCCCCTCTCTCACCTCTATATCCACATAAATGCAGACATAGCACAGGAGAGGGTCAGAGACTGCAGACATAGCACAGGAGAGGGGCAGAGACTGCAGACATAGCACAGGAGAGGGGCAGAGACTGCAGACATAGCACAGGAGAGGGGCAGAGACTGCAGACATAGCACAGGAGAGGGGCAGAGACTGCAGACATAGCACAGGAGAGGGGCAGAGACTGCAGACATAGCACAGGAGAGGGTCAGAGACTGCAGACATAGCACAGGAGAGGGTCAGAGACTGCAGACATAGCACAGGAGAGGGTCAGAGACTGCAGACATAGCACAGGAGAGGGTCAGAGACTGCAGACATAGCACAGGAGAGGGTCAGAGACTGCAGACATAGCACAGGAGAGGGGCAGAGACTGCAGACATAGCACAGGAGAGGGGCAGAGACTGCAGACATAGCACAGGAGAGGGGCAGAGACTGCAGACATAGCACAGGAGAGGGGCAGAGACTGCAGACATAGCACAGGAGAGGGGCAGAGACTGCAGACATAGCACAGGAGAGGGGCAGAGACTGCAGACATAGCACAGGAGAGGGGCAGAGACTGCAGATATAGTACAGGAGAGGGGCAGAGACTGCAGACATAGCACAGGAGAGGGGCAGAGACTGCAGATATAGTACAGGAGAGGGGCAGAGACTGCAGACATAGCACAGGAGAGGGGCAGAGACTGCAGACATAGTACAGGAGAGGGGCAGAGACTGCAGACATAGTACAGGTTAGGGATCGCAGACATGATTGATTCAGGAGACTGCATTTAAAAGCTGAACTCAGTGTACAGGTATATAGTATCGCAGGGTTGCTCCACTCTATTTAAGCCATCTCTGCAAGATCAAGTCAGTGATTTTCCTTTGAAAGTACAACCAAGTGACAGAACACAGCTTCAAATCACATCTCATTTCCAAAATACTAATTTTCTTGCAAACACTAAACTCCTCAGGATTAGTGGAGGACAGTAACCAGTTAATAGGGCTGTGAAGCTTTTAGCCTGATCCAGCAGTACATCCTCCAAAAAAAAAACAAAACAATCTGTGCAGCACAGAGGGAGCTCTGGCTAAATAGTTGATTATAAGCTGAAACGGTTAACAGCCATGTGTCCTGGTCTCATAGAATGCTGCAGCAGCGTCTTCCAGAGATCCTATCAGTGTGATGATCAGACAATGTGCAGGTCAGGTTAGCAAATAAATAAAAAAGTAATCAGGGAGACAAGAGGGAGGGGAGGCTGATCGGTAACCTGCACACTGCCTCATCACATTTGGAAGACACTGCAGCCGGCCAGCAATATGTTACTGTCTTCCTGACGATCCTGTTTTTTCCATTCAGCCAAACTTGTGAGTCCTGCAGAACTTACATTGTTGTAGTCATATCTCCGTGTATCTCCCTCCTGGCGTCCCCATGCAGCCCCATTCCCGCGTTTACAGTCAAATGTGAGCGGGGGAGGGCTACACTGCCTTCTGATTGGCTGTGGATGGACAGGAGGAGGAGCAAGTCCTCCCTTGTACCCCTCTAAGCAGCGCTATTGGCTGTGGATTCCCTGCTACATGAAGTGATCAGTCCATTGCCCAGTGAACACACAGTAAGTGTCCATGCTCCCTCCCTCCTGCACGCCACAGACCTGCCTGCCGCAAGATAGCCAAGTGCTCCTCCGACCCTCCACTGCTAGAATAAATTTCCTCAGCCAGCCCCGCCTCCTGTTCACAGCTCCTAGCTGACAGCGGCCCCAGGGCAGCCAGCCTACCGGGAAATCTCCCGCTATCCCGGTAGGCCAGTCCGGCCCTGTGTGCACCTCATTTATATTACATAATAGATCGTGTAAGTGTAATGTAATCTGTAATGGTCTGTAAAAGGATTGTGCTTTCTGTTGGACCTAGAGGTCTTTTCAGTTTATTTTTCTGTGTGAGCTAATTCTTCTCGCACAGACGTGTTCTCAGTCTGGGAATAGATTCACTTCACAACATGTCAACACTTTGTGTTGGATTCTATGTATGGAAGCTCAAAAAGACCTGCAGCAAACGTGAACTAAGTGAAGACGATCACTTTATAATGCTTTGACCTCTTATGAACTAGGTGTAGCTATACCTCCAAAGGAGCCACTAGTTAAGATGGGCCTTCTGTCCTTAGCCTTGACCTCTTCAGGAGCCTCTGCCCACTGACACACTTGGTTAAAGTGAATACAAGCAAACGCACTGGAACACAGCAAATAATTCCTGTTACCAATGCCAGAGTTAGCTTAACCACCTGAGTTCCAGGTCAATTCTGACATTTCTCTCCTACATGTAAAATTACAAATTTTTTTGCTAGAAAATTACAAAGAACCCCCAAACATTATATATGTTTTTTTAGCAAAGACCCTAAAGAATACAATGGCAGTCGTTGCAACTTTTTATCTCGCACGGTATTTGCGCAGCAATTTCTCGAACGCGTTTTTTTCAGAATAAAAACGGTTTCATGCTTTAAAAAAAAAAAAAAAGTAAAAGTTGCCCAATTTTTTTGCATAATGTGAAAGATTAAGATACGCCGAGTAAATAGATACCCAACATGTCACGCTTCAAAATTGCACGCGCTTGCGGAATGGCGCCAAACTTTGGTATTTAAGAATCTCCATAGGCGACGCTTTAAATTTTTTTACTGGTTAAATATTTAGAGTTACAGAGGAGATCTAGGGCTAGAATTATTGCTCTCGCTTTAACGTTAGCGGCGATAACTCACATGTGTGGCTTGAACACCGTTTTCATATGTGGGCGGGACTTACGTATGCGTTCGCTTCTGCGTACGAGCTCGCGGGGACAGGGGCACTAAATATATATTTTTTATTATTGTTAATTTGGTCCGCCGGAAATCTCTATGATCATCATCCGGGGGCCGGCGGATCCTGTGTCCGACTCACCGATGGAAGCGGTGAGTCGGTAGAAGCACCGGAGGGCGGCGGGAGGGGGGGGCGTCCCCTCCCGCCGCCCGTAAGAACGATCAATTGGCGGAACAGCCTTCTTATGGTGCAGGGAATCGCCGGCTGAAAACGGCAATATCTGAATGATGTCTGTAGCTACAGGTATCATTCAGATATACCCCGGGGAAGTAAAATTCGTCATATGATGTAAAGTCGGTCTCAGGTGGTTAATAAAACCTGACACCAGGCAAGTAATATGGGTAAACTCACTGTATTATTCTTTTAGATATTTGATAACCCCACAAGTACAAGCAAAATAGTTATAGGGGTACACAGTCCAGCACACTAAATGGCTAACAAAAAAAAACTAGGCATAAGAGGCGAAGGACAACTGAGTCTGCAGAAATAGTAGCAGTGCCACAGTCAGTAGTAAAACAATAACAGGGTTATACAGCTGGTATGTACTAATAGTGGTTGTGCTAGGCATTGACCAACTGGGTAAACGTAGTTAGAATTTAAACAACATAAACAGTGTAGGATTTTGAGGGGGACTTGTAAGATGGCTTGTAAGATGGCTGGTGGGGGGGGGGGGGGGGGGGTAATATCTGAGGTTGTTCTTTGGCCGGCTAACCTTGGGGCCCTTTTTGTAAAGCGCGGTACAAAAAGTGTAGCTGCTGACTTTTAACCGTTTGCGGTCCAGCCGCTGCAGTTTTACTGCGGCAGATTGTCTCCGCTGTGCAAAATCACGTTATTGTACGTGATCTCGTGAGGCTTGCATAGCAGGCACGCGCGTGCCGTGAGCTCCTCGAGTCCGACCGCGGGTCCCGCGGACTCGCTGTCCGCGGGGATACCCGCGATCGTCTCACTGAGAGGAAGAACGGGGAAATGCTGATGTAAACAAGCATTTCCCCGTTCTGCCTAATGACAATGCCACTGATCACAGCTCCCTGTAATCGGGAGCGGTGATCAGTGTTGTGTCACACACAGCCCCTCCCCCCACAGTTATAATCACTCCCTAGGACACACTTAACCCCTGCAGCGCCCCCTCCTGGTTAACCCCTTCACTGCCAGTCACATTTACACAGTAATCAGTGCATTTTTAATCGCAGTGATCGCTGTATAAACGTGAATGGTCCCAAAATAGCGCCAAAAGTGTCCGATGTCTCCGCCATAATGTCGCAGTCATGATAGAAATCGCTGATCCCAGCCATTACTAGTAAAAAAAAAAAAAATGATTAATAAAAATGCCATAAAACTATTCCCTATTTTGTAGATGCTATAACTTTTGCGCAAACCAATCAATAAACGCTTATTGCGATTTTTTTTTTAACCAAAAATATGTAGAAGAATACGTATCGGTCTAAACTGAGGAAAAAAAATTTTTTTAATATATTTTTTGAGGATAATTATTATAGCAAAAAGTAAAAAATAATGTATTTTTTTCAAAATTGTCGCTCTTTTTTGTTGATAGCGCAAAAAATAAAAACCACAGGGGTGATCAAAAACCACAAGAAAGCTCTATTTGTGGGAAAAAAAGGACGTAAATTTGGTTTGGGAGCCACGTAGCACGACTGCGCAATTGTCAGTTAAACCGACGCAGTGCTGAATCGCAAAAAGTGCTCTGGTCTTTGGCCAGCCAAATGCTCCGGGGCTGAAGTGGTTTATAAACACACACTCACCTGTCCAACGGTCCAGCGTTGTGGCCGTCCGGGCCCTCGGTTCCTTCTCTCGGTTCTCTCCATCGCTGGCATCATGCGTGAGTTGCACTGCATATCCTCAACGGCCGGGCAATCTTCTGGGATACGTCACAGGTCCCAGAAGATTGCAGGGAGGGAGGGGGAGAGGGGAACTTCCATTCAAGTCGCCTAGGTGGCCGGAACGAAAGTGGGAGCTGGGTACCTGTCAAATCTAGGTACCCACTCCCCCCCCCCAAAAAAAATGGCACGCAAAATCTGACATGTAGGGGGTGAGGAGTCCTTAAAGTGAAAGTTCCACTTTTGGGTGGAACTCCGCTTTAAGCACTCATGCAGTTAAGTGGCGGGTGGTGCAATGTAGATTGTGGTATGAGAAACAAACTGGGCCAGAGGGGGTGATGATGCACTATGGTCGCAGTTCATAGGCGGCAATGGAGCGGCATAGATATTGAAGGTGATAATAGAGAGAATGAAAGGGTGCGGAAAGAGTACTACAGACGTCCTGCTCTCACTAACTTGGATACAGTTGACAGTACAAAGCAGGCCAAGGGCCCTCTCACCAACTTCCAGAACTAGCGTTAGACTTTTAAATGTGAAAGGGGCCCCTTTGGTCTGGTCTCAATGAGGCTGCAGCTCACTTGACAAGAGGAAGGAGGCTGGGGAACTATGTGGTCTATCAGCATCAATCTCGTATCGTCAGTGAGGCTAGAGATGCGAGTGACTCCTTGATGATGTCACTTTCCACCTTTGGCTCTTTAGGACTGGCTCGATCTCCTGCTTCCGCCACCATGTCTAAATCTACAAACACCCATGGTACCAAGAGAGGGGGCATTTCTCAGGCAAAAGAATGTAAAGGCCTCTATGATTCCAAATGTCTTCCATAGAAGTTCATGGGTTTGCATCTACTTAGTTCTCCCCCTGCTGGTCGGAGGAGAATTTTGCAGCTCTGTATAAACAAATCAAGACAAGGGAAATGAAAACAGAGCAGATCTCCATAGTCTTGTCTTGTTCTCCATATTGTCATAGCCTAGTACCTGACTACATAGGACATCATTGATCATGTTTTATATCAGTATACAAAGGTGAACCAAACAAAGTTCTAGAAGTTTGTGATGAAGTGTGTTTGGTGACCTCCCATTTTTTGATGTTTAGAATGGGGGACTATAAACCCTGCCTATGGGCCTTCTTTCAGGTTAATATTACACCAGTCTATAGGGGTTTTCTCTTACTAGCCCAGAGCAGAAACACAGATCAGCATTAACTTTAAAGTACAAGAATGCCAAGCAATCTCTATTTTATACTATTTATTTTTTATTTTTCTTCTAGCCTAAAATATATTGTTGGTAATATATCTCTACTCCAAGCAAACATGCAAAGTGCACAGTAAGTAGATATACAGTCAATAGGGAGACGGGAATCCTACATTTCCTCAACATGTTCTGCATGTTCTCTAGATATGGTAAATCAGTGTTATGTGCAATGTGCAAGATTGTGGGAAAAGGATGGGGCTTTTCCTTCAAAGTGGTTAGCGCCTATAAAGTCCCCTCCTTTGCCTCTTTGCCCCTTTTGTGAGCCTAGGACAAAAAGTGATTTAGAACAGAACAGCTCCCCATTCATCATGTCCATAACATGGGTGGGGTGTGTTCTGTAGTCCTAAGACACTTTGTAGGAAACTTTTTAGAGATAAGACTGGAGAGTGCCCAGGACACAGGACAACACTAGACTTCTGGAAAGGGTCAACAGGTATTATTTTTTGGCATTTATTGAACAGGTATGAAAAATTACTTCTGGAGTATATTTAATAGATTAACAGAGAGCAAATAAGTGAAATTGATTGTTAGGGTTTGCATATACTTTAATTGAATTTGTTTTTATGCAAGAAGATTTTTGCACAGTGTCGCTAAAAACATTTGTGCCAGGCTGCAGCAGGACTGGGCACTTTAACATTTTTGAATTGGCTTGTTTTATGTATTTTCATGTAAAGCCCCATACACACGGTCGGATTTTCCGATGGATTCTGTCCTATCGGACAATGTTGTCGGAAATTCCGACCGTGTGTAGGCACCATCGGACAGTTTCCATCGGATTGTCCGACGGACAAAGTTCTATCTCCTGCTCTATAAATATTCCGACAACAAAGTCTGATCATACCAATTCCGATCGTGTGTAGCGTAGTCCGACGGACAAAGTGCCACGCATGCTCAGATCACATTACAAGACCAAAGCTATTGGCTACTAGCCTCTACGTAGTCCCGTCGTAGGCAACAAACGTCACCACGTTCAGAATGATCGGATTTTCCGACAACTTTGTCCGACCGTGTGTATGCAACACCAGTGGCGGACTAAATCCGTCGGACCAAATCTGATGGATTTGGTGGTCGGATTTTCCGACCGTGTGTATGGGGCTTAAGAGTAAAATAATGTCAGTAGTAAGTAACTATAAAAGCTTCATACAGTTTTAAAATGTATTATTATTGGAGTTTTTTTCGTAAACGTAATACAGTTTCGCAGTTTTGAACACTAACAGATTTGATGTACTTTTCTATCCTTCTGTATTTTAATGTTCTTCCTTTGTGACATTTTTCACTCCGTATACACATACATTTGTCTGCAGTGATTTCAGTCAGGCTTGCAGGCACAGCTTGGGAGGAAATAATGGAACTGGTAAACTGCAATGACGTACAGCACATTTTGCTACCATTTACAGGGACAAAGATAAAGACTGACAAGAAAGTAACAATCCAATTTTTTTTTAGATTTCACTTACTATAAAAAAGGTCACGGAATAATGATATATACAATAATACAGTAGTAGCATTAAATTATTCTGCTCTCTCAGCCATTTACTTCTTGATGCTGTTATCACTTGGACAGACATTTTTGCAACATTAGAGCAGGAAATGATGGTGGCAATACACTTCTTAATTCTACCCAACTCAAAGACTCAATACGACAATCAGTTTCAGATTGGGTACTGTAGGGCTTCCTTTGGGGCGATAATAAGATCACACATTATTGAAGACTACTTTCAGCTTGATAGAAAACCTCCTTGCACTGAGCATCAATTTTTCTCTTGTTCCCCCATCCCCTGAATTGATAACAATGATTGCAGTAGGCACTGAGATGCTGTGCCATTTGTATTATCTGTACTGTACTGGCATAGCTCCATCAAACTCCAAAGACCTGCTGGTAGGTTAATTGGCTTCTGTCTAAATTGGCCCTAGTATATAAATGTGAGTTAGGGACCTTAGATTGTAAGCTCCTTGAGGGCAGGGACTGATGTGAATGTACAATGTTAATGTAAAGCGCTGCGTAAATTGACGGCGCTATGTAAGTACCTTAAATAATAATAATAATCAAACGCCAGTGTATCCTCCCTAGTCAAAATGGCAGGCAAGTGCACAGCTTTGACTAATTGTACTGTTCCCTTGGCTTACTTACCCGAGGCAATTCAGTTTGCAGTTGCAGCGCTATACAAATCATTCATTCATTCACTGCAGAAGCAGGAAGGTTGTAGCTGATTTTTTTTTTTTGTTTAATTTGTTTTTATTAAAACAAATTACAGATTAAACACCTGTAACTCAGTGGGGTTTATTTGCTAAAGGCAAATAGATATGCACTTTGCAAGTGCAAATGTACTATGCAAGGGAATTTGCCCCAGAGCTTAGGAAATAAGGGCAAGCTCTGCTGAGTTCCATCATCCAATCATGTGCCTATTTGCCTTTAGTAAACCAACGCATCTGTTGCTAAAAAAGTTAGCTTTTTTTAAAATAGCAAACATGTTATACTTACTTCCTGTGCAATGGTTTTGCACAGAGCGGCCCGATCTTCCTCTTCTGGGGTCCTCCGTGGCGCTCCTGGCTCCTCCTCATCTCGAGTGCCCCCACGGAGAACCACATTCTATGGGAGCACTCATGCAGGCATGCTCCTGAGTCCTGCTGCTGCGTCCATTGACACAGACAGCAGGACTCAGCCTTGCCCCCCCTGCTCCCATGTCACTGGATTTGATTGACAGCAACGGGAGCCAATCTATCCAATGAGGACCCAAGACAGTGGCTGGAGCGGCTGTGCTCGTCCCCGTCACTGGAACAATCGGGTTCATGTAAGTAAAAAGGGGGCTCTGGCGGGCTGCTGCACTACAAAAGGTTTTTCACCTTAATGCATAGAATGCATTAAAGCAGAATAGCACCAAAAATGGAACTTCCGCTTTTCCGGTCCCCCCCCCCTCACATTTGGCACCTTTCAGGGGGGAGCAGATACCTGTCTAATACAGGTATTTTTCTCCCACTTCCGGGCATAGATACCCGAGCCACCCGCAGGTATTAATGCCACTAATCCCCCCCCCCGCTGTCTTCTGGGAGACACGCGGGTCCCAAAAAAACAGCAGGGACCTGTGGGATAGAGCAGCGCGAGTCGCGCATACGCAGTAGGGAACCAGGAAGTGAAGCCGCAAGGCTTCACATCCTGATTCCCTTACCGAGGATGTCGGCGACAGCACCCGACAGCCAAGGGATAGTTTGGCTTCAGGGTGCCGACATTGCGGGCGCCCTGTCCTTATTTCAAAAGACAGCAGCTGCAGTATTTGTAGCTACTGACTTTTAAAAAAAAAACAATTAGGCGGAACTCCGCTTTAAGGTGAAAACCCTTGAGGGTTTACAACCCCTTTAAACCTCTGTTGCTGAGACCTCTGTTTTCTTCTTAAAGCGGCTAACAGCTCAGCGTGGGACCGGACCAGATCGACTTCAGAAAAGGTATGTATACTGATTTCTTCTTTACAGTGTTAGATAGGTTAGTGTTAGATTGTGGGTGCCTGTAGATGCAGGGATTTTAGTGTTAGGGTGGACTTCTCCTGTAAAGCAGAGTTTCAGGCGTTTTTGTGTTTATTAAAAGTCAGCAGCTACAGAAAGTGTATCTGCTGACTTTTAATAAACAGACACTCACCTGTCCCACGATCCAGCGATGCAGCTACCCAAACCCTGGGTTCCCTCCCTTGTCTCTCCCCGGCGCAGGCATCACAAGTGTGGGCACCTGGCTGTGACAATCTTCTGGGACCTGTGACTTGTCCCATAGGATTGAAGGGAGGGAGGGGGAGTGGAGAACTTCTGCTCGAATCGCCTAGGTGGCCCGAGGGGAAGTGAGAGCTGGGTACCTGTCAAAACTAGGAACCCACCCCCCCCCCCCCCAAAAAAAATGACATGCCAAATGTGGCATGTAAGGGGGTGAGGAGTCCTTAAAGTGGAACTTCCACTTTTGGGCAAAACTCTGCTTTAACATGTTAGAAGTAGACTCTAGTGAGTTCCGTTATGCTGACTGTTACAAAACACACATCGCCACACATGTATGGTGTGAACCAGGCACATAGAGAACAATTGTTTTCTATGTGTCCTTGCGTTGAGCCTGTATCGATCAGTGCAGGTCGATCCAGCTCAGTGCACTTGGTGTATACAAGCCCTAGAATCTGAGTTTTTTGCAAACAATTTGTTCTGTCCTCTAAAGCATTGCATAGGCAACTCATTTTTTTTTTAATTAAACTGTAAGCCCAACTTAGACTTTTTCACTTTCATTTAGATTGCGCCATTAACTCTTGTTTCGGAATGATGGCGTGCAATATTTTAACTCCAGACAAACAGAAAGGAGGAAGATAGCCAGAGTGCATGTTGAGTTAATAATAAGCCATGCATATAGGAACACACAACCAGTTGAAGGCACACAATGAAATGCTCAGAGCCTGGAGAGTGCTGGCAGCTGCAGCCTGTCTCTGTGTGTCACATTGCTTCACTCTCCACCATGGTGTTCTGTTGAACAAAGCTTCTTTTAGTACCCGGGGTCAGAGCAGCCTTTGTCATGTTCCACTCTCCCTGTGAAGCTGTTGACCTCACTGCTGAGTCTGAACTGTCAGATGTTTAGAAGGACAGTTGGGAAAGCTGCAACACCTAGGCCTGTCCTTCTCTGCCGGGGTTATTATTACATTGTATATCCACTCAGTAAGGAGTCAATTAGAGTTGTGAGTTTGGACTAATCTAGCGGTGTAGGTGGGCAGCTTTATGTTGTATTGAATGTTCTAGTTGAGGATCAAAACTGAGCTTCACAATTTGGTATCTTTCATTCCCCCTTGAGGGCAATTTACAGGTGCCACCAAAGTTCATTATGCCTTATTAATCACAACTGATTAGACTTCTGATGTGTTCAGTCATCCAGGGGAAATCAAAGCAAACCAACCATTCAGTGGACTTCCCATAATAAAACAAAGAGAGTTACTCATACCTCCCAACTTTCTGAGACAAAAGAGAGACACTTTTCAGCAGAAAGTATACTGTATATGCAAAGGACATACCCCCACCACTCCCCAAGATATGCAAACCATGAAGAATGGGGGGATAACTAAACCCAAGAATAAAAATGTAAAATATTATAGCTTTCAGTCCTTGGATTTGTTTTCTTTGTTTCTCAAGCTCAAGCTACCCCACCACCCAGCATAAATCCCCCCTAATCTCTTGACACAAATCCTCTCCCCCAAACATAAATCATAAATATCTCCCCCCCAAATCCCCTCTCCTTGCACAAAATTCCCCATCATCCCCCCCTCCTAGCACAAATCCTCTTCCCCCAAAATTCCTCATTCAAGCACAAATCCCTTCCATTCCCCGACCCAGCACAAATCCACCACCAAATCGCCCCCAAGCACAAATCCCCCCCATCCCCTCTCCTGGCACAACCCCCCTCTCCCCAAATCCCCCTTCTAGCACAAATCTTTTTCCCCTTTCCCCTCAAAATCCCTCAATAGCACAAATATTTGTCCCGGACCCCCCACTGTATCCCCAGTACAACTCCCTGCTCACTCCCTGAAACTTACCAACCTCAAATGCAGCACAGCAGATGGCAATGGGATGTTTTTCCTCCCAGGCTCCTTCTCATCCTGGCACGTCAGAGTTGAGGAGCAGCCTAGGAGAAGCTTCCCTCTGCTCTGCTTACAGTGTCAGGGACTCAGGGCACCCTGCAGAAAATGCAGGGCACATGCCCTGGGTGTCCAGCACTAGTGACATCACTGGCTGTCAGATGGGGACTTTGTAGGGTTAGTTTACCCATCCACTACCTTTTATGCTGCTGAGACATAGGGAGGGTATGTAGGCAAACTCTGTCCAGTCCTGATCTGACAGCATTCCTGTGTTCAAAATAGGGCCAGTCTCTTCAAATGAAGAACAACTGGGAGCTATGGAGTAACTGGTTCTCCAGATGGACCTGTTATCTAAACAACAGCACATTCTAGAGAACACCTATTATACAATTATTATATTTACAGTGCCTTGCAAAAGTATTCAGCTCCTCCAGGGTTACCTTAGGTCTCTGTGCTGCCTCTCTGATTAATGCCCTCCTTGCCCGGTCCGTGAGTTTTGGTGTGCGGCCGGCTCTTGGCAGGTTTGCTGTTGTGCCATGTTCTTTCCATTTGGTTATGACAGATTTGATGGTGCTCCTAGGGATCATCAAAGATTTGGATATTTTTTTATAACCTAACCTAACCCCTAAAACCACCACAAGGCAAATGGCCCAGATTTATGCCTGAATTCACACCTGATACGGAGCAAAAGACGCACAGGACTCTTTTCCAGTGCGCTCCACGGCCACCCCGGAGATATGTGAACCGGCTCTATTGTGAGCTGGTCACAGTCTCCTGTCATACGAATTGGATGCGAGGAAACTCACATCCAATTTGCATCAGTGTGAACCCAGCCTTAAAGAAATACTGTACATATGATGCACAATGCTGTATTCTTTTAGACACACTACAAAGGCCACTTCTATGATTTATACTTAGTGTCCCATTTTACAGGTAACAGACTGCAGTTAGCACATTTCAAAGGCATAACTAGAAACCCCATGCCCCCGGTGCATGAAACCATAAGTGGCCCCCCTGGCCCCCGACCAGGACCCTTCCCACTGATCCCGAGGCCCATTCATCTCATTGAGGGATCCTTTATTACAGTTCCGCCCCAGGCCAATTCCTGCCATCTTGGGTTTCCCCCACGGTGGCAGAATGCCAAAGCCCAGTCATAAGTGTGACCTTTGCGACCCTGCTAGTCCCGCCACTAGTGTCAATAGTTTTTTCATTTTCATTGTTATATATCTATATATATATTATAGTATATATTAGTTCCTTTATCTGGGCCAGGCTATCACTGAAGTAGGAGATTAGAAGAAAGTTTCCAAAGTGGATACCTGTATCAGTGACAACTGTCTAAGGCAGGCCTTACACGGTTTGAATCTTGGCCGGTTCAGCAGGAACTGGCCAAGATTCGAAACCGTATATATGGGCAGGCTAAATGTACCAAGTTGATCGATCAATCGATGAACTTGGGTACAACCAGCCTGCTGGGTTTTACCTGAGATTATCGCTAGCGGCTGCTATAGACACTAGCAATAATCACTCTCTTCTCCCGGCAGGGACAGTTTCCCCTGCTGCGAGAAGACAATGGCTCGGAAGGGGGGGTTACCACATCAACACTGTGTTGATGGGGGAATTGAGCTAATTTCTTTCCTGCAACTCGTGGTTGCAGAAAAGAAATTTGATCTGTGTATGGCTGCCCTAAGAGTGGATTTCCCCTAACTTGGAGAAGTTTTCTTGTAATGTCATATCTTTGAGTCCGGAAATGAAGGGGAATCTTCTCAGTGGGACAAAGATGCAAATTGAGAAAAAACTGAGTTTTTAAAGCCCATCTATGGGGAAAGGAAAAATGTACCCTTGCAATGAGGCTGCTCCCACTCTGCAAGGCTTAAATGCTTGTTTAGGTCTAGGGGACCATTAAAAGCAGTTTTGCTTACCCGATCCTCCACCCCCGGCAGCTGGCACTCTCCTCTATTTCCCTATGCTCCAGCAGTGGACACTCCCTTTTATATCCTCACATCCAGTGCAGGGCTATGGGAAAATGGTAGGTGGGAAACATCTGCTCATAAGTCTTTTGGGTTATTAGGGAAGCCAGAATACCCATAACATTTTTTTAAAAAGACTCTCGGACTCCATGTATTGTGTCCCTGGGGGAAATTGACCAAGAAACCCAGCAATACATGGCTGCCATATGTAGAACACTGTGGTGGAATTGGGTTTGGTTTATTAATAGCTGTGTATAGATCACACCCAGTGCTATTTGTTGGATGTATGTGCCAAGCAGTAAGTGCCAGAACAGAATTACAGACAGTAAGTTGTATAATGTGGTGTGCTTTCACTTGGAGTGTCTGAAATAACAGACAAGACAAAGATCATGAAAAGCAACTCACAATACATCTTCATGGCAGATTACTGACCTGTTTCTTTTCTGTACATCCCTGTATGATGGGAGACAATGGGTAAGCTGGACTATCGCCCTTTTCCCACGGGAGGGGGACTTCTCTGCTCACAGGCTGACCTCTGACACAGACCAATCATCATACACAGTTTGAGAAAGTTAAACTTCTGTAACATGAACTGTACAGAGAAGTGAAAGGTAATGGGAAGAAACTGGTGTTACTGGGAGGCATTCTAAACATTTATAGAGCTGTCAGTCACATAACAGAAACAAGTGCTAGACTTTGATGGAGGGATCGCATAGTGTTTATTCACAAAAGGTTTAAAAAAGGTATATAGATTTTTTTTCTTAGCTTTTTTAACTTTATTTTTAGTATGTTGATTCTCAATTATTTTTACATACTCTTCACGTGAATAAAACGTTCCTAATGTCTTAATTTATTTGATTTTTTAAGGTACTTTGTATATATCTCCCTAAAGATTATATACATCTCTTTGCCCGCCCCCCCCCCCCTGCCCTTTTTGCCTACCAGAGCCAAGTGAAATAACTGGTATTTTAGCTTTGGGAAGAGTAAGGGGCTGACATATAAAGGAGTGCGGCCATTGCTATATGTTTTCGGTTATACTCCATTGGAGTGCTCACACTGCAGCCCAAATTTTACGGCCCATTTTTGATCCACAGAGTTCCCTGTATTTATTAAATCCAGATAGAGCACTGTGTTTGGGGGAAAGTTGGTTATTTGACTTTGACAGGTCCATAGTTACCATAGGACTACCCAAAGTCAACATAGCACTATGCACATTTAAAGTGTTACTAAACCTAGGACCCTGCATTCACTATATCTGGTCTCCCACAGTACACAGAACATGGAAGTGCAATTATTTTAGTATTATTATTTGACCATATATACAGTTTAATGTGGGTTAATGTCTAGGGCAGCAGGGTAAAGGGACAGCACCTAGTTTCACAATGTATAAACTCTGATAGCATTTGCGTTATTATGTTTGCCACCTCTAAACATTTGCATCTAAATGTAGCAAAAGAACTATAGCGGAAGGGGGTGCAGGAGATGTTGAAAAGAGGCACTATATGTTAAGAAACATGAAACCATCTCGGCTTAATCTCATTAGCTGGTCAGTACACTTAAATGGTAGCTGTTAAAGCAGACCCCATGCTGTTTCCTTAACCACAGCCTAATATTAGTTTTAACTAAATTAATAACTAATTACAAGGGGTAGAGCTTGAGAGAAAAATGGGCACCATGATTTAGGTGTGCTTAGGGAAGCATACTAAATCCAGGACCCTGCATTCACTATATCTGGTCTCCCACAGTACACAGAGCATGGAAATGCCATTATTTTAGTAAATATAAACTGCTAAATACCTTTTCTTATCTTGTACGTCACCACGTTCCCACGTTCGTAATTGTTGGCCAACATTTGTGTGACCGAGTGTATGCAAGATAAGTTGGAGCCAACAACCTTCGAACAAAATTCCACGGTTTTGTTGTCGGAAAGTCCAATCGTGTGTACGGGGCATTAGGCTTCATGTACACTGCTGCTGGTAAACGGACATTTACTGTAGGAGCAGTTGGGTGTTTTTTTTCAGCTGCCCCTGAACTCTCCTCCATGTTATCTTATCAGTACATGTACACAGGGTCATTTACAGTATAGTCATTTCTAGGCAGTTGAGTTTAGAAGCATTTTTTGGAAAGCAAAAAAATGCGTTCAGGACGGATGTTCAGAGGCATTTGAAACGCCAAATGCCTGTAACAGCTTGTAAACGCGTGTAAACGCGGTAACTCGTGTTTAGCCGCGTTTCATTTACAGGCCTTTTAAATTTTTGACTATTTGAAAAAAACGCTTCTAAACGCAAACACGGCTAAACGCGGCATGTAAACACAACAAAACGGACGTTTTTAAATGTCGTTTTCTATCTGTCAAGTTAAATCGTTCAGGGGAGGTTGTAAAACGTCCCATGTACATTAAGCCTAACAAGAGCAGTCTTTAAAATAGAAAAAGGCATACAGCAAACACTATATGAAAACTAATTTTATTTATTTATTTTAAATTTTTTTCATTTGTAACTATGGTGTCAGTAAAGTATCATAATATAACATCCAGTTCCTGCATTCCCCTGACCCTGTCCAGATAACTGAGCCAAACCCACATAGTTTATCATCACAATCACTCAATGATGCTTTTGCTGATTGTTTCTAAACTACTTGGGTGAAGGGCATTGTACTATGTGAAATGTTAACTGCTGCAACAGCTGGGATTGTATATACAGTCTGTATATATCTGCTCGGGTCATGTGGAAACCCACAGTTTTTCTTTATGTCATTGTGAAGGGATACGTCAGTGCAATTCATCCACAAGAATCCATTACTTAACATAATTACATGACATCACAAAACAAACTAATGGTTTCCCTTTGGGACACTATGTTTCTAATCCCTTGAAATGACCCCAAACCACAAGAAGATGACCTGCCAATGGAAAACAAACTCTAACAAAAATCAATGCAATCATCAAGGATGAATGTAATATATTTAATACAGTATTGACTATTTACAGTAGCTCACAAAAGTGAGTACACCCCTCACATTTTTGTAAATATTTTATTATATCTTTTCATGTGACAACACTGAAGAAATGACACTTTGCTACAATGTAAAGTAGTGAGTGTACAGCTTGTATAACAGTGTAAATTTGCTGTCCCCTCAAAATAACTCAACACACAGCCATTAATGTCTAAACCGCTGGCAACAAAAGTGAGTACACACTTAAGTGAAAATGTCCAAATTGGGCCCAATTATCCATTTTCCCTCCCCGGTGTCATGTGACTCGTTAGTGTTACAAGGTCTCAGGTGTGAATGGGGAGCAGGTGTGTTAAATTTGGTGTTATTACTCTCACTCTCTCATACTGGTCATTGGAAGTTCAACATGGCACCTCATGGCAAAGAACTCTCTGAGGATCAGAAAAAAAAAAATAGTTGCTCTACATAAAGATGGCCTAGGCT
Organism: Lithobates sylvaticus; assembly: GCA_028564925.1. Lineage (NCBI taxonomy): Eukaryota > Metazoa > Chordata > Amphibia > Anura > Ranidae > Lithobates > Lithobates sylvaticus. The sequence continues at coordinate 535,377,022 of CM053027.1, read as the reverse complement.
ATAATAAGAGCCACAGCTTTTTAAGGTACTACTACTACTTTTCAATTAAAAAATAATCACCTAGTAAGCAAGTGGTCAATCAGAATATTGTCTTCACAGTAAAGGCTATGGGAGCCTAAAGAAGTAGGCCCTTCTGGTGATACAGATAAAACCAACCTTATTCCCAGTACCTGGGAAGTACCAGACATGCAGAATCTACATCATTTTACACTTAATCCTAAAACCAGGATAGAATGATAAACAGAGACAGCTATATCTCTGAGGACATTGATTGCATAATGGTCTCTGGCGATCTAATTACAGTAAGGTGAGATTAGTTGTCATTTATCACATACCTGGAGGAAGATACAGATTTTCTGGCTGGGAAGGGTTTATAATAGTGTCTAAAAAGAAAGAATTATAGGAACTAGTCTTTCATATGCAACTCTCCTGTACCTGAATGTGAAAATGTTGTCATGTGTTAGCAGGTAATGTGGGATCACCCACGGTGCAGAGGCTAAGTGCCAGTTGGTGTTCCCCCAGAGAACCCCTCATGGAGGTTTGTACTATGCTGCATGCCGACCCCAGGTCATGACCCCTAGGTTTACCCTTCTCTAACATGTGGAGACTAACATGCACTAGCAGAAGTAGATCAAAAGAGGTATGTCCTAGTGGCAGCAGTGGAGAAAAGAACTGTGCTGCAGAGAGACTAAAGACGGCAGAGCACACCAGAGCAGGCTGGGACATGGAACAGGAGCATACAGAAAGGAACAGTGCATAACGCCAGGAAACAAGACAGCAGACCCCAACACAGGAGCGTGCTTGAACCAAACCAGGTTCCAGGACTGCAAACCTCACCGGAGCAGACATAAACACAGTGAAGACAAAGAAAAACCAAGACACAGGCCAGGGGAAGGCAGTAGACAAGTAAATCCAAGGGAGCGCTCAGGCCCTTACATGGAAGTCAGCCCGAAGGAAAAACATGTAGGAAACAAGTGCACTGGGAATGAGCTTGGAAGCAAGTAAAGCATTGCTTGGGCTCTAAACTTCTGGCTAATCCTTTAAATAATAATCCCACACCTAGGAGCGCTGCTGGCTGAGAAGGAGCCTGGCAACACAGGAAAGAGGAAGTGACACTAAAGCTCATACCTGGCCCCCTGTAACACAGGTACATTCCTGAATATTTTTCATTTGAACACTTATTTAGAAAAACGAATTTTCCACTGAAAAACAAAAGGCCAATTTTGGCCTTTGCAAGGTAATGTATACATTGGGTACAAGGTTATGACAATCTGTACAGATAATACATAAATTCAGGGACTGTGTTGTGTTGTGTTGTGCTGCTGCAGATTTGACTCTTCCCCATCAGATTCTGGTGGAAACATGCTGAGCCTTTCTCTCTTTATTGGAAAATGACAGGAACACAGAGACAGGAAATGACATCATAGCCATCACGATATTGCTAAGATCAACAAATAAAATAATCAAAAGTAGAATATAATAAAATATATTAAGTGTCTTAATTTGTGAAGTTACACCAATAATACGGCAAACTTAATGCCCAACTTTTAAAGTTAGTGTCCCATGAAATCAAATGCAGTCCATACATCAAAATTGTGACAGAGACAAATTCTATGTGACTTTTAGCTTATATATTTTCTAATTCAAGCAGTTCTGTGAATAAGTGAATCAATCCTCCACCATGCTCCACCTGTGTGTACAGTGGCAGCTCACCCTAAAATTAGATCTATTTTTCACTATGCTGCAGTTTCCACTCCTCTCCTCAATGTTTCCCAACAATATGATCAAAAAAACTAAGGAAATCTTTCCATAGTGAAAACCAGTATACAACTCTCTTTTATTAAAAATGAAGATGCACTCACATTTACAATAAAACACTCACAATTGGGTGTTCAATCATTAAACTCAATAGCTGTGTAGTCGGCTTAATCTCACCCTGCCTTCAGGTCTCGGCCACAACAAGAAGTGATGTCACTACGGAGCACCACCCCTTTGAGTGCTGCTCCCCTGGACAAGTACTTACCGTATATACTCGAGTATAAGCCGAGATTTTCAGCCCTTTTTTTAGGGCTGAAAGTCCCCTTCTTGGCTTATACTCGAGTCAGTGTACTTGTCATGTAGACAGACGGCACTGTTCAAAAGCCGCGCCGCCTCCTCCCGCCCGTCCGTGATAGGCGGACACTAATTTTCCCAGCAGTACAGTGTTCCGCCTATCACGGATGTTCTGTCATTCTCATCTCATGGACGAGGATGAGAGAATGTCCGTGATAGGCGGAACACTGCACATGACTGCTGGGAAAACCGAGTGTTCCTCCTATCACGGACGAGGAGGAGGCGCAGCTTTCAAACCTGTAATGGCGCCTGGCGCCTCAGCGTGTACGCTGATCGCCAGGACAACCGGACAGCGGCCCCCGAGGGACACCGGACACCGGACAGCGGCCCCCGAGGGACACCGGACACCGGACAGCGGCCCCCGAGGGACACCGAACAGCGGCCCCCGAGGGACACGGGACAGCGGGACACCGGATCGATCGGCACAGGTAGGCTGCACTGGGGACACGGGGGGTTGTATAGGACACAGGGGACATTTGCTGACACTCTTTTCCCCTTACAGTAGCTGCTCCATTTCCCCCCCTCGGCTAATACACGGGTCAATAACTTTTCCCAGTTTTTTTGTGGTAAATCAGGGGCCTCGGCTTATATTCGGGACGGCCTATACTCGAGTATATACGGTACCTTCTTTTTTGATTCAACAATCTTTGCTGTGTGGCACAATCCTTTTAGTAAAATTGTCTCCACCACCAGTGGCCAAGCATTGTGCAACTTACCTATGGAAATGAACGGGGCTGCGTGACCAGAAGGTTAGCATTTGTACAGATGGGCAGGGAGGAATTCACTAAGGAGAATTGTTCCAAAGGTACAGTTGTCTTTAAATTTTTTACCAGGTACACTGTCAGTATGGATATTGTATCCTCTTCCTATGTGCAGAAATTTCTTGAGTACAAGAACACACTACAAGTTTAAAGAAGAAGTTAAGGGTAGATAAAAAAACATAAATTCTTACTTACAGTACCTCTATACTGCACATGGCTGTCCTGTGTCAACTTTAAGACCAAGAACTGAGGGATCACATGACTGCTGACCACTCTTGGTCTGCTTGAAGCAAAGAGCAGTGACTGTCAGTCACCATTCTCTGCTTTGCCCCTCCAGAGCTCACTGGAGCGCCGAGCAGGAGAGCGGGCGGGGGCACAGCTGGCTTCGGCTTTCAGCTGCATGCTAAGAGCTGGAGCTAGCTGTCAATCAGGCAGTTGAGTGGATCCTGGCAATATGGAATGCGACCAAATTCACCCTAGATTGGTCTTGTATGATGGTATAGACTTTACAAGTTCCCTTTGTTCAGGGGCCATATAATATAAATATGAGAAGTAAGTAATTATTACAAATATAGTATAAACTCAAACAATATGAATGTAGATGCCCTTTGCCACATTCTAAGTCTTACAACCAATATCAAGAAGACATGATATTGGAAATCTGCTTAAAATAGTTCTTGCAACTTTATGCTTACTTTTTTCCTAGATGTCAGCAATGTGTTTCATACATCCAGGGAACACATTAAACTATCAGCCTCCTGGTCATTTATATTGTCCTCCAAGTGTCAAAGTGAATGATAACATACAATATGTGCTCCGTTTCTGCATTGTCTAAGGTTTTTTAAATTGGATATGATTAAGTAGCGATGGGAGTTGGAGTTATTAGGGATGAGTTCAGCAGTTCCTGGTCCAGTTGGCCTTCTTCCCTGTTTACAATTGAAGTCATAGCCACATGTTGCTGAGGAATATTTGTCACTCCCTTATAAACCAGTGCACAATTTCACCTCTCTGTTTTGATTTGCTTTGTTTCTTGAGCCCCCCTACGGTAGGCATGCTTATTAAGGGAATGGTTGTTAGCAGCCTACTGCTCTAATGTTATCAGTCCAGAACTAGCATGCAGTGTCAAATAGTCTGTCCTGACAAACCTCTATTATGTTTATTGTAGGTTAAGATGTCATGGAAAAATATAACTGCTTTTATGTGTATCATTCACAGAAATAAAGCTGCTACCAACATGAAACTAGATCTAGCATCATATATAGTCTTCAAATTAAATGCATGCATGCTAAGCAATGTGTACAAATACAGATACAAAATACTTTATTAATCCCAAAGGGAAATTGGGAAATTGTAAGGGTAACTCTAAAGCCCCATACACACGGTCGGACTTTTTCATGGATTCTGTCCGATCGGACAATGTTGTTGAAAAATCAGACCGTGTGTATGCACCATCGGACAGTGTACGTCGGATTGTCCGACGGACAAAGTCTTATCTCCTGCTGGAAAGATTTGCCGACAACACGGTCCGATCACACCAAATCCGATCGTGTGTACGGTTGTCCGACCGGACAAAGTGCTACGCATGCTCAGATCACATTACAAGACCAAAGCTATTGGCTACTAGCCTCTACGTAGTCCCGTCGTAGGCAACAAACGTCACCACGTTCAGAATGATCGGATTTTCAGACAACTTTGTCCGACCGTGTGTACGCAAAACCAACATCAGACAAAGTATAACGGACAGGATCCGACCGACCTGGTCCGCGGATTGTCCGACCGTGTGTATGGGGCTTTAAAGATATTTATTACCTCTTAAGCCAGCCATTATAAAAACAAAGTTCTAACTAAATAATTATAATTATAAATAAATTATACACATTATAAAAAGCAGAGACATCACCCTCCTGACAAAGTGGCGTATAGTCAAAGCTATGGTATTCTCAGTAGTAACCTATGACTGTGAAAGTTGGACCATAAGGTAGGCTGAATGCCAAAGAATTTATGCTTTTGAACTATGGTGTTGGAGAAGACTCTTGAAGTCCCTTGGATGGCAAGAAGATCAAACCAGTTAATCCTGAAGGAAATCAACCCTGAATATTCACTGGAAGGATAGATACTGAAGCTGAAACTCAAATACTTTGGCCACCTAATGCGAAGAGAGGACTCATTGGAAAAGACCTTGATGCTGGGAAACATGGAAGGAAAAAGGAGAAGAGGATGACAGAAAACAAGATGGATAGATAGCATCATCGAAACAATGAACATGAAGTTAAGCAAGCTCCAGGAGGCAGTGGAGGACAGAAAAGCCTGATGCGCTATGGTTCATGAGGTCGCAAAGAGTCAGACACAACTAAACAACAACAAAGCCAGCCATAGATGATTCTAATCTTGGCCGGTTCCTGCTTAACCGGTCGAGAGTCAAACCATGCATGGGCAGGTTGAATGTACCCAAGTTTATTGATCGATTAATTTGGGTACAACCAGCCTGCCAGATTTTACATGCGATTATTGCAAGTAGCCGTTATAGCCGTTAGCAATAATCACTGTGTTCTCCCGGTGGGGATGGCTTCCTCTGCCCCCTCACTGGGAGAATACAATGGCTAGACAGGAGGGATTACCCTGTCAATACTGTTTGTTGCAACCAGTGGTTACAGGCAAGAAATTCTCTCTGTCTATGGCCAGCCTTTCAGAGATCATAGTACCCTCCTGACAATGCCTACATCTGCTCTTCTCTCCTGAAGGACAGCACTGTCTTTGTTTAGGCATTATCCAGGGTAGGCATCTATTCCATGTACTGAGATGGTGCTTCAGAGATGACACAGTCATGTGAATCCTGGTGATTGTGCATTTTTTTATTAGTGTTCATAAACGCTGATGCAGATCAGTCTTACCTTGTGACTTGCTACAATATGAGCACTGGAGAAGAGGAGACTGAGGAAATGCTTTTCTCCTACAGACAGCAAAATAATGACATCACCTGAGCCTAGGGAAATTTGTTTGACTGGCGCTAAGGACTGCTTTTAATGGCTTTCGATTCAGATTCAAAATACCTTTGGGATTATTAAAGTATTCTAAATCTGAATCTGAAGGACTGCATTTAACCGCTTAAGGACTGCCTCCTGTAGATTCACCTCAACAGAATGGCACGGCTGGGCAGAAGCACGTACCGGTACGCCCTCCTTTAAGTGCCCAGCCGTGGGTCGCGGCTCGCCACCCGGTCCTGAGCTCCGTGACCATGGCCGCGGGACCAGTGGACCCGATTGCCGCTGGTGTCCCGCAATTGGGTCACAGAGCTGAAGAACGGGGAGAGGTCTGTGTAAACAAACCTCTCCCCGCGCTTCCTACACTGCCTGTCACTGATCGGCTGTTCCCTGTCATCGGGAAAGCCGATCAATGACGTCAGACGTAAAGCCACGCCCCCTTACTGTAAAAAAAAACACACACACACACAGATGTAACCACTCCCCGCCCCCTAGTTGTTAACTCCTTCACTGCCAGTGTCATTTACATAGGAATCAGTGCATTTAAATAGCACTGATTTTTGTATAAATGACAATGGTCCCAAAAATGTGTCAAAAATGTCCGATGTGTCCGCCATAATGTTGCAGTCACAATAAAAATCGCTGATCGCCGCCATTACTATTAAAAAAAAAAATATTAATAAAAATGCTATAAAACTATAACCTATTTTGTAAACGCTATAACTTTTGCGCAAACCAATCAATAATTGCTAATTGCGATTTTTTTTTACCAAAAATATGTAGAAGAATACGTATCGGCCTAAACTGAGGAAAAAAAAACACTTTTTATATATTTTTTGGGGATATTTATTATAGCAAAAAGTAAAAAATATTGCATTTTTTTCAAAATTGGGGCTCTATTTTTGTTTATAGCGCAAAAAATAAAAACCGCATAGGCAATCAAATACCAAGAAAAGAAAGCTCTATTTGTGGGAAAAAAAGAAAAAAACGCCAATTTTGTTTGGGAGCCATGTCGCACGACCGCACAATTGTCAGTTAAAGCGACGCAGTGCCGAATCGCAAAAAGGGGCCTGGTCCTTTGGCCGCAAATTGGTCCGGGGCTTAAGTGGTTAATGATAAAAGGGTTTAGCTTTTTATTGAAAATGATACTGCTGCGGTATAATGTGACAGGTCAATAATTTATCCTTGCAGACTTGTAAAGTCACTGACAGGTCTACCCTAAATTTGATTATGCATACAAACAGTGTTTTAATATTTGTACTGGTATATACTGTCCAGCTATCCTAATATATAATTGCATTCTTTTTGTATTGCATAATTACACTTTTCTTTTTGTAACTGGTCAGACCGGTAGAGCAAGTTCAGCACTACTATACCAATTAACAATGAATACTGTTAATACCAGTACTTCTAAAGGCAAACTATGATTTTAGGTTAGATCCAGGTCTGTTGAGCCTTTAGAAATCTGGTAGACACCCAAAAAACAACTAATCTTTGAAAACTGGTACAGTTGAATAATATGTAAAAAAATTGCTCTATTTATTCAGTTCCTAAACTGCAGAACAGAAATATGATTAAAATATTTCAATTTAAGGCAGTGGATGGGGGGCCGAGTTGTTACCCTGTTACCTTTTACATCTGTTGTGGTCTCAGACCCTAAGACCTGCCCATCTCAGTTCCCAACCCCACCAACCTGACATCACAAGAAATGGAGAGAGCCTCGGGACAAAAATGGTGTACACTAGCGGTCAAATTTTGTTGCTAGAGCCTACAAGGGACACACAAAGCCAGTGGATGGTTTACCACTATATCATTTTTTAATATTAGCACTATATAATTTTTACATACCAAAACTGAGACACTTTTATTTTTTTTCTGATGTTCTCCACTACTGTAAATAAGAAAATCAGTCTATAAACATTAAAGTAAGCAAAGCACTTACTCATAGCGTAATAAGCAGTACTCCAGCCAAGACTTTTTTTTCAGTAGAATGGGGAAGAGTGAGATTCTTCTTGCTGTCCCTATTGCAGAGATTTACCTTTATTTCCTTTACTATTCTCTACAACAGGAAGTGAGTGGAAGAATCGATAAAGGGAGAGCAAATCTCGCAGAGAAGAAAAATCTTCCAAAAGGCAACATCAACATTATTAATAAAAATTAAAAGATTATATATTGTTTTCCCATGTTAAAAAAGAAGGTTTGGTTGAAACTCCTAATTAAAGCCCAAGTGAACCTTTCAGTTTATATAAACCAGCTACATTTATTCCAGATGCATCCTTCAGAACCCTTCCCCTGTATGGAAGCAGTGGTCTCTCTGCTGAGATCTGACACACATAATAAGCGGTACTCCAGCCAAGAATCTTTTTTCAGTAGAATGGGGAAGAGTGAGATTCCTATTACTGTCCCTATTGCAGAGATTTTCCTTTATTTCCTTTACTATCCTCTACAACAGGAAGTAAGTGGAAGAATCGACAAAGGGAGAGGAAATCTGGCAGAGAGGAAGAATCTCCCAAAAGGCAACATCAACATTATTTATAAAAACTAAAAGGTGATATATTGTTTTCCCATGTTAAAAAAGAAGCTTTGGTTGAAATTCCTAATTAAAGCTCAAGTGAACCTTTCAGTTTACATAAATCATTTACATTTATTCTGGAGGCATCCTTTAGGACCCTACCTCTCTGTATGGAAGCAGTGGTCTCTCTCCTGAGATCTGACACACTCTCTGCTGCTAGAGCTCTCCATTGGCTCTCCATCAGCAGAGAGCATGTGCTTTGCTGATTTCAGAGCCGTTGCTGTGATTTAGCTGGGTGCACGTGATTTAAAGTGACTATATAATTGGGCTACAAAGTTTATTTATTTTTTTTTTTATTCCTGGCCAGAGGGCCTGGTCATTGTCTTGCACAATGGCCACTTCTTTCACTCTCCTCTTCACTATCCCTTCCACCACTTTATTTTATTTATTCCTTTGTGTGTCACTTTTTGTATTTTTATGTTTGTACACGATTTAGCACGTGTGATTAGTAGGGTCACAGGTCCCAGGGCCTGTCCTGAAAGTCAGGGAGGGGGTGGACATGGCCTTCTGGCTTAGTTCGCCCTCTCTCATAGGGTTGGGGTCTCCCTTCGGGGGAGCCTCACCTAGTATTTGGGTGGGTCTGTTTCGGCAGACCTTCCAGAGAATGGGGTCTGACTGGTTTCGGCCAGGAAGACCAAGTTTTACGGTCCTTGTCCCTGTCAGGAGCCTAACGCCCCGGGGGATTCAGGACAAGGTCCTCTGATTTTAGAGGTCTGTGTACCCGTTGCACTTTTTTGTCGCACCTCTTTATGTTGTGCACATTTTTTATGCACCGGGTGAGTTTTTGAGTGTGTTTTGCACGCCATCGGCTTTCAATAAAAGTTTAGACATTATGTTAAAAATGTAAATTATATACATAGTATATTATAAAACTATTATATATATTAGAAAACAAACACATATAACTTTCTAAAGTTGTAGATAGTAAAACAAAAGTTTCACTAAAATCAATGCTTAAGTAAGAAATGTAGTTTTGTACAAAATTCTCACACTATACAATAAAGTTCTAGAGATTGAAGTCTACTCCATTTCCTTTGTAGAGTTTCCCAGGACAATGGTTATATCATAGAATCCCACATATAATAATAACTGTATAGACTTTATCTAGCACAACCAATGGACAGTTCAGCTCAAAAATAGATTATGGATTAGCTTCATCTTCATGACCCAGTTTTCCAACCAGCTTCCACCTACAACCAAAATATCCATTGTATATGGTGAAACAACCATTTTTTGTGTGTACCAGTTTGGAGAATTGTCATTCTGCACATGAAAAGAATTATCGTGCCCCAGAGATATAATATAACAGACCTTTAAAACAAGCACTGTGCTAAAATATTTACTATTTGCATTGAAGTTGTTAATATCTGTTAAAGAGAAATAAAAAGAAACCATCTGCAGCATAAAATTAAAAGATTCCATGTGCGGCTTGTAATGTTTTCATAGTCCTACACGAGTCAGTACTGCATTACCACAGCTGTACCGCACATGCTAAACACAAGTGCCAGTGCCTCCGTTTTCTAATCTGACCACCCCCTGGCAACGATATCACCCTGTCATGTGCTTACCAATAGTTCTTTGTTATACTTCAGTACTAATGTATATCTTTGGTTGCAAATTGCAATCCCTGTAGGCCATGATATGGAGCCTGCAGCGTCCCATGGTGTTTTCTCATGATTCTTGATTGCAGGTGAGTCAAGCATATGACATTGACAGGTCACATGACCAGGCTCTCGCTTTTTTTTACAACTTTTATAAATTTTTAGGCCTCATGCACACTGGATGTTTGGCCAACTCTCCTAGACTCCTTTTGGCAGAGAAAACACTCAACGCTTTTAAAGGTGTGTAAAGTTTAGGCACATAAAGCGTTTGGGCGTTAATTCATTTAATTGACCTGAATAATAACTAATTCTAGTCACTTAAATGGCGCTAAACACACATTTACATGCTTCAAACTTTTTTTCTGCTAAAATTCTGCTGTCTTCTTCTTTTTTCTGCCTCTAAACTTCTCTAAATACCTATGTGTGCATTGACACAATAGGCTAGCACGCAGAGGTATTTAGAGCCAGGGAAAAAAAACAGACACCCCCTAACATCAAGGATAAAACATCCAGCGTGCATGAGGCTTTAATAGGCTCTGCATGGTCTACAATGTCATCATCGTGCAATGCACAGTTGTAAAGTACCTCACTGCTTTGGAAAGGTGCAGAGCATTTTCTTTCCTAAAGTCTTGGAATTATCAAAGGATGGCCATAGCTGTGCTTTTTAAATAAATCTCTAATGATCAAAGTTATGGTGATGCACAAAACAGGTGTAATAAAGTGATTACTTCTAACTGTTGCTCCTTCCAACAGTAAGCTGGTAAAGCCCCTTGAAAATCCTATGGAAATACTGACTTTTTGAAAGTTAGTATTTACAAGGGCTCCAAAAGTTAAAAGAAAATGATTGATTCACCCAAGTAGTGTGTCAGAACAATGCTAAACATTCATTTATTAACTTGGCTTAAAAAATTGAAAGGATTGGATGGAATTGGCAAGAAGATTGCCCTGCAAAAATAGTAAAAACTTGGTGTTTCTCTGTTGATTTATTGGACTACTGTCAGGGCTGGGTTTAGCCCTTCCTTCTCTGAGCTGGCCGCTTAGCTGCCGGCTAATTGCCAGCTCCTATCTCTCCCCAGTGACTCACCTGTTGATGATATCCTGCTCATCAGTCCTGCCTACTTAAGTCGTCCAGCCCAGATGATCTCTGCCTTCGCCTTGGTCAACATCACAGATACTATCTCCTGCGTTCCTGTTAAAGACTTGCTTGGCTGTCATTTCTTCTGGCTCAGGATCCTGCTTGCTGTTCCACTACATTGTTCACTGGCTTCCTGACTTTCTGGCTTGTCTGACTATGCACTCCAGTTACCAAACTTTGGCTATGTTTTGACTACGTTTGTTCTATTTACTTTTATTATTAAACAAGTGTGATTTAACTGTACTTCTGTCTCGGTCTGATTCATTGTTTCTGACAACTACTCAGCCTATTCTGTTGTATAAAAACTGAAACATGCAAACAGCTTCAATGAGATTTGTTCCAAAGACAGAACCAATGATGTTGCCCTTATGAGCCATAGAGACAGTCCCATTGGACAGGGCGGAAGGTAAGTAGGTGTAGCAAAGCAGTGTTTTTAGGAGATAACTTATTTCAGCTATAAGGCACCCTTCCATTGAAAGTCTGAGGAAGAACTTTTACATCTTTTGATAGCTAAGTGATCTGTAAGCTCTGAACTTCAGTGTCAGAATAAAATAATCACAAATGAAATATTAAGGAAAATGTGGCACTTGGCAAAGGAACATCCGAATTCTCCAAACATTTAATGTCTCCATATAAACCATAAATTAAAGGACATAGGCCACAGAGGAACACGGCTCGCCAGAACTACATGGAAGGTGGCTACACTTCTGCTGACTGCTAATTACAGACCTCTCCACAGCTCCTCTGGAAAATCTCAGGCCTCTCATTTGAATGACAACGTCTTCCCTCCTGTGTATTTTGACAGCTGTCCTGGGTTTGGCAGCTGATAGTGGAGAGGATCAGACTATGACCCGTTCACACAGCAGCTTTTTCTCAGCATGATAATATTTGATACTGTCAGTTCAACTCTTCATGTATTTTACATGCTGGTAGAAAAATAGCATTAACTTCATTTGTGGCTTGTTTGACTTTGGTTCCTGAGGGAACTCTGCTTTAAAATTATTTTTATTTTTAAGGTTTAAAAAAAAAAAGCAATAAACCCATATAGCAAGGATAACTTGCCACAAATTTGTGGCAGTGTTGAATTGTATGTCTTGTTAACTTGCTGCACATTGTCACTGGCTATTTTTACACTTGCATAGCACTTGACATACAAGTTCTGGTTGACACTTCTCCAATTTGTAGTAAATTTGCTTGGTAAATCTCTAGCAAGAGCAAACTTGCAGTGGTGAGACTACAGCAAGAGCTCTGCGAGTCAACAGCATGAAAATTCAGCCCCAGTGACCCCTGTGGTGGGATGACTATTGCACAACATAACAGAACCAGAACTTGCAGCAGACTTGCAGAATGTTTGCAAAGAAAGTTGATCTGGAGATATTTCTCAAACTTGTAGCTCAATTGCTTGCTATCTGGGAAGTCAACATAGTGAGGAAGGCCTATCAATTACTTTACTGTTTGAGGAGATTGAATGTACTGGCCTTGCTACTACAGTCCTCATTCGATTAGATTTTTTTGGAGTGTCCGTGTTTCTTGCATTGCCAAGTAGTATGTTAATTGCTCTGCTGCAGATAAACAGGCACTGCAGCGGGTGGTAAGGACTGCCCAATGGATTATTATTAATGGAACACTAATCTGGCCACCACTAACAATACTTACAGCAGGTGTAGGAAGATGGCCCTCAGTATTATAAGGGACTTTTCCATCCTGCTCCTGCACTGTTTGCCCCCCCCCCCCCCATTTCAGGTTGCAATTTATGCAGCATTAGGGCTAGAACCACCAAGCTTTTTCCCCAGATACTGTTAATGCCCCGTACACACGATCAGACTTTCCGACAACAAAACCGTGGATTGTTGTTCGAAGGGTGTTGGCTCCAACTTGTCTTGCTTACACAAGGCCAAACAAATGTTGGCCAACAATTACGAACGTAGTGACGTACAAGACGTATGTGATGTCTCCATTACGAACGCTAGTTTTACAAGACCGAGTGCTTCCGGCTCGTACTTGATTCCGAGCATGCGTGGACTTTTGTGCAACGAACTTGTGTACACATGATCAGAAAGACCGACAACAAACATTTGTTGGCGGAAAATTTGAGAACCTGCTAGCCAACATTTGTTGGCTGAAAGACTGACAACAAATGTCCGATGGAGCATATACACGGTCGGACTTACCGCCAACATGCTCACATCTAACATTTCCCGTCGGAAAATCCGATTGTGTGTACGCAGCATTAGACTGACAAGCTCTTCATCACCCTGAATTATTGCTGCTATTCCTAGTATTATTTTTTTCTGGACATTGCTGTAATTTGAGATTGATAATATGGCGCTTTATGAATGATAATTTTGAAATATTATTAAGAATCCTGTGCTTTTTATATGTAGTCTTTGCTCATATTGAACAAATGGGTATTATTTAAAATGATCATTATTTATCTGAGGCAGTATAAACAGACAGCTGATCCGTGTTGTTACTGTCCCCCAACCACCCACCAGAAGTCTACCATGGCATTTGAAAGTGGGTGGTACACACGCCATAGTGCTTTGATTTGTGGCTGTGGAACATTTGATTCAGCTCGTCGAGGTGGCACTGCCTGTCAAACTTCTCCTTTGATATCAATGGGACCATGCTGCAACCACAATCCAAATTCTGGAACTCCAAGCATGAGATTTAGACACTTCTGTAACAGAAAACCCTGTCGGCAAGGGGACCTGATTTTTTTTTCTGCTTTTCAGAAACCCTTACAGGTCTTCACCCTACGACTGGACTGTGAAAAAAGAAGCAGCGCAGTGATTAGTCCATCTCTCTCCTCTCCCTCCTTGCAGCAGCTTGTGCTGCTTCCCCCTCTCCTAGTTTAATATGTGCTCTGCAAGGATTACAAGACAAGTCAAATTTAAGTAGTTTCACTCCATGCATCAAATAAAGACATTTAATGATGCATTAATGAATACAGAGCTGCATTAATGTGTGCCTTTTACTACTGCTCAAAGTTCAGCTTTAACTAAAATAAAGTATTATATTTGCAAGTAGTTTTCTAAAAATGATTAATTCAAATGGAATATTAATCCCAGGCAGCTTTGAAAATAACCTGCCATTTTTTGTATAAAATGTGATTTTTTTTTTCACTGCATTTTAGGACACATTACCTTCAAAGGATTTTGTTTTATCTGTCATTTTTTTCTTCCAAGGGCTCTGCATGATTATATATTAAAACTGTGTTCAAAGAAAAGGAAATGCTTGTTATACTTTCCAGAAACTGTCTTTCATTTATGAATCAGAGACAGGACATGGAAGGTTTCTGATCTGAAAATATATTGTGTGATCAAAGTGTACCATGCAGGGTTGGGAGATGTCTGTGTATTGTATAGTCCGTGACTGAAGGGGGAACGCCACCTCCAAAGCATCTAACTTTATTCATTGTCTTATCAAAGCCTTACGTGAATGTCTCTTTCACCATTGATAAAATGTGACAATCTACCCTCTGTGATCCTCACCCAATCAGTCCCAGTCATTCTAAACAATTCCCTTTTATAAGTATTATAGGACGTATTTTACCAGCAGTGCAGTGAAAAATAAACTGACTTTCCCTTAGAATGTTCATCTTAAAATAAGCAAACTGATCCATCTAATTTGGGATCCATTAGACTTGTGCACTACAGAAAATTTCATTTAGTTTCGGTTCGTTGTCATTCGTAAAATACATAATTTCGTTCTGTTATATTCGTTATGTTACGTTAATTCGTTTTCGGATAATTCGTTATTTCTGTAGAGTGTTGATATTCGTTATGCTGAATCTCGAATCATGTCGAATTCATTAGTTATATCCGCTATAATTTCTTTTGTTTTAGTTGAAATTCGATATTTATGTATGTATATTTATTTGTGATAATGATTTGTAGTTTGCAAAGTCGTTTGTTTATTGAATCTATTAACACACACAATGACAATATCTCTTCTCCTCTGCTCAAATACAATACAACACCCTTCTCACTCAGTTCTCAGAAATGCACTTTGCCAGTAATCCAACCTCCAGCACAAAATTAATCAGCTGATTGGACTGTAAGATTTACTTTGAGTTGACATTTTGTTTCATTAGATCTTTAACAAACTACCGAATAATGTCGAATTTATTTGTTATATCCGCTATAATTTCTTTCGTATTAGTTGAAATTCGTTAGGCCCCTTTCACACTGGGGCGGTTTGCAGGCGCTATTGCGCTAAAAATAGTGCCTGCAAACCGACCCGAAAACAGCTGCTGCTGTTGCTGCTGCGGTGCGCTTGCAGGACGCTAAAAAATGTCCTGCAAGCCGCATCTTTGGTGCGCTGTAGGAGCGGTGTATTTACCGCTCCTATAGCGCCCCTTCCCATTGAAAACAATGGGGCAGCGCTCTGAACCCGCCTGCAAAACGCCACTGCAGCGGCGGTTTGCGGGTGGTATTAACCCTTTTTCGGCCGAATAGCGCCGCTAAAAAACGGTAAAGCGGCGCTAAATATAGCGCTGCTTTACCGCCAGCGCAACCAGCGCCCCAGTGTGAAAATAGCCTTAGTTTTTTATTCGGTCATTCGGATGTATCCGAATGTCTGAAAGATGCAAAATTCGGCCGAATTTTGATTCGTTACGAAACGAATTGCACATGTCTAGGATCCAGTATGTATCATACAAATAAGCTTGATTCCAATGAAGAAAAAAACATCCAAGAGGTGCTGGGACGGTGATGTGGGTTTGTACAAAGTAGTGAAAGAACAAAAACATTCACAGAGCTCACTGGCTCAGGTTAGGCTGCTCACAACGGACAAGGCTACCCTCCAGTGGGTAACCCAGCAGGTTACCAGAAAAAAAGGAACATGCATTAATGGAAGGAGTGCCAGACCTAAGGATAAAATAGTACAAATTAATTTAGTGGTTGTGGTTGTGGAAGTCTGTGGCCAGGGGGCTTATCGGAATCTGGAAGCGTTATTTAACAAGGGTGCCCCCAGATCCTGGCCTCCCCCCTATATGAATGAGTATGGGGTACATTGTAAAAAAAAAAATAATAACACACACACACACACGTTTTTAACAAATTATTAAAAAAACGAAATGTTCCCCGAAGTAGATCCAGCATCAATCATGAAGCCCGCCTCACCACCGCACTGCAGGACCCGAAAAAAGAAGAAGGAAAAAACCTCTGGCACCGACAAAGTCTCCCACCGACTGCCTGCTCCTCCACCTGACAGTTCTTTAATAGCTATGGGGAGGATCTGGGGGCCCTCTTGATAAAGGGGGCTTCCAGATTCCGATAAGCCCCCTGCCTGCAGACTCCCACAACCCATCGTTGTGGGGAAGAGGCCCTTGTCCCTATCAACACGGGGACAAGGTGCTTTGGGGTAGGGGGAGCAGAGGCATGCCGCCCCCCATGTTGAGGGCATGTGGCCTGGTATGGTTGATGGGGGGACGCTCACTCGTCCCCTCCCTTTCCTGACCTGCGAGGCTGCATTCTCAGATAATGGTCCGGTATGGATTTTGGGGGGACCCACTTTTTAAAAATAAATTTGGCATTGGGTCCCCTTTAAAATCCATACTAGACCCGAATGGCCTGGTATGCATTGGGGGGGCAACCACACGCTGATTTTTTTTTTTTTATCATTTTTCATTTATGGCATGCTTTGTTTATATTCAGCTGTCATTGGGGAACCTGCTGACAGATGATGAGTCATCCATTGTTCAGGACGCGGCGGCCGGCTTCCTGACCCGCATCTTAGCAACCAACTACTGGGGGGGGGGACCCCCACAATGTTTCTGACAAATACCGTATGCTATACCGCCATTAAAACCCTGGTGATAAATATCAATTTTTTTTTACTGTTCCGTTTGTGAATTGGATTTAAGAGCTTACCGCATTGTATTTTGGCGATATTTACCGGCACATTTTTCATTTTGCGAAAAATACTGCATAATCGTTGTTTTTTTGTGAATTTACTTTAGTGAATTGACCCCTTAGCCTTATTGTAGTCAGGCTTGAGGTTGTCTTCGTAAGAAAAAAGAGTTGGAACAAGGGTAGTCCCAAGATTGCAATCAAGGGGAGAATCAACAACGGTGTTCTAATCAATTATTTTATTAACTTTATTGATGAATGCAAAAATCTATAAAGATAATCCCACCAATGCAGCACAAAGGTCGCATGGGTAGGACACGTTCCTCCACAATATCTACTAGCAATTATAAAACACTATAAACTGTAGAAAAAGAAACAACGTTGTATTGTTAAAAATAGACTCTGAGGCTGGGGAACCTTTCTTATTATATATATTTATAACCAAAGTGTGTGTGGCGGCGACACTTTTGCAAGGTGTCCGCTATGTGTAAATTTAGTTATTTTTCTCTCAGAACAGTAAAGGGGTTCTGTGGGTTAATTGTGTAGGTTTAACTTTGGCATCAGTTTGGCTGGGCTGTGTAGGGGTTGTGCCTGGTCATGTGTACTGTTAGGTGCACATGACAGGCCCAGAACCAGGCCTGGTTGGACGTTTTGGGTATCAACATTCCCCGGAGCCAATCGGCGGGTGCGTCTGGCCCTGCTGAGGAGTCTAGGGAAGGGTACTTAAGTTGCTGGAATCACGCGTTCGGGGTTCGTTCGGCCAGAGTGGCCTGTTCCTGGATCTGGACCGGGGTAGCCCCGCGAGGGGTCCGGTCACGGACCGAAGGCTGCCCCACAACATGGTCAGCTCGACTGGCCCCACAGACCTGCTTGGTCTGGGGCAGGGATCCATCTGTTCCTGAGTCTCGGAACCGGCTGGGAGGATTCAAGGCGTCCGGGTGCTCTCTCAACTTGGAGGGGCACCGCAGCTTGTGGAAGTGACCGGGGAGGACTCTTCAGAGGAGGGCCAACAAGCTGGCATCCCAAGAAGTGCCTGGTTGCTGGGTTGTCAAGGATACTGACGAATCCACACTTTCCCAGTACTGCCAAGGAGACAGAGAACGTTCCAGGTACTGAGGAAAGTTTCCTGTTCACTTATATAGACTTCCTAATAGTCAGCAGTTCAAGGTGCCTGAGTTTCTTCACCCTTGCCCTCTGTTCCCATATGAGACTGTGTCTGTTGGGTGTTAACCCTGCAAATAAAAACCTTTTTAAAGGACTTTTATGGTGTCAGCGTCCAAAGTCGTTGGGTACTAACCTTGGGAACTTATAATTTCTGCATGTTTGCGCTCTCATTGTACATACGTTGGCTCCTTAATTATAAAATTTTATAGTACATAACACTGTACATGATGTGCATTTCTGCAGCATATTGTAAAGCATTTGTTTGCAGACAGTGTGAACTTGGCTGCTGTTCCAGACTGCAAATAAAAGGATGAAATGTAATGTGTGTTAGTATAGAGTGTCATTGGAAGAATCCGGAAGAATGGACAATGCCTTGTTCGGATCCATTGTTTAGCCTGAAAACAAGCCATTTATTATTGTACTCTTTCAGAAAGAGACCAAGGAGACATATCCGAATCTATGTTCATTTATTGTGTAAAAGAATGAACAACGTGACTATAAAATGTGAAAGATATTAAAGTATATGTGTTGTTGAAGTCGGATGTTGCATACTGGAGAAAATAGAACAGTCGAAGAGCAACTTCAATCGAATCACTGAACTGTTTATGTATTTACAATACACTTCAGCTCAGACGGCTTATTTAACAATTTAAACAGCTTTAGCAAGCTTCTCAAACGGCTTTTGGGAGGCACTTCAGCTTGGTTTTTGTGCTCCTGCATTAGCAATTAGAGGTTATGGGAGGCAGTGACAGATGAAATGTTTTAATTTCTAAATGGAATTAAAATTTTGCAGATTTTACACTAATTTAAGAAAGTGCTTGTTATTTGTTTTTTTTGCCGAAAACCAATTCAAAAAAATATATTGCTTTGATGCCTATTGTAAATAAACACTTCAAAATATGTATTAAAATGAAAATCTAATTTTGACAGTAGACAATTAACAAAAAAAAAATTGAAAGTTGTAATGGTGAAAAGTGCTGTCAAACCTGGTTTAAGGGACTTTTCTCAAAGACCCAATGCTTTCTAGAGCTGGTGGGCCCCTGGTAAGGGGGCTGAGAGAGTGAGGGCAATGGCATGCAAATATTAGCATGTACACCCATAAATGCATTCCCTATCACCTACAAGTCAGCTAAAATTTCAAGTTGCTGGTATTGTTTTCACTAGTTAAATGAGAGAGAAGGTCACAGCAAGGATGACTGACACAAGATCATGTTTGCTATTTTCATCTATATACATCTATAAACAAGGGGCGTTCAAGTCAAATGGGGACTTTTGCATTTATAGAATAAAAGAACACATTTCAACATACTCCCCTGCAACATTTATACACTTATTCCAGCATTTAACTAATGCCTGGAAAGCTTCGGGATAGAAAGATTTGTCAGTACGCCTGAACTAAACCATCCTAGGACAGCCTGCCTCACGTCAGCAGTGCACCACAGAAAGATTAGTCTCCTGTGCAATTTCATGATAGGTTATAAGTCGATTATCCAGGATCGGGCGTTCCAGTCGCTGAATGTTCACAGGAATGACTGCTGAGGGCTGGGAACCACCGTGGCTGGGATCGTCACTGATGGACGTACGGCCATCTTTGAAACGTTTACACCATTTAAATGTCTTACTGCGACTGGGTGTCTCATCACCGTACTGTGCTTGAAGTCTTCTGTAGGTATCCATGGATTTTACGTCTTTGTTCACAAGAAACGTCATCACCGCACATTGTTCCATGCATGCACTAACACTGTTGTTTGCTATCTTGATTAATGGTGCCTGAACTGGCCCATGACATGTGCACCGCCTGTCAGTTATAATTGCCACTTACTACTGTGTGTAGTACCGCCACACTAGCATCCCTTTTTATACCTGTAAAATTAAAAGTCCTGGTTTGACTTGAACGCCCCTCATAGATTGATTATAGAGGGTGAAGGAACCATGTAGTGTGCACTCCAAGATCAGAAAAAGCTCAGACATCTGTCAGAAGGTACAGCTGAGACCTCAAAGACAATTACAGCCTTAGATGGTCAAAATGGGTAGACATCACCTCAAGAATGACAAATGTAGTAAGCATAAGCCTTTCCTCCACCTGTCACTTTGTTTTGTGACCTGGCATAATCAATTATTCCCTCCTCCCCAATGCACAACACATGTAGTTAAAGCTGGGTATGCAATGTCAAGCACTTCCAGAGGTTGCCCCTGGACCCCCAAGTCAGCCATCAATTACCCAGTCCTTACCTGACTAGCATATATGGTTATCAGATTGGGATCAAGCTGTATTGCAGCCACACTTTGAGAAAGGATTTTCCCCTCTCTTGGTAAAGCAGCTTATATAATTTGGAAGAGACAAACAGAAACAAAGACTGGCTGCATGGAAAAATACATTTTTTCTCAGGTTGCTGAGGCTTAAAGTGGTTGTAACCATAAAAAAAAAAATGCTCCTGTCCCTTTAAAGCATGATATATAGCATATTGGTTTTGCAGTGTCATTTGTCCTGCTGATCCATGATAGTGTGGTCTGTTTACATGCCTCCATCAACCTGCCACCCATCCCTCTCTCCCTGTCATTCCTATTGTCTGTGTTGCGTGCCAATCTCCTTCCCACCCCTCCTAAACTATTCCCCTGTGGTTGTAAAGTAACATCTATTCGTAACTTTTATCCTCTCTGTTTTATGTCCATGTTAAGTACAGTGTGTGTGTTTTTTTTAATTGTAATGCTAAATACCTTCTATGCCCAGGGTCGCCATGTGGTCATGTGTCCCCCTTCCGCTAGCTTTCATACACCAGAAGGGAATCTCTGCCCCTCCCACTGTACACCCTTAGATTGGGAAGGGGAGCAAAGGGAGGACACCACCGCACAGCAGCACTGGGCAAAGAGGGTATTTAGGATTATATATTTTTTTAAAACACACACACTGCACTAAACATGGACCACAAACATAAAGGATAAAAGTAGGATAAAAGTAGTTAATATATGCGACTTTACAACCACTTTAACCACTTCAATACAGGGCAATTTCACCCCCTTCCTGCCCAGGCCAATGTTCAGCTTTCAGCACTCTCGCACTTTGAATGACAATTAAGCGGTCATTCTACACTGTACCCAAATGAATTTTTTATAATTTTCTTCACATAGTGCTTTCTTTTGGTAGTATTTCATCAAAAAAAAGAAAAAAGACCAAAAATGTAGAAAAAAAAAGTTTTTCTTAGTTTCTGTCAGTAAATTTTGTAAATAAGTAATTTTTCTCCTTCACTGATGTGCGCTGATGAGGCTACACTGATGGGCACTGATGAGGAAGCACTTATGGGCACTGATTAGGTGGCACTGATGAGGAGGCACTAATATGCCACACTGATGGTGCACTGATAGGTGGACATGATATGCGGCACTTATGAGCACTTATAGGTGGCACTGGTGGGCACTGATAGGTGGCACTGGTGGGCACTGATGGGCTGCACTGATGGGCACTGATGAGCTGCACTGGTGGCATGGATATGCAGCACTGATGGGAACTGATGGACGACGCTGATGAGCACTGATGCACTGCACTGGTAGGCATCATTTATGGGCACTGATTGATGGCACTGATGAGCACTGATTGGTGGCACTGATGGGCCCTGATTGGTGGCACTGATGGGCACTGTTTGGTGGCACTAATGGGCACTGCTGGGGCTTTCCTGTAATCAGGGCACTGATGATCAGTGCCCTGATTACCTACCCTGGTCTCCCCTGCGAGGAGATACCGCTGATCAGCACTCCTCATCACACACTCTGTCAGTGTGAGGCAAGGAGAGCCAATTAACGGCACTTCCACATTTACATTTACCGATCACATGGTTTCGTTCTGGGGCGCCATTACATGACGTCCGCCCAGAACGAGATCCGCACTGCTCCTCCGTCATTTGCTGGTGGGTGGGCGGGCGGCAAACGGTTAAGGACACAGGTCCATACAGCTCAGTGTGTGTGCGTGTGTGTCACTATCAATTTCCATATGCCTGTATATTGTGCTCATTGAGAAACACATTGAATAATTTTCTGAAATTATCAACACTCTCCACTGTGGAAGGGAGTTCCACATCCTTGCCGCTTCAACAGAAAGAACCCTTGCACAGTTTAAGATTCTTATCCAACACTTCTTGCCCAACTTGATTGTGTGGTTGCATGTCTTCTTCAGAGACCTTAGATTAAACCATTTTCTCCCAACACTACAGTCACCATTGATAGACTAGTATATTGCAATCATACTCCCTCTTAGGAGCTTCTCCTCCAGGGAGAATAAATACATTTTTTGTGATCATTCCTCTTAAATGCAGTCCTCCAGCCCTCTTATTATGTTTTGGTACCCTTCTCTGGACTCTCGCAAGTTCAAGGCATCCTTCCTATGGATTGGTGACCAAAACTGGACCGTATACTCAAGATGTGGCCGAACCAGAGTTTTGTAATCTGGTAGAATTTTAGTTTCATCTTTTGATTAAAACATTTTTTAATGCATGATACTAATCTGTTAGCCTTGCTTGCTTCAGCTTGGGATTGCATGGTATTGCTGAGTTTGTGGTCTACAAGGACCACCAGATTCTTTGCCATCCTCAATTTTCCCAGAGGTTCTCCCCCAATGAGTATCTTGCATGTGTATTTTTGGCTCCCGAGTGCATTACTTTACATTTTTCGGTATTAAACCTCATCTGCCATGTAGCTGCCCACCCCTCTATTTTATCGAATTATTCTTTGAAAGTTGCTATACCTTGGTGCAAAGTTATTGCCCTGCTTAGCTTGGTATCATCAGCAAACACTGAGATCGAACTATTTATTCCAACTGCTATATCTTTTATGAACCAGTTTAACCACCCGAGATCCGCGCTATAGCCAAATGACGGCTACAGCACGGATCTGATGTGCCTGGACGACGTCTATTGACGTCATCCCGGCAACGAGCTGCCTGTGCGCCCCCTGAAGGGCGCGCGCGGCACGCTCTGTGATCCGCTAGTCTGTGAGACCCGCTGGATCACAGATCCGAGTAAGGGGTCGATCCCGACCCCTTACCACGTGATCAGCTGTCAGCCAATGACAGCTGATCATGTGATGATAACCGAGCCGGTAATCGGCTTTTTTTCCTGCTCATGCTGACAGCGCGAGGAGAAAAAAAAAAAGCCGATCACCGGCGGCAGTGAGAGCCCCTCTCACTGCAATATGCCCAGGGTCCATGGTGCCCACCTTTTCTAATAAAAGCGCCCCCAGTGCCATCTGTCAGTGCCCCCACTGCCATCTGTCAGTGCCCCCAGTGCCATCTATCAGTGCACCCAGTGCCATCTGTCAGTGCCCCCAGTGCCATATGTCAGTGCCCACAGTGCCATATGTCAGTGCCCACAGTGCCATATGTCAGTGCCCACAGTGCCAGTGCTGCACATCAGTGTCACCTACCAGTGCTCATTAGTGTCCCCTACCAGTGCTCATCAGTGTCCCCTACCAGTGCCCAGTGCCACCTATCAGTGCCCATCAGTGCCACCTATCAGTGCCCATCAGTGCCACCTATCAGTGCCATCTATCAGTGCCCATCAGTGCCATCTATCAGTGCCATCCATCAGTGCCCATCCATGCCACCCATCCGTGCCACCCATCCGTGCCACCCATCCGTGCCCATCAGTGCCATCTTTGCTGTGCCCATCAGTACCGACTTATCTGTCCCCACCAGTGCAGCCTATCAGTGCCCACCAGTGCAGCCTATCAGTGCCCACCAGTGCAGCCTATCAGTGCCGCCTCATCAGCGCATATCAATGAAGCAGAAAAATTACCTGTTTGCAAAATTGTATAACAAACTATTAAACATGATTTTATTTTTTTTTTGAATTTTCCATCTTTTTTTATTTGTTTAGCAAAAAATAAAAACCCCAGCTGTGATTAAATACCACCAAAGCTCTATTTGTGGGGAAAAAATGGTAAAAATGTAATTTGGGTACAGTGTTGTATGACCGCGCAATTGTCATTCCAAGTGCGTCAGCGCCAAAAGCTGAAAATTGGTCTGGTCACGAGGGGGGTTAAGTGCAAAGTAATCAGGTGGTTAACAGAATTGGTTCCAAGACAGAGGTTTAGGGCACACTGCTCACAAAGTAAACTACATTCATGGGCCTTCCTCCATCCAAATGACTGCTCACTTCCTTGTAGAATGTTATAAGGTTGGTCTGGCAAGAACAGTCTTTCCATTAATTGACCTGTATCTGGCTTTTACAAGAATACTAATAAAAAATAGTTTATATGTTATGAACGCATTGTACAGCTTGAACATTTAACATATTTGGATGTTCCAAAAAATTCCATTCTACCTGATAACTTTTTTGGCCAGCTTGATTGATTGTAGATATAGTTGATGCAGTTTATAAAATTCATGCAGGTTAGAACATGTGTTTTATTTGCTTTTGTATACGTTAAATGTCTGTTAACATGCTTTTTGCACAAATTTTGCTGCCCTTTCCAGCATGCATTTGATGTGTTTCTGTCAGAAAAAAACAAGCACAAAATGATATGCTGCATAAAAATGTTTTTAGGTTTTTAAGAGCCAGCAGACTGATTGCTTTCGTGGTTGACTGCAGCACAGAAATATGAATGGACTTTGTTGACTTGTATAGCAATTCTGTGTTTCATGCAGTTTCCCTGTGCCAGCTGACACTGTTTTACTTTTGGCAACCACTTAGATGTGACTCTAGCCCTAATCCTGAACTCCTCCATAGTATTACCATGCTGAGAAAATTCTGGGGGTCCTCTTGACATTGAGGGTATTATTGCTTCTGCTGTCAGTTGACTATATATGATACCCCAAGACCTGCCTCTTCAGGTGCTGAATGTTTTATGACTTTGCCACAGTTCTGTAACGCTTTCATTACGACACACCACTGTGGTGAGTTTGTTGTGGCTGCTCTCCAACATTGCTTCATTCTGTTGCCACAACGGAGAAGAGCTCAGCATGGAAATTAAATGTAAGCTTTGCTATGCAGAGTTCTGACCTAGTCTAACAAGTTCCAGCCGAGAGCCTCACCCAGCTTTTTGAAGACTCCACAAATAACAAAAGAAGATTAATACCAAACTAACTGTCCCATATAGTAAAAGTACATTGATTTAAAAAAAATAAAGTCAAATTTGAAGGACGTGATCACATAATAAAAATGCCTCAGTTCACCCTCCCTAGTCCCATACTGCAGACTACCTTTAAACACCTAACCCACCTGCTTATTTACATTTGCAGCCTCCTCTCCTGTTTACAACCCGCAGGCGGAAATCTTCACCAGTGCAGCGTGTCTTTATAGACATGGATGAGGCCTTCTTTCAAAACTGGAGGAAACCCGAAATACACATAACTGTTGCTTGCCATGTACAATCTTCCTTTATTGGTCAAGTGGTGTCATCTGTCTAACATCAGTAAGTCCTTTGCTTACATATTGAATAGGCCTGTAAAATTCACAGCGTGTGCTTTCGTTGAGTATGATAGCCACTAAACCCACAAAGCTTGCACCATAAATAACTGGGTGTACCAAACTTAAAATAAGTTAGCATCATGTATAAGTAAATTATCTCTGTAGTTCATTAAATGCATTCTGACCATCAAATGTACTTCAATTGTTTAATAACCTTTTATCCTGTCTCTTTTGTTTCCTAGGAATACTAATTCTGCATGTTACAGAGCAGAGTTAATTACATCACACCTAGAATTGTGAGTCTGTTAACCAAATGTTAACACCAACACTGGTATCTTCTAAGTTCCATTAATTGGAGTATATTCACAGCTTTCCAAATGTTCTGCAGTTTTGCCATCATTTCACCATCCACATTCCAACATATTTTGTTTTATATGGACAGCTGGATAACATGGTTACGGAGACGTGTTATTTTACTCATCATCACTTGAACAGAAGGTGTGAAAAGGATTTATGAGTTATGTGCTGATACACATTTAAATGAGGCTTGCAATCAAGGCTGTCGTTATCGACCTTGGCGGTTCTAGCCCAGTGGTTCTCAAACTCGCTTCTTAAGTACCCCCAATAGGCCATGTTTTGGGAATTTCTCTTAGGTAAATTAGCTGTCCAAAATACCAAGCCATTGACTCTGATTTAAAGCACCTGTGCAAGTTAAAGGAAAACCTGAAAACATGGCCTGTTGGGGGTACTTGAGGACTGAGGTTGAGAACCACTGGTTTAGCTGACCCAATGTCTTCAGTTGCTTTATAACAGAGCTTCAGTAATTAAACCAAAAATAATGTAAAGCATAGGAGCTAGCACTCCATCCCTGACTTTTCTAATCTATGTGCTTTTTATGGAATAGTGAAGATGCTGAAGAAATAGAAAGTCAGGCAACTAGCATTTTTGAGGGAGGAGACAAGTAGAATTGGGGGATTGACTGACCTGGAGTTGGACTTTAAGCTCACTAGTTTACATTAACCACTTGCCGACCGCCGCATGTACATTTACGTCAGCAGCATGGCACAGCTGGGCAAATGGGTGTACAGGTACGTCCCTTTGAATTTGGCGCCGTGTGGTCATGCGCGCGCCACTGGCCGCATGTGACCCTGCCGGGAGCTCCGTGAGTCGTATCGCGGGTCCCGCGGACTTGATCGCCGCGGGGATACCCGCGATCGTCTAACAGAGCTGAAGAACAGGGAGATGCTAATGTAAACAAGCATTTCCCCATTCTGCCTAGTGACAGTGTCACTGATCATAGCTCCCTGTGATCGGGAGCTATGATCAGTGCTGTGTCACACATAGCCATGCTCCCTAACAGTTAGAATCACTCCCCAAGACACACTTAACCCCTCCCTAGCCCCCTAGTGGTTAACCCCTTCACTGCCAGTGTAATTTTTACAGTAATCAGTGCAATTTTATAGCACCGATCACTGGAAAAATGACAATGGTCCCAAAAATGTGTCAAAATTGTCCGATGTGTGTCCGCCATAATGTCGCAGTCATGATAAAAAATGCAGATTGCCGCCATTACTAGTAAAAAAAAAAAAAAAATTATTAATAAAAATGCCATAAAACGAACCCCTAATTTGTACATGCTATAACTTTTGCACAAACCAAACAATAAACGCTTATTTGCGATTTTTTTTTACCAAAAATATGTAGAAGAATACGTATCAGCCTAAACTGAGGAAAATATTTTTTTATATATTTTTTGGGGGATATTTATTATAGCAAAAATTAAAAAAAATAATGCGTTTTTTTTCAAAAATTGTCGCTCTTTTTTTGTTTATAGCACAAAAAATAAAAACCGCAGAGTTGATCAAATACCACCAAAAGAAAGCTCTATTTGTGGGAAAAAAGGACGTCAATTTTGTTTAAGAGACACATCGCATGAGCGCGCAGTTGTCAGTTAAAGCGACGCAGTGCCGAATCGCAAAAAGTGCTCTGGTCTTAAGCCAGCAAAATGGTCCAGGGCTTAAGCTTTCTAGGAAATAACTACATTGTAACAATCATTTTGTTAAAATGTATTTGATTTTTTACTCTCATTTGATCTGCACATACAATTATAAGTGGCTGAGGCATTCATCAGGAACTAAAGCATTCCTCGCCCCACATCTGTGCATTTACATGCCCCTTGTATACAGTATATGCGGCTGCAGGGCACAGATTGCCTCGGCCGTTTATGATTGGCAGTCTACACAGTTCATCCCTACAGCAGAGTATAACAGAGAGCGGATAGCAATGTCTGCTCCCCATTATAAATCAGGCCTTAGTGTCACTGACAAGTTATAGAATAAGATTTGCACTTTTCATCTACAGTAACACTCATTTTAGTTATCACCAGTAAAGCTAAGAAAACATTATTATTTTTCTTTTAGTTATGTTGCATGTTTTTTCCTGTTTAATTGCATAAAAGATAAAATAACTTTTGCAACACAATATTCTAAAAAGAAAGTATTATTTGTCCTGAAAAAATATGTGTATTACTTGTATCATAAGTAATGACATTATTGTGGAATCAATAGGCTTATGGCTGAAGTAAAAAAATGTTCTAATCCACAAGGAGTATACAAGTGCAAGACCTGAAGTGGAAGATAAAAAAAAACAAGTCAGAAGAAGAGAGGGGTGATTTTCTCAAAACATCCAAATGTTACAGTATATCCACAGGCCAAACTTTTTATTTTCATTTAAAGCCGATCTTAACCCTTAGGCCTGGTTCACACCTTTGCATTTTTTAGTGCATTTTCAGTTTTGCAGAAACACACTACAGTCCATTTAACATGGTTTCCTATAGATTCACTATTTATAGTAGTTCACATCTCTGCATTTTATGGAAAGGGCTAGGGATTTTTTTCTGGTTTTTGGTTCCATAGACTTCAATGGTTCCAAAATGTGTATTGAAAAACGCAAAATGCCCCTGAAATATGCAAACTGCAACCTGCATAGATGTGAACAAGGCCTTAAGGCTGGATTCACATCTATGCATTTTTAGTGCTTTTTGCATTTTGCAGATTTGCACTACAGTCCATTTAACATTATTTCCTATGGAACACGTTCTGTAGTGCAAATCTGCAAAATGCAAAAAGCACTAAAAATGCATAGGTGTGAATCCAGCCTAAGAGAGACTTCCATAATGTCCACCCGTCCCCTCTGCTGCCTGATTAGGGCTATTTTTTTTATCTTTTTTTATTTTTTACAGAAAAAAATGTGCGGGGAACAATGTGCATTGTACAACACATATCCCAGTAGGCACAGCACTTCATTCACAAAGGTGGAGGGGGGCGGGCCACTGCTGCTACATCAGGAGGCACGCCAGCTGAACCAGGAGGAACCAATGTGGCTTTTGATGATGTCATAATGAATATGGTGGCATGAGACTGAGAGGTGGCAGAGAACCAGAGGATCTCAGATGGACACTGCTGGATCCTCTGGGCGGGTGAGTAACGGTAATGAAAGCAACGGACAACCTGGTAAGTGGGGAGGGGGGAAGAATTGCAGGCGGTTGGCAAGTGCACAGCCTCTTTAAGATAGAGGAGGGATTTATTTAAACCACTAATACTGCCAGGATAGCCAGATGAAAGGAAAAGGAAAAAGCTTGAAAAAAGAGAACTAACCAATGGCGTCCCTAGGGGGGGGCAGAGGGGGCCCTGACCCCCCCAAAATGATGCTGTGCCCCACCATGTGCCCCCCCAAAAAAAACACCAAAAAAAAAATGTTGTCTTTTTGTTTACATCCGTAGCGGATGCGCCACATCTTACTCAGGCTGCCGCTGGAGTAACACGTTCTCTATTGAGAGGGAGAGTATTCTTCTAGCCTGGACGCATGGGTAAGTGTGTGCACTGCAGTACACTGTAATCACTGAACTGCATTATCTCCATCCCTTCTCTCCCCCATCTGTCCCTCCCCCTCTCCTGTTCTTTCAAGACCTTCACAACTTACTTTCACTTTCAGTTAGGCAGGTAATAGACTATGCAAATTTCTTTCCTGCATCCACAGAGTGCAGGAAAGAAACTTGCATGATTCCCCCATTAACACAGACAGTGGTGACAGGGGAATATCCTTCCTGCCTAGCAATTGTATTCTCCCAACAAACAGTCATTATCACTAGTGGCTATAGCAACCACTAGTGATAATCATAAGAGTATCTGTCAGGCTGGTTGTTCCCAATTTGATCGATCAACTTGGTACATTCAGCCTGCTCATTAATGGTTCAAACCTCAACCAGCTTTAAGATTTAAACTGCCTATGGCTGGTCTTAGCACTTAGGCAGCCCATACATTGATCACTTTTTTCATTTAACTAGTAGGTTGCATGAAAAAAAAAGAAATGATCCAATTCTCCTATCTACACATTATAGGTGGATGGGGGAATCCTTGCAGTGTGGACCAGTGGTGGAACTACCAGGGTTGCTGTCCTGGCAATTCACAGCGCTGGTCTCTGTCTCCATGGCAGCAGTGGCACATTGGAACCCAGTGCTGGTTACTTTATGGGGCTAATGTACAGGAGAGCCAGCACAATTTGTTGTTAGAGATGGGCAGGGCATGTTCAAAATCCCACATGCCCGAGCCCGTCAGGAAGCCCACACTGCACGGCGCTAAGCACAAGCAGTGAGACATTTCCTGGTCCGCAGCTGCACAGATCAGGAATGTCTCACTGCCTGTGATTAGCCTTGTGCAGTGTCGGCTTCCTGGCGGGATCGGGCATGTGGGATTTCAAACACACCCGAGCCTAATGGTTGTAGAGTAGACAGTTGACCTCCCTGCAGGTTGCTTAGCAGCAGCGCAGCCTTCTCTGACATGCTGATCGTGATGCAATCCAGGTGATGCTCCTAGTCAAATCCTAGTGTTAAATATCATAGTGATTTTATTGAGCAAAGCCCACACCTTACAGGCATAGAGCCCACATGGCTGCTGAACATACGGTGGATGTGGTTGTACTGTTGATGCTAATGTAGCGGGGTTCTACCCCTTTTATGCTTAGAGACTACATCTCCCAGAATTCCCCAGGCCCCAGGGCTGCTGACTTCCGCCCGGGAGGCTGCTGGGGGAGATTATAAAAGGGAAGAGCGGAGACCGCCTCTTCCTCTTGGGACACTTCCTCTTCTGAGGCCTGACAGGACTGGCCTGCCTCTGCTGACAGAGCGTGTGACGCGGAGACTGCAGCCAGCAGAGACACCTGTGCGGACCGGAGCTGAAGGCCTGAAGCCTGGGCCTTGCAGCCGATGGAGTGAGACTCTCACCCCTCAGAGTCCACAGCAGCGGAGCGGAGACTTCCCCTTACTGTCGGTCGGACGGAGCTGATGACCGGAGTTCAGGGCTGTGACTGAGGAGACCGGACGCCGCCATTGAAGAGACCAGAGCCACCATTGGAGGGACCGGAGCTGAGGACGGTACCCAAGGATTGGTGAGAGAGCCGAGAGGCTCATCCTACATTGACACACAAGTTTTATGCCTATTGAACTGCCTAGGCGCAATTTACCTCAGAGCAGCAATGTTACTTTTTGTGGATTACAAATGACACCATTTAAAGCTACATGTGCACCACCTCTACAGATTTATTGCCGGTGAAGAACACTGTACTAGTACAAGGACTGAGCTCTATTGCTAGGGATCAGGCCTGGTCCATTAGGTAGGCGCAGATAGATTTATTGCACCTCAGGGGTGCATAGCAGACGGTCGCCACACTTGGCGCTCCGTTTTCCCCATTGTTAGATTCATATACCTGTGTACATGTTTAAAGTGCATATTGCAGGGACCTGCTAAAGTATTGTAAGATATATGTTTAAATGCATGTTGCTATTCTTTTTCCTTACTGACAAAAGTAAAGCCAGTTATTCTTATTTCAGCAGTCTGCTTGTGAGTTCATACCAATTACACTTAGAGTATAAGCTAAGTTTTATGTGCATAGGGACGTACCCCTTTACTAACTGTGCCAGAGCGGGTAGAGCCAAATTGCCGGGGGTTGGTGGAGCTGTACTCAGGGACCCAAAACAAACCAGCGGCTCTCTTAACTGGGGGTAGCGCTACACGTGGGGGCTCGTAATCCGGGATCCTGAGTCAGCGGGAAAAGCCGCCAGAAGGTGCCGGCATGGACCCAATAGAAGTGGGACGGTGGTCCGCAACATGGGCCGCTGACCCAGCCGCAGCAGCAGTCATTGAACTGCCAGGGATATGGCAGAGAGAGGCAGTGAAGCAGCTCATAATGTCATTATCCCCATGCCAGAAGTCATGGATAATGGACATGAGAAATGATGCTGGGTACACATACGCCTTAATAGAATGGAAGGAAGAGACTCCAGAGCAGTTCAGGAGCCAGAGCATACAGGCACCGAATGGTCAGGCCTATCAAGTGCTGCATGCGCTGCCGCGGAAGGGAGACTACTCTCCTATGAAAGCCATTCTATCCCCAAAGAAGGAGGAGCAGAAGGGCGCGGAAAGTCCCGCACCCACACACACTACTCTTAGTGCAGAACTGTGTGCTGTCCTAGGGGAAATTGTAACCCAGTGCAGAAGAGACCCCGGGGATTACCCAATGTCGGGATACAGGAAACTCCGGATGTTTTCAGGGAGGACACCTGTACCCTCGGGAGAAGAGGGATTTGAAGAGTGGCTAGATGGTGCCACGCAGGCCCTAGAAGAATGGGAGGTCTCAGAAGGCAGAAAGAAGCAAAGGATTGTTGAAAGCCTAAAAGGACCTGCCTTAGAGGCCATACGCAATCTGAAGACGAGTAAAAAGGATTGCACTGCCCAGGACTACATAGACATCCTGGAAGGCGTGTTTGGTGGGACAGAAAAAGTCACAGAACTTACCTATCAACTGGAACACTGTTACCAGAAGACAGGGGAGAAGCTGTCAGAGTACATGGGACGCATAGACAAGATCCTGCATAGGATTATCCTGAAGAAGGGGATAGATCCAGGGAAGGTAGATGAAGCCCGTGCCCAGCAGGTGATGAGGGGAGCCCAACCCTTGGACCCTGTCGCACTAATTCTACGCACCCGGCAGGATGGGAAGAGCCTGGACTACCCTGACCTCATCCGAATGGTCAGAGAGGAAGAGGCCATGTTGGAAGAGATAACAAAAAAGAGATAACAAAAACGTGTCCACCGCCCCCCTCTACAGCTGGCTATCGCAGTAAGTGGCATTGGAAGGCTAAAGCAGATAACAACAAGGCCTGGGGAATGCCCAGGAAAAAACCAAGCCTACTTACCACCAGCTTGCAGACAACCAAATTAACCTGTCTAACAGGTGCGTTAAAAACAGGGGTTTAGTCCGCACGCATTTGCAAACGCATGCGTAAGCCACAGAGCCTCGTCAAGGCACCCTGATATCTGTGGTCCTAACACTAAACTAAGAGTGTCCCCACAGTGGAGGCACATACATTCTAATGGGTAGATGAGGGCAGGTGGACTGAAGGGGAGCCACCCCTTCTTAAAGGTACAGGAGCACACCAAACCCCCAGCAGATAGCACAATGGCTGCAAAGGTGTAGGTGCGCTGCTGGACCAATACAAACACTAAGTGATAACAAAAACGTGTTCACCGCCCCCCTCTACAGCTGGCTATCGCAGTAAGTGGCATTGGAAGGCTAAAGCAGATAACAACAAGGCCTGGGGAATGCCCAGGAAAAAACCAAGCCTACTTACCACCAGCTTGCAGACAACCAAATTAACCTGTCTAACAGGTGCGTTAAGAACAGGGGTTTAGTCCGCACGCATTTGCAAACGCATGCGTAAGCCACAGAGCCTCGTCAAGGCACCCTGATATCTGTGGTCCTAACACTAAACTAAGAGTGTCCCCACAGTGGAGGCACATACATTCTAATGGGTAGATGAGGGCAGGTGGACTGAAGGGGAGCCACCCCTTCTTAAAGGTACAGGAGCACACCAAACCCCCAGCAGATAGCACAATGGCTGCAAAGGTGTAGGTGCGCTGCTGGACCAATACAAACACTAAGTGATAACAAAAACGTGTCCACCGCCCCCCTCTACAGCTGGCTATCGCAGTAAGTGGCATTGGAAGGCTAAAGCAGATAACAACAAGGCCTGGGGAATGCCCAGGAAAAAACCAAGCCTACTTACCACCAGCTTGCAGACAACCAAATTAACCTGTCTAACAGGTGCGTTAAAAACAGGGGTTTAGTCCGCACGCATTTGCAAACGCATGCGTAAGCCACAGAGCCTCGTCAAGGCACCCTGATATCTGTGGTCCTAACACTAAACTAAGAGTGTCCCCACAGTGGAGGCACATACATTCTAATGGGTAGATGAGGGCAGGTGGACTGAAGGGGAGCCACCCCTTCTTAAAGGTACAGGAGCACACCAAACCCCCAGCAGATAGCACAATGGCTGCAAAGGTGTAGGTGCGCTGCTGGACCAATACAAACACTAAGTGATAACAAAAACGTGTCCACCGCCCCCCTCTACAGCTGGCTATCGCAGTAAGTGGCATTGGAAGGCTAAAGCAGATAACAACAAGGCCTGGGGAATGCCCAGGAAAAAACCAAGCCTACTTACCACCAGCTTGCAGACAACCAAATTAACCTGTCTAACAGGTGCGTTAAAAACAGGGGTTTAGTCCGCACGCATTTGCAAACGCATGCGTAAGCCACAGAGCCTCGTCAAGGCACCCTGATATCTGTGGTCCTAACACTAAACTAAGAGTGTCCCCACAGTGGAGGCACATACATTCTAATGGGTAGATGAGGGCAGGTGGACTGAAGGGGAGCCACCCCTTCTTAAAGGTACAGGAGCACACCAAACCCCCAGCAGATAGCACAATGGCTGCAAAGGTGTAGGTGCGCTGCTGGACCAATACAAACACTAAGTGATAACAAAAACGTGTCCACCGCCCCCCTCTACAGCTGGCTATCGCAGTAAGTGGCATTGGAAGGCTAAAGCAGATAACAACAAGGCCTGGGGAATGCCCAGGAAAAAACCAAGCCTACTTACCACCAGCTTGCAGACAACCAAATTAACCTGTCTAACAGGTGCGTTAAAAACAGGGGTTTAGTCCGCACGCATTTGCAAACGCATGCGTAAGCCACAGAGCCTCGTCAAGGCACCCTGATATCTGTGGTCCTAACACTAAACTAAGAGTGTCCCCACAGTGGAGGCACATACATTCTAATGGGTAGATGAGGGCAGGTGGACTGAAGGGGAGCCACCCCTTCTTAAAGGTACAGGAGCACACCAAACCCCCAGCAGATAGCACAATGGCTGCAAAGGTGTAGGTGCGCTGCTGGACCAATACAAACACTAAGTGATAACAAAAACGTGTCCACCGCCCCCCTCTACAGCTGGCTATCGCAGTAAGTGGCATTGGAAGGCTAAAGCAGATAACAACAAGGCCTGGGGAATGCCCAGGAAAAAACCAAGCCTACTTACCACCAGCTTGCAGACAACCAAATTAACCTGTCTAACAGGTGCGTTAAAAACAGGGGTTTAGTCCGCACGCATTTGCAAACGCATGCGTAAGCCACAGAGCCTCGTCAAGGCACCCTGATATCTGTGGTCCTAACACTAAACTAAGAGTGTCCCCACAGTGGAGGCACATACATTCTAATGGGTAGATGAGGGCAGGTGGACTGAAGGGGAGCCACCCCTTCTTAAAGGTACAGGAGCACACCAAACCCCCAGCAGATAGCACAATGGCTGCAAAGGTGTAGGTGCGCTGCTGGACCAATACAAACACTAAGTGATAACAAAAACGTGTCCACCGCCCCCCTCTACAGCTGGCTATCGCAGTAAGTGGCATTGGAAGGCTAAAGCAGATAACAACAAGGCCTGGGGAATGCCCAGGAAAAAACCAAGCCTACTTACCACCAGCTTGCAGACAACCAAATTAACCTGTCTAACAGGTGCGTTAAAAACAGGGGTTTAGTCCGCACGCATTTGCAAACGCATGCGTAAGCCACAGAGCCTCGTCAAGGCACCCTGATATCTGTGGTCCTAACACTAAACTAAGAGTGTCCCCACAGTGGAGGCACATACATTCTAATGGGTAGATGAGGGCAGGTGGACTGAAGGGGAGCCACCCCTTCTTAAAGGTACAGGAGCACACCAAACCCCCAGCAGATAGCACAATGGCTGCAAAGGTGTAGGTGCGCTGCTGGACCAATACAAACACTAAGTGATAACAAAAACGTGTCCACCGCCCCCCTCTACAGCTGGCTATCGCAGTAAGTGGCATTGGAAGGCTAAAGCAGATAACAACAAGGCCTGGGGAATGCCCAGGAAAAAACCAAGCCTACTTACCACCAGCTTGCAGACAACCAAATTAACCTGTCTAACAGGTGCGTTAAAAACAGGGGTTTAGTCCGCACGCATTTGCAAACGCATGCGTAAGCCACAGAGCCTCGTCAAGGCACCCTGATATCTGTGGTCCTAACACTAAACTAAGAGTGTCCCCACAGTGGAGGCACATACATTCTAATGGGTAGATGAGGGCAGGTGGACTGAAGGGGAGCCACCCCTTCTTAAAGGTACAGGAGCACACCAAACCCCCAGCAGATAGCACAATGGCTGCAAAGGTGTAGGTGCGCTGCTGGACCAATACAAACACTAAGTGATAACAAAAACGTGTCCACCGCCCCCCTCTACAGCTGGCTATCGCAGTAAGTGGCATTGGAAGGCTAAAGCAGATAACAACAAGGCCTGGGGAATGCCCAGGAAAAAACCAAGCCTACTTACCACCAGCTTGCAGACAACCAAATTAACCTGTCTAACAGGTGCGTTAAAAACAGGGGTTTAGTCCGCACGCATTTGCAAACGCATGCGTAAGCCACAGAGCCTCGTCAAGGCACCCTGATATCTGTGGTCCTAACACTAAACTAAGAGTGTCCCCACAGTGGAGGCACATACATTCTAATGGGTAGATGAGGGCAGGTGGACTGAAGGGGAGCCACCCCTTCTTAAAGGTACAGGAGCACACCAAACCCCCAGCAGATAGCACAATGGCTGCAAAGGTGTAGGTGCGCTGCTGGACCAATACAAACACTAAGTGATAACAAAAACGTGTCCACCGCCCCCCTCTACAGCTGGCTATCGCAGTAAGTGGCATTGGAAGGCTAAAGCAGATAACAACAAGGCCTGGGGAATGCCCAGGAAAAAACCAAGCCTACTTACCACCAGCTTGCAGACAACCAAATTAACCTGTCTAACAGGTGCGTTAAAAACAGGGGTTTAGTCCGCACGCATTTGCAAACGCATGCGTAAGCCACAGAGCCTCGTCAAGGCACCCTGATATCTGTGGTCCTAACACTAAACTAAGAGTGTCCCCACAGTGGAGGCACATACATTCTAATGGGTAGATGAGGGCAGGTGGACTGAAGGGGAGCCACCCCTTCTTAAAGGTACAGGAGCACACCAAACCCCCAGCAGATAGCACAATGGCTGCAAAGGTGTAGGTGCGCTGCTGGACCAATACAAACACTAAGTGATAACAAAAACGTGTCCACCGCCCCCCTCTACAGCTGGCTATCGCAGTAAGTGGCATTGGAAGGCTAAAGCAGATAACAACAAGGCCTGGGGAATGCCCAGGAAAAAACCAAGCCTACTTACCACCAGCTTGCAGACAACCAAATTAACCTGTCTAACAGGTGCGTTAAAAACAGGGGTTTAGTCCGCACGCATTTGCAAACGCATGCGTAAGCCACAGAGCCTCGTCAAGGCACCCTGATATCTGTGGTCCTAACACTAAACTAAGAG
The DNA here is from genome assembly GCA_028564925.1 of Lithobates sylvaticus. Taxonomy (NCBI): domain Eukaryota; kingdom Metazoa; phylum Chordata; class Amphibia; order Anura; family Ranidae; genus Lithobates; species Lithobates sylvaticus. The sequence continues at coordinate 535,339,695 of CM053027.1, read as the reverse complement.
TGTCCCCACAGTGGAGGCACATACATTCTAATGGGTAGATGAGGGCAGGTGGACTGAAGGGGAGCCACCCCTTCTTAAAGGTACAGGAGCACACCAAACCCCCAGCAGATAGCACAATGGCTGCAAAGGTGTAGGTGCGCTGCTGGACCAATACAAACACTAAGTGATAACAAAAACGTGTCCACCGCCCCCCTCTACAGCTGGCTATCGCAGTAAGTGGCATTGGAAGGCTAAAGCAGATAACAACAAGGCCTGGGGAATGCCCAGGAAAAAACCCAAGCCTACTTACCACCAGCTTGCAGACAACCAAATTAACCTGTCTAACAGGTGCGTTAAAAACAGGGGTTTAGTCCGCACGCATTTGCAAACGCATGCGTAAGCCACAGAGCCTCGTCAAGGCACCCTGATATCTGTGGTCCTAACACTAAACTAAGAGTGTCCCCACAGTGGAGGCACATACATTCTAATGGGTAGATGAGGGCAGGTGGACTGAAGGGGAGCCACCCCTTCTTAAAGGTACAGGAGCACACCAAACCCCCAGCAGATAGCACAATGGCTGCAAAGGTGTAGGTGCGCTGCTGGACCAATACAAACACTAAGTGATAACAAAAACGTGTCCACCGCCCCCCTCTACAGCTGGCTATCGCAGTAAGTGGCATTGGAAGGCTAAAGCAGATAACAACAAGGCCTGGGGAATGCCCAGGAAAAAACCAAGCCTACTTACCACCAGCTTGCAGACAACCAAATTAACCTGTCTAACAGGTGCGTTAAAAACAGGGGTTTAGTCCGCACGCATTTGCAAACGCATGCGTAAGCCACAGAGCCTCGTCAAGGCACCCTGATATCTGTGGTCCTAACACTAAACTAAGAGTGTCCCCACAGTGGAGGCACATACATTCTAATGGGTAGATGAGGGCAGGTGGACTGAAGGGGAGCCACCCCTTCTTAAAGGTACAGGAGCACACCAAACCCCCAGCAGATAGCACAATGGCTGCAAAGGTGTAGGTGCGCTGCTGGACCAATACAAACACTAAGTGATAACAAAAACGTGTCCACCGCCCCCCTCTACAGCTGGCTATCGCAGTAAGTGGCATTGGAAGGCTAAAGCAGATAACAACAAGGCCTGGGGAATGCCCAGGAAAAAACCAAGCCTACTTACCACCAGCTTGCAGACAACCAAATTAACCTGTCTAACAGGTGCGTTAAAAACAGGGGTTTAGTCCGCACGCATTTGCAAACGCATGCGTAAGCCACAGAGCCTCGTCAAGGCACCCTGATATCTGTGGTCCTAACACTAAACTAAGAGTGTCCCCACAGTGGAGGCACATACATTCTAATGGGTAGATGAGGGCAGGTGGACTGAAGGGGAGCCACCCCTTCTTAAAGGTACAGGAGCACACCAAACCCCCAGCAGATAGCACAATGGCTGCAAAGGTGTAGGTGCGCTGCTGGACCAATACAAACACTAAGTGATAACAAAAACGTGTCCACCGCCCCCCTCTACAGCTGGCTATCGCAGTAAGTGGCATTGGAAGGCTAAAGCAGATAACAACAAGGCCTGGGGAATGCCCAGGAAAAAACCAAGCCTACTTACCACCAGCTTGCAGACAACCAAATTAACCTGTCTAACAGGTGCGTTAAAAACAGGGGTTTAGTCCGCACGCATTTGCAAACGCATGCGTAAGCCACAGAGCCTCGTCAAGGCACCCTGATATCTGTGGTCCTAACACTAAACTAAGAGTGTCCCCACAGTGGAGAAAAGGGAAAAAGAAAAAGCCTGGACTACCCTGACCTCATCCGAATGGTCAGAGAGGAAGAGGCCATGTTGGAAGAGAAAAGGGAGAAGCAAGTGATGGGGTCTACAAAGTCTACAGTGGCCACGGTCAGGTCGGCCTTAACCCCTGAAAGAGACACAGAGGTAGATGCCCTGAAGTTGCAGATGTCCCAGATGATGGAGATACTGACGTCTCTAGTGGCGAAAGAGACGCCCAGCCCCAAGAAGGAAACAACCAGGAGGGAATTGTTTCCAGCTGTTCCAGCACCAGCACCCCCACCTGACCACAGTGAGATGATTTGCTTTAATTGTGGAGGAATTGGTCATATTGCTGCTGTATGTTCCAGTCCCAAGAAGAAGAAGGCAGAAAGCCGCCAGCCGGCGGGAAACGCCAAAGGGCCCCGGTGAAGGAGTCAACCGGGTGCCCATCACCTTCAGTGAGCTCCAAGAAGCGTAACAAGAAGAGAAAGCGAGGAGACCAAACCCCTCGGAAGGGGCCCAGGGATCCTCAACCAAGGTGCACTCCAGAGAAAGGGGGCAAGACCCCTCCGGAGAGAGACAGCACCCCCAAGCGTGAACTCTTCAAAGTGAGAGATGACAATATCCCTCAACGGGTTCACACTCCCACTAAGAGGGAGAAAATCAATACATACCAGGCTCAAGAAAGGAGCAAGTGCAAATCAAGTGCTGGTAAAGCGAAGAGTCCAAAGAAGAGGACAGCATCAACTAGGCCCTACCCAGAAGAGCTAGTTGGTCCATCCCCTACTGTACCCATCCAGGTGGAAGGAGTGTACACGAAGGCCCTTCTAGACACTGGAGCACAAGTGACCCTGTTGTACAGGGACTTCTATGACAGATACCTGAGTCATCTGCCTATACAGAAGATAGAAGAGTTGGAGATAAGGGGATTGGGAACTCAGAGTTTCCCCTATGATGGATACTTACCCATCAGATTGACGTTTGACCCATCCGTAGCTGGGAAGTCTGAAGTGTTCGACACCTTAGCAGTGGTGTGTCCCCGCCCACCAGGAACCAGCAAGACGTCCCTGATCATAGGGACGAACACGGACCTAGTCAGAAGGCTTCTGACCCCCCTGGTGAAGAAAGAGAATCTTTCAACTCCCAAGATCCATCCCATGCTGAAGGCGGCCTATCAGCGGTTGGTCCTAGAGCAGAAGACCCCAAGTGAGGGGATAGGAAGGGTATGGAGGCTTGGAAAAGAAGGAGCAGTGTTACAGCCTGGAGAGGTGACCTGCATGAGAGCCACGGTGAAACTTACCTGGGAGCAGCCTGGCCCCTTTGTAATGTTGGAACCTGACCCAATGGAGGGTCACTCCGGTCTGGAAGTGATACCAGAAGTGATTTCATTGAAGGACCTGAAGAAGGCTAGAGGAAGAGTCCCTGTCAGTGTGAGGAACCCCACAGAGCAGCCTGTGGAGATCCCTGCCAGGATGCTTCTGGGACAGGTGAGCCCTGCTGTCCCAGTTGGCTGGTCAGAAGTGAAGGGGACGGGTGGAGGAGAAGATGTTTGGAAGAAACTCTCCATGGAAAACCCAAACCTACCTGGAGCTTGGAAAGAGAGAGCCAAGGCCCAGCTGACCAGATGGGAGAAGATTTTCTCTAAAGATGAGTTTGATGTGGGGTGTGCGAGGAGTGCCACCCACAGAATCCGCATGCAAGAGGACAAGCCATTCAGAGAGAGAGTGAGGCGAGTCCCGCTAGCAGATCTGGAGGATCTGAGGGAGCAGCTTGCGGAATTGAAGAAGACGGGAGTGATTAGGGAATCCAGAAGCCCCTACGCCTCCCCAATTGTGGTAGTCAGGAAGAAGAATGGGTCATTGAGGCTCTGCATTGACTACAGAACTCTCAACAGGAGGACCATTCCTGACCAGTACACCACGCCAAGGATAGAGGATGCCTTGCAGAGTTTATCTGGAGCTAAGTGGTTCAGTGTGATGGACCTCAAGAGTGGGTATTACCAGATCCCCATGCATCCAGAAGATAGAGAAAAGACTGCCTTCATAACCCCAGTAGGATTCTTTGAGTTCAACAGGATGCCTCAGGGCCTATCTGGAGCTCCTGCTACGTTTCAACGCCTAATGGAAAGGACAGTTGGAGACATGAACCTCATAGAAGTCCTTGTGTACCTGGATGATGTCATTGTCTTTGGAAAGACTTTGGAAGAACATGAAGCCAGGCTGGAGAAAGTACTGAAGAGGCTCAGTGAAGAGGGACTTAAACTTTCTCCAGAGAAGTGTCGGTTCTATCAGTCTTCTGTGAACTATCTGGGACACATAGTGTCTGAAAAAGGAGTGTCTACAGACCCTGAGAAGCTGGAGGCAGTTACTTCGTGGCCAAGGCCCACAACAGTTACAGAACTTCGGTCTTTCTTGGGGTTCTGCTCCTACTACCGCAGGTTTGTGGATGGATTTGCCCGCATTGCCAAACCCCTCAACGAGCTGCTGAAGACAGAAGGAGAGGAGGATGGAATGGGGCCTAGGAGGTCCAGTGAGTCGGTCCAAGACCAGTGGAATTCAAGGTGTGAAGAGGCTTTCAGAACCTTGAAGAGAAGTCTCACCACAGCCCCAGTCTTGGCCTACGCTGATCCCACTAGACCATATGAGCTACATGTTGATGCCAGCCATGAGGGCCTAGGTGGAGTACTCTACCAGGAGTATGAAGACCAGCTACGACCAGTGGCTTATGTGAGCCGGAGCCTGACCCCCTCCGAGAAGAACTATCCCACCCACAAGTTGGAGTTCTTAGCCCTCAAATGGGCAGTTGTTGACAAACTGAGAGACTATTTGTATGGGGCCGAGTTTACTGTAAAGACAGATAACAACCCCTTGACCTATCTATTCACCACCGCCAAGCTGGATGCAACTGGACACAGATGGTTGGCGGCGTTGTCTGGATTCAATTTCAGTCTCAAGTACAGACCAGGGGCTGGAAATAGGGATGCAGATGCCCTGTCCCGAAGATCCCATGTCATGGTCAGTGATTGGGAAGACTGGACCCAAGTGGCACCAGATGGAGTGCGAGCCCTTTGTCAGGGGGCTGAACTCCAAGCCAGAGGAGGATCCAGAGCTGAAGAGATAGGAGTTACCACAGTGGGAGTCCCAAAGTGTTACTGTGGGGTAACTCAGCTGGCAGAAGAGTGTCTGCCGAAGTTGTCCAAGAAGGAGCTGAGGTGTGACCAATTGGAAGATCCCATGGGGAGATTGGTCCTGGAAGCCCTGGAAGACAAGAGTCCAGAGGGACTTCGCCTTCACCCTTCTAAAGAAGCTCGCCTACTGAGGAGAGAATTGGACAAGTTACAGGTGCATCAGGGGGTAGTCTACCGAAGGGGCCCCTCTGATGGACCAGAAGACAAGTGGCAGTTGTTTCTCCCAGAGAAGCATCGAGAGACTGTGCTGATTGCCTTACATGACCAGCATGGCCACTTAGGAGCAGAGAGAACCTTCCAACTTGTCAGAGACCGGTTTTATTGGCCCTGCATGAGGGCCGAAGTGGAGGAGTATTGCCATTCCTGTGCAAGATGCATTCAGAGAAAGACTTTACCCCATCAAGCTGCCCCAATGGGCCACCTACAGAGTGAAGGCCCAATGGATCTGGTATGCATTGATTTTCTCTGCCTTGAACCCGATTTGAGCGGATTGGGAAATGTTCTGGTGGTAACCGACCATTTCACTCGTTATGCTCAGGCTTTCCCAACCAAGGACCAGAAGGCCTCTACAGTAGCCAAGGTACTTCTGGAGAAGTACTTTGTTCACTATGGACTGCCACAGAGAATCCATTCAGACCAAGGAAGGGACTTTGAGAGTCGCCTGATCAGGAAGCTACTAGATTCTCTGGGAGTAGAGAAGACTAGGACCACACCATATCACCCTCAAGGTGATGCCCAGCCTGAAAGGTTCAACAGGACTCTATTGAACATGTTGGGAACTTTGGAAACAGAGAAGAAGCAACATTGGAGTCAACACATATCAGCTCTAGTGCATGCCTACAATTGCACCACAAGTGATGTGACAGGTTTTTCCCCTTACCGACTTATGTTTGGGAGAGAAGCAAGATTGCCAGTGGATTTGGCCTTTGGAATTTCTTTGGACCATGCCTCAGCTGCCTCCCACAAAGGATATGTGGACAGACTGAGGCGCAGTTTGAAGATAGCTTATGAGAAAGCTCAAGCGGCCTCTGACCAGAGGGGGGCCCGAAATAAGAGGAACTTTGATTTGAAAGTTAGAGTACAGGACCTACAGCCTGGGGACCGTGTACTGTTACGCAACCTAGGGATCCCTGGGAAACACAAGATTGCTGATAGATGGAGATCAGAACCCTATATCATCTGTAGAAAACTTCCAGGATTGCCTGTCTACAAGTTGAAGCCAGAAGGAAGAGTGGGGCCTTTGAAGACCTGGCATAGGAATCATTTGCTCCCACTCACTGAAGCAGTCAGAATGCCTCCAGTAAGAGACTTACCTGAATCTGTTTCCATTCTGGATACCCCCAGGCCTAATACTAGGTCTCAGACATCTCAAGCTAGGGGTGGACAGGACCCCCAACCTGAAGAAGAAAGAGGAGAACTTGAATGGCTATGGCCTTCCTCAACTCCAGGAAGTTCCGCCATAGATCTTCCACCTACTGAAGATGTGGAAGATAACACATTGAACCCAGAAGCCACAGAGTTTGTGCCATTCAGTGATGTGCCTGAATGCTGGGAAGACATCCCTGGTCTCTACCCAGAACAAGAAGAAGATGTTCCAGAACCAGAGATGTTGCCAGAATGTGTTCCTGAAGAAGTTCCAAGAGAACAGAGAGCTCACAGAGTTGTGAAGCCTCCCAAGAAGTTAACTTACCCCAAGATGGGAGAAAGTTCAGAGGACTCTGTTACTACAGCAAGGAGAAGTGCTGAAAGCCCTGACCCTTCCGCTGTTCATTTAGTGGAGGGCAACCCCAGCTCACTCTCTGGCACAGTTAAACAGGTCGCCCACACTGAAGTGACCTGTAGACAGGACAGCTCCCCATCTCATGCCAATTGGTGGGAAGCTCCTCTGTCCAAATTATGTGAAAATGTTGTTCCCGAGAAAGTTTATAGTTTGAACACTATCTTTGGGGACCAAAGATTCAAAGTGGGGGGAGTGTGTAGCGGGGTTCTACCCCTTTTATGCTTAGAGACTACATCTCCCAGAATTCCCCAGGCCCCAGGGCTGCTGACTTCCGCCCGGGAGGCTGCTGGGGGAGATTATAAAAGGGAAGAGCGGAGACCGCCTCTTCCTCTTGGGACACTTCCTCTTCTGAGGCCTGACAGGACTGGCCTGCCTCTGCTGACAGAGCGTGTGACGCGGAGACTGCAGCCAGCAGAGACACCTGTGCGGACCGGAGCTGAAGGCCTGAAGCCTGGGCCTTGCAGCCGATGGAGTGAGACTCTCACCCCTCAGAGTCCACAGCAGCGGAGCGGAGACTTCCCCTTACTGTCGGTCGGACGGAGCTGATGACCGGAGTTCAGGGCTGTGACTGAGGAGACCGGACGCCGCCATTGAAGAGACCAGAGCCACCATTGGAGGGACCGGAGCTGAGGACGGTACCCAAGGATTGGTGAGAGAGCCGAGAGGCTCATCCTACATTGACACACAAGTTTTATGCCTATTGAACTGCCTAGGCGCAATTTACCTCAGAGCAGCAATGTTACTTTTTGTGGATTACAAATGACACCATTTAAAGCTACATGTGCACCACCTCTACAGATTTATTGCCGGTGAAGAACACTGTACTAGTACAAGGACTGAGCTCTATTGCTAGGGATCAGGCCTGGTCCATTAGGTAGGCGCAGATAGATTTATTGCACCTCAGGGGTGCATAGCAGACGGTCGCCACACTTGGCGCTCCGTTTTCCCCATTGTTAGATTCATATACCTGTGTACATGTTTAAAGTGCATATTGCAGGGACCTGCTAAAGTATTGTAAGATATATGTTTAAATGCATGTTGCTATTCTTTTTCCTTACTGACAAAAGTAAAGCCAGTTATTCTTATTTCAGCAGTCTGCTTGTGAGTTCATACCAATTACACTTAGAGTATAAGCTAAGTTTTATGTGCATAGGGACGTACCCCTTTACTAACTGTGCCAGAGCGGGTAGAGCCAAATTGCCGGGGGTTGGTGGAGCTGTACTCAGGGACCCAAAACAAACCAGCGGCTCTCTTAACTGGGGGTAGCGCTACACTAATAAATACTGTGTTTATTAGATCTGACTGGGAGCATCACCTGGATCACATCCCGATCAGCATGTCAAAAGAGAAGGTTATACAACATTACTGCTGCTAGGTGACCAGCTGGGGGCTCGGCTCTCTACAACCAATAGTGCCAGCCTTCCCCTGCATGCACCCATGTCACCAGCACTAGGTCCTAATAGACTGCTGCCACTGCCAAGGACACAGATGCCAGACCAGCACTGTCAATAGCAGGGGCAGGACAGCCAGAGGAGGCTGGGGAACACCACAGTGGCAGAACACCAAGGCCCGGTGGCAAGACAACCTTTGCAACCCTGATAGTTCTCCCACTGCTTTGGACCCTTATATTTTCTTGGTATGCTGGTGACATATATCTCTTGTTTTCTGCCACCCTGGAGATCGTAGTAAAATTGCATTTTATAGTTGCCCCCCTACTTTTGTCCCTGTCCCCCCATGTGCCCCCCTAAATATGAAAGCTGGAGACGCCACTGGAACTAACGTAGCCACCACATTACAATCAAAGAACTGGTATGAAAAAATAAATTATAAATTAAATTATGATACGCATGCTTTGATCCCATAAATATTATTGAAAATCTTCATTACCATCTTATTGCTATCTTTTGATTTGACTCCTTCCAGAAAAAAAAACACATATGAAAATTGTTGTATACACATGGTTTGCATTTTTCTTAAATACGTTCATAATATTGACACGGTTAGATGGAATAATGAATAAGGGACATAAACAATTTATTATACACACTTCTTTCTATTGTACCTTTGAGATAATTCAATAAAGCAATTACTTTACAACTGGAATAGTAATTTTCTAAGCATTGACTATACAGTAAGCTTTAAGCCTTCTGCATGACTCATTGCTTAAACGGCCATTGATTGACAGCAATGAATATGCAAAAATATGTAGAGACAGGAAGCAATTATCAACACTGTGATGTCAGGCAGAGGTACATGGCACCGATGATTTAGAAAGACTTGCCCACACAAGTATGTCCTACAATCAAGCAACCACAGATCATTAAAGAGCACAGAAGTGAGGAGATATGGGACTTTAAGTGTGCCAGTTATACAAATCCACACAGCATTAGTTAAAATAAGGTATTTATTGATTCACATAGAAAAAGTTAAAAACATTAAATACATGGATTTGTATAACTGGCACACTTAACGTCCCATATCTCCTCTCTTCTGTGCACTTTATTGACATAAAGAGATGTTGGTGCCATAAGATAAGTGTTTAAGATAATCCTGGTCTTGTCCACATATTTTACCATAGTTCTGTGAACCTGTCACCAAAATGGCCAATTCTACTTCTTTGGCTTCCAGAGTCGAATTCTACGTGGTCTATGCAGAATAAAAGAGTGATAAAAGAATGTGCAAAAGTTAGAAGCTGCCCATGGTGACCAGCTGCATTCTTTTTTTTTTTTTCATTTTCCTGTGAAAAAAAGACAGATACAGTCACAAAGGTCACAATTCACCTTTTTATTCTATGCTTTTTATAAATGGTGCCTAAAAAGAGTGTGACACCAAAGGAACCCTTGTAGCTGCTGATTTTTCTTCCTTGAGTAGTGTGGCCTGTGTCCTCTGCTGATCTACTGTTCACAATGCTGGTGTAGTCCAGGCTGGTAAAGCAGTAGGGGAACTGACAGGCACGGGGGGTGTTAATTAACTGATCTAATGTGAGTGCAGATGTGTGACTGACAGGCCAGGGAGATGATTGGCAAGCACTGGACGGCGAGATCCTGAGATTGGTACAGTGGGGATTTCTGCAGATTCTAACTTGGAGCGAAGAACAGGTGCATTGCTTCTGGAGTGTACGGCATGTAGGCGCTCAAAGGTGTGCGCAGCCTATCGCATTAGGGTGTGCACCTCAAAGCTCCAACACATATGCCTGTGTGACATAGTTACCGGCCTCATCCCCATGTCCATCCTGAAACAATGGGGGGGGGGGGAGCAAGGGAGCACACAGGGGGACCCGGGCAGCATAAAGAAGAGAAACAGGGACAGGAAGGGTGGTGAGTGGCATATATTGGTACCGATCACCTGTATTTTCCTCCAGTGGCAGCTCAATGTCGGCAAGAGGGAGAGAAGGAGAAGCCTACTTTCAGCTGCTGCAGGAGGAAAATACAGATCGGTTCCACTAAATTCCACCTCCGCCGCCTTTCCTATCCAGGTTCTGGGGGTCGACAAGGAAGGATTGTGGTTTACCTGTTACCTGCCCACGATCGACAGGTAGATTGCGATTGGCAGGTTGCCAACCCCAGAATTAGGGTGTGCCCAGGTTCTGGGGGTCAAGGAAGGATTGAGGTTTACCTGTTACCTGCCCACGATCGACAGGTAGATTGCGATTGGCAAGTTGCCAACCCCAGAATTAGGGTGTGCCCAGGCACACCTGGCACACCCCTTGCGCACGCCTATGCAGGCGCTAAAACAGAAAAAATCTGGGCAGTTAGTAAAGTGAAGGGAGAGCTTTGGGACGTCTCCTAAGCAACACTCTCCTGCCAGAATCAAGCCCCTCGGCTATACCAACCAGCTCCTCAGGCTCTCTCCTTTTAGTTCTTGCAGCTCTTCCTCAGTGAGAGAGGCGTGCTAACAGTAGAGGCATTATGGGCTGGACAGGGACAGCCAAAGGGCCAAAGAGCCAGATGTGGCCTGGGGGCTGCAATTTGCCCAGTTCAGATTTAGATTGTATTAATCCTGCTGTTAGAAACAGTTGAAAGTTCTTGTTTAACAATCCAAACCATATTTTGCCTACTGAACCCCTTTAAAGATCATCTCCAGAATGTATTGATGGTTTTGACAAAGCCCATACTAAATGTGTGAAACGCGTCAACCTTTTTTTCCCCTGCCAATATGCCCTGTGCCTGTTTTTATTGATGATTTTTTGAATAAAGAAGCTTTTATCTGCATTATATGGGTGTGCAGCTGTCCAATCTTCTTTCTTCACATGTACTCTGCAGCAATGAGAGGGGGCATGCACCCCATGCATAGCTGGATTGCAGACACCATCATTGCCGGTTTACCTGGAGCAACAGGATTGTTTTCACCCCCACAATGTTCCCAGCCATATTACAAATACAAGGGCACCAACAAGTGGGGTCCTCTTTCTTTTGTTCGGGATTTTTCTCTTCTCTGGTGGTGGCTGATCCCAAATACATACCACCATTTGTGAAATGTGTGCCATTCTCTGCAACATTGTCCTGTGAGCCCAGGCCACCATGATGAGAGGGCTGTACATGCCAGTCTGCACATAGGCCAGTATGTGCGAGGGTCAGTACCAAGGATAAGGTGAGTACTGCAGTGATGCCCGCCTTTTACTTTTATTTCAACAGACCTGGGGCAATTACATTGAAAGTTCTGTTAGGCATTATATACTACTATATAAAGAGACAGAAACCATGCTTATCATAAAACACTATAAATGATAATTTAAAAAAGATTCTGAAAAAAACAGCAACTCTAATGTGCGATATCACAAAAAATCAGTATAACCAGGAGCAGTCACGCATAACGTTTCAAAATGCCTGTGGCTGATTACCCTGCCAGGGCCTTGTAAGTTGTGATTCCACTCGGCACACCAGGATCCAGCAGTCACTCTCTCTCTTGTCCTCACTTGCCGGTGTTCACAGATGTCCCACTCAGAAAAAAGGAGGATGCTTCACATAGCATAACATCCAAAGCTATTTTATTGTTAAAGGTAATACATTTGTCTTTAAAAGTAGGAGAACATCTCCATTGAAAGTAATATACCGGGCGGTATTAGAAAAATGAAACGGGACCTCGTATGATGCGATGACTTCAGCACGTCGTCCGCCCGACTAGTTTCGTCACAGATTGACGTCGTCCTGGGTCACGGGCGACGTGCTGCGTCATCGCTTTAAATATGTAAACAAACGAGACAAGCCTTGATCTGGCTCTCACAACCTCAATGAGGTAACCAAGCCTCATTTTGATCATACAGGAAGAAAAATAATCACATCAAACTCGCTGTTGAAAATAAGATCCTGGTGTGCCGAGCGCAATCGCAACTTACAAGGCCTTGGCAGGGTAATCAGCCACAGACGTTTTGACCTCTTTACAGGTTGAATTTATCCGGTAAGCAGACATTTCTCTTGGTGATGGTCACATACGGTGTGGATAATTCATTGAATATTTGGAACTTCTCTATGAACTCTGACTGGGAATTCAGAAGTGTGACATCTTTTTCACTACCTCAAGCTCTGCACTTGTTCTTCTCTATCACATAAGACTGTAATATTGGAGAGATATTTATATTTTATATATTTTTAATTTTCCTTTTTATGATTTCACAATTTTTCCCTGGAATAAGGACTGTTTATGCATCAATAGTTTGTTGATATTCTTCTGATAAGTATGTCATGTTAAACGTTATGCGCGACGCTGCTCCTGGTTATTATATAATACTACGATATTGTCAAGACAGGACAAGAAGCTTTTGGCAAAGGTCACTGACAAAAAACACTAAGATGATCTTGTTTGGATAGGTTTCAGTTGGTTAAAAACACATGCAAAAATTTTTTATATTCAGTAATTAGTATGACATAATTTCCTCTTCAGATGAACACAGTGATTGTTCCCATAACTAATATTTCAACATTTGTCAGGCAGGTTATGTAGGATATTTAAATTACTGCATTTTGCCCAAAGCTCATAGTCTGTCATCTGAACATAAACAATTACCAAAGTTAAAAAATTACAACTTTTCATCGACCTACAAACTTTTTTTAGAATGATGTTCTCTATAAAATTGGATTACTCATATTTATTTATATGGTCACCGATCAGCCATAACTTCATGATGACCACTAACAGATTAACCACTTAAAGACCAGGTATTTTCTAGCACTTTTTGTTCACATGTAACAATCAGTATTTTTTGCTAAAAATTACTTAGAACCCCCAAACATTATATATATATATATTTTAAAGCAGAGGCCCTAGAGAAAAAAATTGGGGGCTTTGCAATTTTCGATGTCACATGGTATTTGCGCAGCGTTTTTTTAAATGCAATTTTTGGGGAAAAATACACTTTTTTAAAATTTGAATGCAAAAAAACACAATGCATAACCCAGTTTTTTGTAAAATATAAAAGATGATGTCACGCCCAGTAAATAGATATCAAACATGTCACGCTTTAAAATTGTGCACGCCCACGCAACGGCGACAGACTATATACATTTTACTATGCATAGGCGATGCTTTAAAAGCATTTACAGGTTACAACTTTAGAGTTAAAGTGGAGGTCTAATGCTAGAATTACTGCCTGTGGTCCGACGTTCGCGCCGATAACCTGTGGGATAATCGATGTTTGCATGCGTGCAGGACCGACGCACACGTTCATTTTTGCATGCTAGCACGGGGGAACGCAGGCACTTTAATTTTAATTATTAATTAATTTATTTTATTTTTACACTGTTGCTTATCACTTTTATTACTGTCACAAGGAATGTAAACATCCTTGTGACACCAATAGGCATGTGGCAGGTACTCTTTGGATAAGGACCCTTTGCACTTGAAAGCATTCAAAACGCCAAGATCTGCGTTTTTGAATACTTTCGATTTTCAAAAAATGGAGCAGTTGACATCCAGGTAAACCAGAAGTGATATCATACTTACAAAGCCATCCACAACTCTGCCCCCAGCTACATCACTGATATATCTCAAAATACCAACCTAATAATTTTCTTCATTCTTCTCATGACCTCCTGCTCTCTAGCTCCCTCATCACCTCCTCCCATGCTCGCCTCCAGGACTTTTCCAGAGCCTCTCCAATCCTATGCAACTCCCTACCCCAATATGTCCACTTATCTCCTACTCTATTAGCTTTTAGATGATCCCTGAAAACCCTTCTCTTCAGAGAAGCCTAGCCTACCCACACCTAACAACTGTATTTTCATTTTCTACATCTGATCTTCCCCCACAGTTATTACCTTTTGTTTCACCTAGATTGTAAGCTCTAACGAGCAGGGTCCTCTGATCCCTCCTGTATTGCATTGTAATTGTACTGTCTGCCCCATGTTGTAAAGCGCTGCGCAAACTGTGCGCTATATAAATCCTGAATAATAATAATATTATGCCATCTCTTTCAGGATACCATACCCAGGAGCTGAGCAAAGCTCGTTCTGGCTTTGTATGGGTCTCCGACTAGCCGGTGGACGGTGGGACGGGAGAGCCCGAGAGACCCACAGAAGGTGGCAGTCAAGTGGCTAGTTAACTAAAATGGAAGAAGTCCTGCGAGCCACCACTGCCTAGATGCCTGAATTAAAAAATTACCTAAAAGCTGCTAGCGTTAAATACATCACATATACCGTGCAAAAACAAATGAATAAATTATATACGCTGCGCTAAAAAGTGATATTAGTTGTAGTGTACACCAAAAAGTGTGTATATTGCTTCCAAAATAAATATTGAATCAAATGAATAATAAATAGATTAAATACTTATATCAGTAAATACATAACATGAATGCATATAACATATAATGGTAAACTCAATTTAAAAGTGCTTGGTGCAAAACTGTGTTTAAAATACCAAAGGCACATACAAATAATACAACAAAGTGCTCCTGTGCAGTTATAAAGTGTCCAAAAATGTCATTAATGACCGTGCTGGAAAAAGCAATACAAGCAAAATGTTTGGTTCAGGTCATATGACAAGGTGCTCATGTGCATATGAGTAGCATCCAGCTGCTTCACTAATAACGTGATAATATAGTCTGTGTAATTTGAAAAACAAATTGGTATGTGATCCAAGACGTGCTAGGGTGTCATCACTCAGCTACCCCCCTTAGGTAGTGAACGCTCACCTTAGAGCGTGCGACTTTGCAATTAAGCTAAGTCAAAACACGCATGTAAACCACATCTGGGCTCTTTAGTAGTGTCAGGCTCCTGGGCTCCTCAGCATATCCATCCGGGATATAAAAAATAGGAAAACTTGTGCAATAACGTTTTAAAAAATGTATTAAATAAAGCAAAATCCCCTTCAGGGGTACTCACACAGATTGGGTGCATCAGTGCACCACTCTATAATAAGGATGTACAAGTATATACCAAAATGGTATCAGGATGATACAAGTATCCTCCTCAGTTTACAAGCTGCCTGTCGTGCCATCCTGACCCCTCCCCAACGCGTGTTGATACAGGGATGACGCATCTACTTCAGGGGGAAATATGTGGCTAGTTAACTGCTCTGATTGCTTTTACAAGAGAGCCAACCATCTTCCCTTTAAAAAGTTACTGGGGTGATACCTGCTGCTGCAGGCATCACCCCAGGACATCCATTTGAAGTCAAATGACATACCGGGTATGTGATTTGGCGGCAAGTCGTTAAGGGGAATAACATTGATTTAGCTTGGTACAATGGCATCTGTCAGTGGAATACAGTATATTAGGCAGCAAGTAAACATGGTGTCCCTGAAATAGATGTGTTGAAAGCTGAAAAAAATGGACATTGCAATTTGTTGTGTATGGGGCTATGTAGCTGCCGACTGGTCAGGGTGTCCATGCTGAACCGTTTCCACAACCAAAAGTGCCTACAATGGGTACGTGAGCATCAGAATGGAAGAAGAATGGAAGAAGGTGGCCTGGTCATGTTTTCTTTTACATCATGTAGGTAGCTGTGTGTGTGTGTTGCTAACCCGAGAAAGAGATGGCATTTTTTCATGCGATTCTGTTATTTCAGCATATTTTTGAGCTAAACCTATCAAACTCCTGAAGAAACTCCATAGAGTGAAACATGTCGAGTATGGCGAAGCTCTACACAAACTCTCGTCTGATGTAACATATATGTCTGTAAAGTATGGATGTATTATCTGTGTCCTTGTTGTTTTCAACCCTTTTGGGAAAATAAAAATTCTACTTTTTTATATACATCTCTATTTCTTCCTATATAGTTTACCTACCCAGATACCACTAACAAAAAAATCCCCGAGGCTTGTGGCCTCCTGCTTTTCCCCCTCTCCTTCATAGAAGGTTTTCTTTTTTTAACCCGAGAAAGAGATGGCACCAGGATACTGATTGGGAAGAAGGCAAGCCGGCAGAAGCAGTGTGATGCTTTGGGCAATATTCTGCTGGGAAACCTTGGGTCCTGCCATTCATGTGGCTGTTACTTTGACACATACAACCTACCTAAACATTGTTGCTGACCAAGTTACCCCTATAGAAAATGTATTCTCTGATGGCAGTGACCTCTTTCAGCAGGATAATGCACCATGCCACACTGCAAAAATGGTTCAAGAATGGTTTGGCCTCCAAATTCTCCATGTCTCAATCCATCGAGCATCTGTGGGATGTGCTTGAAAAACAAGTCCTATCCATGGAGGCTCCACATCACATCTGACAGAACTAAAGGATCTGATAGCTTGGTGCCAGAAATTACAGCATACCTTCAGAGGCCTAGTTGTGCCCATGCCCTGATGGGTCAGGGCTGTTTTGGTGGCAAAGGAGAATGAGATTGGTGGTCATAAAGTTATGATTGTTGTATATTCAGTGAACAAATGATAATGTAGCAAGCTTATGTTTTTTGTTGTATGAGGAAATATGTATTCCTTCACATTATAGAAAACCAGACAGGGCAGGTGTTACCAGTGCTGTGTATTGTCATTTTACAATAATTGCTGCTGGAAAAAGGGGTATTTTATATATATCGTAAGACAATATACAGTACGTGAGGCAGACTTGAGCTGCGTACAGGTTTTCTATTGAAGTATGTAGATTTCAGGCTATGCAAGGTGAGAGGCTGCAGCAGGGGCTGATCTGTGTCACACATTTATAAATGCAGCCAAGAAATGTACAGCAGGATGTATGTGATTTTGGCATTTCTGAGTCAGCATCTAAATCCAGATCTAACGATTAAAGCCCCATACACACGGTCGGACTTTTTCATGGATTTTGTCCGATCGGACAAGGTTGTTGAAAAATCAGACCGTGTGTATGCACCATCGGACAGTGTTCGTCGGTTTGTCCGACGGACAAAGTCTTATCTCCTGCTGGAAAGATTTGCCGTCAACCCGGTCCGATCACACCAAACCCGATCGTGTGTACGGTTGTCCGACCGGACAAAATGCTACGCATGCTCAGATCACATTACAAGACCAAAGCTATTGGCTACTAGCCTCTACGTTGTCCCGTCGTAGGCAACAAACGTCACCACGTTCAGAATGATCGGATTTTCCGACAACTTTGTCCGACCGTGTGTACGCAAAACCAACATCGGACAAAGTACGACGGACATGATCCGACGGACCTGGTCTGCGGATTGTCCGACCGTGTGTATGGGGCTTTAGTGGCTGACTCTGAATGATCCCTGAACAATTAGGCAGCAAGTAAGTGGCATCCTTTCAGGGAGAAAAGCAGACAAGGCATTGTCAGGATGTGATGTCTTTGAGAGATAATAGATACCTGGAAATGTTACACTTAGCACTAAGCACATTTGCACATGAACTTCACATGAAAAAAAAAAATAGTGTGTAATGTTAGGTCCACTTTAAAAAAGAGTAAAATTTTCAGTATATGTTTGTCGAATTGCTCCTTGAACAGCTTTATGGTGCTCAGTCACCCATATGAGGGCAGAGAGATCTAACCAGTAAGATATGCTGCCTACAACCAATATAGGTACCCACATACACTCACCGGCCACTTTATTAGGTACACCTGTTCAATTGCTTGGTAACACAAATTGCTAATCAGCCAATCGCATGGCAGCAACTCAATGTATTTAGGGATCTAGACGTGGTGAAGACAACTTGCTGAAGTTCAAACCAAGCATCAGAATGGGGAAGAAAGGAGATTTAAGTGATTTTGAATGTGGCCTGGTTGTTGGTGCCAAAAGGGCTGGTCTGAGTATTTAAAAAACTGCTGATCTACTGGGATTTTCACACACAACCATCTCTAGGGTTTACAGAGAAGGGTCCAAAAAAGAGAAAATATCCAGTGAGCAGCTGTTATGTGGAGGAAAATGCCTTGTTGATGTCAGAGGTCAGAGGAGAATGGGCAGACTGGTTTGATATGATAGAAAGGCAACAGTAACTCAAATAACCACTCGTTACAACCAAGGTATGCAGAAAACCATCTCTGAATGCACAACACATCGAACCTTGAAGCAGACAGGCTACAGCAGCAGAAGATCACACTGGGTGCCACTCCTGTCAGCTAAGAACAGGAAACTGAGGCTACAATTGGCACAGGCTCACCAAAATTGGACAATAGAAGATTGGAAACACGTTGCCTGATCTGATGAGTCTCAATTTCAGCTGCGACATTCAGATGGTAGGGTGAGAATTTGGTGTAAACATGAAAACATGGATCCATCCTGCCTTGTATCAACGGTTCAGGCTGGTGGTGGTGTAATGGTGTGGGGGATATTTTCTTGGCACACTTTGGGCCCCTTAGTACCAATTTAACATCATTTAAATGCCACAGCCTACCTGAGTATTATTGCTGACCATGTCCATCCCTTTATGACTACAATGTTCCCATCTTCTGATGACTACTTCCAGCAGGATAATGTACCATGTCACAGAGATCAAATCATCTCACCACTGGTTTCTTGAACATGACAATGAGGTCACTGTACTCCAATGGCCTCCACACTCACCAGATCTCAATCCAATAGAGAACCTTTGGGATGCGGTGGGAAATTTGCATCATGAATGTGCAGCCGACAAATCTGCGGCAACTGCGTGATGCCATCATGTCAATATGGTCCATAATCTCTGAGGAATGTTTCCAAAACCTTGTTGAATCTATGCCACAAAGAATTAAGGCCGTTCTGAAGGCAAAAGGGGTCCAACCCGGTACTACCAAGGTGTACCTAATAAAGTGGCCGGTGAGTATACATCACAGAAATGATCTACTAAATGGAAATAATTTATTATGAAAATATAGACTATAATAAATCATGAATAAAATAAATGATAAAACTATAGTTTTAGCCAAATGTATATAATTATTTGGAAGTCGACCAAATCAAATAGTAGGTTTGATGGTTAATATAAATCAGTTCAGTTTGAGCCGCCATCATTGTAATTGCATAGGTCTACAGTCTCACTGGTGGATTATATATTATAAATTGTCCTGCAAAACTGTATGGAAAATGTGCTCCGTCATATTTCACATGCCACAGTTGATTGGTATTCCTGTGTGGGCAGCTTAATAAATACATGGTAGGATTTTCATTTCCACACACACACACACACACGCTGTTAGTTTTCCAGAATAAACTCCAGTGGGATGGATCATAAGTCATAATTAAACCATTCTTTCCCATAAGAAAAACAAATATTCTACAATCTGCTTTCAAGCTGCATCTTACATAGAAAGTGGGAGTTTTAATAGCCGAAGTCAACAGGGAATGTCCGCCGTGCATGAGTGAAAATGAGAAAACACGTGTAAGAGTTCAGAAATGAGCTCTGTAATAAATCATAGCACATTAACACATTCATCAGAGAGCGAGCAATGAGACAAGTATTAGGCACATGCATCTGGGAGCAAACATGAATGCCATTGGACAGGAATGACCTCAGGTTCAGCCATAATCGGAAATGGCATCTTGTCTTAGTATAATAAGGGACAATGCTTTCCTTCTTAGAATCTTGGCTGCCTTTCTGTTCGGAGCGGCTTACAAGAAAAGGACTTTGTTCGCCTCATCTATTTTTATTCTTTCTGTAATTTAATGGTCAGTAAAAAACATCAGTTCATTATCAATTTGACAAGCTGTGCAAGGAAATATCTATATTTATAATTTCATATATATGCCTATAAAACCTAAGGCTTGGTTCACACCTGTGCAGTTTTCCTTAACCACTTTCAGACCGGACCAATTTGCAGCCAAAGGACCAGGCCCCTTTTTGCGATTCGGCACTGCGTCGCTTTAACTGACAATTGCGCGGTCGTGCGACGTGGCTCCCAAACAAAATTGACGTCCTTTTTTTCCCACAAATAGATCTTTCTTTTGGTGGTATTTGATCGCCCCTGCGGTTTTTATTTTTTGCGCTATAAACAAAAATAGAGCGACAATTTTGAAAAAAATGCATTATTTTTTATTTTTTGCTATAATAAATATCCCCCAAAAATATATAAAAAAAACATTTTTTTTCCTCAGTTTAGGCCGATACGTATTCTTCTACATATTTTTGGTAAAAAAAATCGCAATAAGCGATTATTGATCGGTTTGCGCAGAAGTTATAGCGTTTACAAGATAGGGGATAGTTTTATAGCATTTTTATTAATAATTTTTTTTTTTATTATTAATGGCGGAGATCTGCGATTTTTTTTGTGACTGCGACATTATGGCGGACACATCGGACATTTTTGACACATTATTGGGACCATTGTCATTTTTACAGCAATTAATGCATTTAAATGCATTGATTTCTGTATAAATGACACTGGCAGTTTAGGAGTTAACCACAAGGTGGCAGTGTAGGGGTTAAGTAGGCCTAGGGGTGTTTTTTTTACTGTGGGGGGGGCGTGGCTGTCAGCTAGTGAATGCTGATCTCTGCTCCAATCACAGGGAGCAGAGATCGGCGTCACTAGTTGCTAGGCAGAACGGGGAGATGCTGTTTATCTCGGCATCTCCCCGTTTAGCCGCTCCGTGAGACGATCGCGGGAGTCCCCGCGGCGATCGAGTCCGCGGGGACCGCGGCCGGACTCACGGGGGTCCCGACCGGCGCGGGAGCGCGCCGCTCCCGGCGCGCTCCCGATGGCACGGACAGGCTAAAGGAAGGACGTATATATACGCCCTCCTGCCTGTACGTGCCATTCTGTCGACGTATATGGTCGTGCGCCGGTCGGCAAGTGGTTAAACAGTGGCGGTTGGTGCTCAAAATTTTTGGGGAGGCGCTAACATACTGAAAAATACTGAACCCCCCCCATCAATTGCAGCTTCACTGTGCCCATAAAATGCAGCCATTGTGCCCATCAAATGCAGCCACTGTGCCCATAAATTGCAGCCATTGTGCCCATCAAACACAGCCATTGTGCCCATTAAACACAGCCACTGTGCCCATCATATGCAGCCACTGTGCCCATCATATGCAGCCACTTGTGGACATCATATGCAGCCATGTGTGCCTATCATATGCAGCCACTGTGCCCATCAAATGCAGCCACTTGTGCCCATCATATGCAGCCACTTGTGCCGATCATATGCAGCCACTTGTGCCCATCATATGCAGCCATGTGTGCCTATCATATGCAGCCACTGTGCCCATCAAATGCAGCCATTTGTGCCCATCAAATGCAGCCACTTGTGCCTGTCAATTTCAGCCACTTGTGCCCATCATATGCAGCCACTTGTGCCCATCATATGCAGCCACTGTGCCCACTGACCCACCCACTCATGGGGCTCGCGGCTCTGACAGAGGGGACTTACCACAGCAGCTCCTCTCCCATGCACCAGAGCGGCGGCGACCTCCGCTCCAGCGTGTTTCTTCCGCTCCTCTTCCTAAGCACCAGGCATCCAATAGGGTGGCTTGGCACTTTGGCCAATCAGGAAACAGGTCTGACGCCCTGCCTCCTGATTGGCGGGGAGGAAGGTTAGTGTTAAAATAGCAAAAATGTATTCGCTATTGTCACACAATTGGGTGGGATCAGGGTGCACTCTCTGCGCCCTGAGCCCACCCTACTTTGAAGCCTATTAGAGCCTCTGGCTCTAATTAGGTGCTTCAAAAAGTACCACCCCTGCCATAGGAATAAATGCGTCCGGTGTCCTGAAAGGGGTCGGGCGTATGGATGGGGGGTCTAAGATAAAAGGGTAACTAATGCGCTCAACCAAGGTAAAACTATGATTAACAATGAATATACGGGGAGAGCAGCCAACATATAAGTGATCTCACACTGAAATAGGAAATAAAATAGTGGATGAAATAGTGAATAACCAATAAAAATGTGCTGGAATAAAATCAATCATTGATAATAATAAAATAATTCGATAAGATATCCAATAAAATGTGATGTGAAGTAAAAAACAGTAAGAAGGAAATTTTGTCAGTTCTGTACTGCCCATCTGCCCATTGCACATGTGCAGACAAACTCTGAAACCTGTGCATGTGCAGATGTGCAGCAGAGCTGTTAGGACCCAAAGCCCTGTACCATATCTGCACACATGCAGAATCCAGGAAGGGGGTGGGGGGCCCAGATATCATTCTTGCCTAGGCAAGAATTGCGGAAATACTGCTTTGCAGGACACTAAATGTTTAAAAAAAAAAAAATAGATAAAACGATAAATCCAATTTAAAGAGCAAAAGAGGGGGGAGATGGCAGGGTAAGAAGAGATGAGATTTAGTGTGATAGTCCACTTTCAGCAAATTCTTTTTCATGAATCTGTTGCAAAGTTTCTTACGTGAAGATCTTGACAAAACCAAAGGTGAAGGATTTTTACTGAAACAAGATATAAACTCCATTATTGAAAACTCATATATGCTTCAGCACATAATGTAGCCACCTTTAGACAATCCCTGAAAACTCATCTCTTTAGAAAAACCTATCCTGCCTACCTATTCTACCTAACAACTCAACTTTTATATTTTCCATGAGCTTATCCCCTACGGTTATTACCTTTTGTATGACTTGACCCTCCCTCTTAGATTGTAAGCTCTAACGAGCAGGGCCCTCTGATTCCTCCTGTATTGAATTGTATTGTAACTGTACAAGCACTGCCCTCATGTTGTAAAGCACTGTGCAAACTGTTGGTGTTATATAAATCCTGTATTATAATAATAATAATGTAATTTAAAAAAAAAAGATTCAATCTTTAAAAATCTACAGTATTGATGAGTGAATTAGCCTGGGTTCAATTCACAGAGGGTTCAGTGAATCCTGTTTGGCCAACCAGAAGGTAATTCCTATTAACTTAGAATTCCAGCCTAACACCAGCCCTCAAAATTTCCACTCGCCTGCTCGTATTTGGCGAGTGGAAATTAGCTTGGGATTGAAAGGGAGCCGATTCTTCTCCCAGCGATCAGCCAGGAAATTGTTGGGGAGGGAGAGCAGAGGAAGAGGAGAGCCGGCCAGATCACACAGAAAGGGGATCTCCTTCTCTGAAAAGGCCTGTATCTGAAACGCCGGTCAAACAAAGTCCCGCCTCCTGGACCGGCTGCTATGATAGACAGCACACTGGTCCAATGCCGGGAAATTGAAGCAGTATGAAATCTTATCATGGTAACTGGTCCAGGATGCGGGAGTTTGTTTGGCAGCAGCTGTGCAGCGGAAGATCCTCTCTGTGATCCAGCCGGCCCTGATCCCCATGCAGAGATAGGCTGCATTCATGGGCACTGATGAGGCTGCATTCATGATAGGATACATTGATGGGCACTGATAGGCTCCGCTGATGGGCACTGATGAGGCTGAACTAATGGGCACGAATGAGGCTGCTCTGATGGGCACTGATAGAATGCGCTAATGGGCACTGATAGGCTGCATTGCTGGGCACATATAAGGCGGCACTGATGAGGTTGCACTGATGGGTACTGATGAGGCTGCACTGATAGGCGGCACTGATAGGCTGCACTGATGGGGCTGCACTGATATGCTGCACTGATAGGCTGCACTGATGGGCACTAATAGGCTGCGTTGATGAGGCTGCACTGATGGGCATTGATAAAGTTGTTGGTAATTTTTATTTTTGCTATTTAATTCCACATAAAAGATTTAACAATGTGATTTCATGAGATAATTACGAGGGCGTGTTTAGGGGCAGGACAGGGTAGGGGTTGGGTGGGGCAACAGGCTGCGAGTAACTCTTAAGGTCTGGCTAGTAGTTCAGGACTTGAAATTTTGAGCCCTGCTAACACTAACTTTGCCCATTGACACACATAAAGGGGCTCAGCCCCGCCCCCTGCTCCCTCCTCAATGGCTGTAATTGACAGCAGCGGGAGTCACGGGCTACTGAGCCTAAAAGGTGGGAGAGAGTGGAGAGAACAACTTTAACTAATAAGCTAAAGTAACCTGTTAATGAATGGTTATTTTTCAATAATTGAATTCAGTTTATTCTATACAACAAGGCTGGGGACAAATCGTTCCTAACAGAGTTTTTACCAATAATTATTTTATTTAGTCATATCATAAATATTTATATATATTTAGGTCATAATATGATAATATAATCATATTAATATAATCATTTACTGTTAATTTCCCTTTAAATACAGATAACAGCATTCTAAGTCTTGTTTTACATTTTTGTAGACGTGGTATTTATAGACATATACGTTTTATATAGGCCACATGTGACCCTTTAGTGGTAACTCAAGAAAGACATAGTAGTAAGGCTTACTATAAACTCTGCTGACACGTTATGGCTCATTAGGGATAAAAGCCGAGTCACAAATCATTGACAATAAAAAACTTGATCCCAGGAGATGACGGCAAAGTGCCATGTTATGACATTATTATTACAATGTGCACCTTATCAATAAAATAGCTCCGGTGAGAACATTTTCAACCCAACTATGTTATAGCTGTGACATGGTGTCACACATAATGTGATCGGCATGATTACTGTCTGCACCGGATACAATAAACTAAAACATCATCTGGAAGCGATTAAAATTCTGCTCAACTCATCTACATCAAAAACAGTTCAGTTAAGTTTTTTGGACCACAATGCTAGCACTGGATCACCTGTAGACAAAAGTGTTCATAAAATATTTAACATTTTTAAAACTTTCCACTTTTACAGTGTATATTGTCTTAGAATCAGAGAAGCTGTCTACTGGATCACAGTCAAGCTGTCTATAATCAGAGTAAAATAATCGGTTCATAGGATTCACCGATCTAGCTTAGCTTTTAGGTGTTCCACGGAAGTCCATTTGCTTGGGAACCTTTATCACAGTTTTTCTTTCTAATGCCGCACCTCTCCTGCAAAGCTCTCATTTTTAAGCTGTCAGTTATCTTGGTATTTTTGTGCCAGAAAGTTTGACATGCAAATATTTAACACAAATACATTTAAAAAATTCATTTTATATATCACATCCATAAAAGGTAATTTATTGCATCCAAAATAGTAAGGCCTCATGCCCACGGACGTTTTTACAGCCGCTTTTTGAGCATTTTTTGCAGCTTAAAAACACCTTTCCATGTTAGCCTATGGTCTCATGGCATTGTTGAGCTGTAAATGGCATAGCCGTTTTTAAGCTGAAAAAAAAACCCAGGACCAGTGGGCTCTGAGGCTCCAGCGCTAGAGCTGTAAAAATGGCAGACGCCGGCAAAAAGTGTTAAACGCGATTTAACGAGGCTTAACGCTGTGTTCCTGTCTCTATTCAAAAATAGAAAAATTTGAATAGAGGTCGGATCAAGAGGATCCGACTTGCGGTGCGACTTGTGTGCTGAGAATCTTAAAGGGGGGAATGCGAAAATTAAAAGAAAAAATTTGCGTGAGGTTCCCCCCCAAGACGATACGTTCCCCCCAAGTCACACAAGTCGCACCTCTTGTCGGATCCTCTAGATCAGACCTCTGGTGCGATCTCTATTCAAACCAATGGGCTCTCAAAGGGAAACATTGATTTTGAATAGAGACAGAGAAACGCGGCTGAAAGCCAGCACGGAGTAACGTGCATTTAACTCAATGCAAAACGCGGATAAAATCGCGTTTTTAACGCTGCTTTTTTCCTGGCGTCTGTACTGGCTTTACAGCCCATTTTTTTAAAACGTCCGTGGGCATGAGCCTTATTGTTACTCTAAACCAGACTCTAAATATAGACTGGAACCTAAACACATCTTCACCGTTTAGGGATTAAATGCAGTGATTTTGTTGGGAAAAAAAACTATTATTTTTTTCCTAATTTGGAGGGTGTGTTTTCTTGGGGGGTGTATTGAGGGGAGACTAAGTTCATTAATCTAGGGTTCTATTTATCAACGTGTCACCCAGGATTCACACAACATTCATCCAAGGTTTACATATTGTTCAGATTAAAGTAGAAACATGTGTGACTTGAGAGATAGTTCTATCGATTTCAGGTAAAAAACATTGATAATCAGATCCTTTAGTGTTCTTTGAATTTTGTCTCTTTACTATTTTTTGCACATATGTATTATTAGTGTAGGTCACATTTTATTGTTGTCTGCTTTTATTTTTTTCTAAAAAAACTAAACAAAGGAAATATGTAATTTATGAGGTCAATGAGCATCTGTATTTATGTTCCAGGTCCAGGATAATTAGAAGACACTTCTGTAAGGCCCCTTTCACACCGGGGCGGGGAGCGGTAAAGCAGCGCTATATTTAGGGCTGCTTTACCGTCGTTTTAACTGCGGTTTTCGGCCGCTCGCGGTGCGGTTTTAACCCCCGCGAGCGGTCGAAAAGGGGTTAAAAAAAGGGGTTAAAGACCCCCGCAGAGCGCCGCTGTAGCGGCGCTTTGCGGCGGTATTGCCGCGGTTTCACCGCGGTGTCCCATTCTAATCAATGGGAAGGAGCGGTATAGGAGCGGTGAATACACCGCTCCTATCCCGCTCCAAAGATGCTGCTAGCAGGACTTTTTTTGTCATCCTGCTAGCGCACCGCTCCAGTGTGAAAGCCCGCCGGCTTTCACACTGGAGTTAAAGGGGCCGGATTTTTTCATGCGGTGAACAGGCGCTATTTTTAGGGAGATTCACTCTCTCTATTTGACCTGTTTCAATTATCATTGAAAGTAATCATTAAAGAAAATCCCAAACGTTGGGTTGTCCCCAGAAAAGTAATAGAGGGGAAATCATCCAATGGGGACACTAGTTCTGGTGACTTTGGGGGCCCCAAGGGATTTCCTTAATTTGCAGGGATTTCCTCTCACTTCCTGGGTTGGCTGTGGGTCAGGAAGTGAAGGTAAGTTTCCCCAATAAGACACAGATGGCAAAAATAAAAAATCTGACAGGGGTTCTAACCCCCCTTACTCAACCCAAAATAAAAAAACTTTTGCCTATAGTTCTTCTTAAAATGATAACTAAAGGCCAAACATTCATTTTAGGTTTGAAAGAGCAGTAAGGGGGTTAGTACCATTGACAAGGGAAAAGTAAAGGGGCTGCCATTGCTGGCCCCTTATTAGGACCACAGCCCTTAGGGCTCATTTACACTTGCTTCAACTTCAACACACATTAAAGCGCCTACTGCTTCAATATGCTTTTTTGATGTGTTTCTGATGCTTCTGCGATGCTTCGGTGACGCTTTGATTATGCTTTGGTGGTGCTTTTTTTAAGCTTTAATGAAGCTTGGCAGATGCCCTGTGTGTGTGTTGATATCTCATACCTGCAATTTCTCCAAAACAAAGCAAAGCTGAAGCTGAATTAAAGCCTCTCAAAAGCTGCAGGTGCTTCAAGCGAGCTTTGTCATAGACTTCTATGGAGGTTTTGAAGACGCTTTGAAGCACCACTAAAGCGACATGGGGTATAATTTTTGAAGCAAAGCCAAATCAAATCAAAGCAAAGCAAAAGCAAGGTGTAAACAAGACTGTAAGCTTACCATTTTAGTTAGTGACAAGCGCTTTGACTGGCGCTCAGAGAGCTTTAAAAAAGCGTGTCCGAAGACATGTGTTAAAGCAAGTGTAAATGAGCCCTTAAAGTATATCTAAAGCCAAAACTTTTTTAAAACTTTTAGATTGAATAAGCGTGAGTTAAACTGCTGTCAGGGTTTTTTTTTGCCATCTTTCCATCTATGTTTTTTTTTACGTTTTTTTTTTCTTAAGGCCCCTTTCACACGGAAGGCCCGTTCAGATCCGCCTGTCAGTTTTGACGGCGGATCTGAACGGGCGCTCCATGTTACTCTATGGAGCGTCGGATGTCAGCGGAGACATGTCCGCTGACATCCGATCCGGTCCGATCCGCCAAATCCAGACGTATGGACCACACGTCCAGATCCGTCGGATCGGGTGAGATCGGGTGAGATCGGGTGAAAACGGACACACTGTCCGTTTTCATCGGATCTCTCCATAGAGATCAGCGGCGCTCGCAAGCCCCTCCCCGCTCAGTGAGCGGAGAGAGGCTTGTCATCCGCCGGCTCAGCGGAGATCAACGGACAGATCTCCCGCTGAGCCGACGGACAGAGGCGGGCTCCGTGCAAGCGGAGTCCGCCTCGTCTGAAAGGGGCCTATCAAACACAAAACCATACAGACACACAACAGCTCAGCCATCTGGCTATTAACAGGGAAGGGACCCACACAGGGGTCACAAGGTATCATTACAATATCAAGGACCATTAGAATATTTACAACTACCGTAGTATAACAATAGGCTGTCATGGCTCCTGCTCCATGGGTGGACTGACAATGAGCTAGCTCATCTTCGGACAGCCTCTATGTGTATAGGTGTCCCTGTAAAGGGGTAAATCTATGTTTATATAGATATATATATATATCTATATCGCCCTTCACTTCCTGTTCCTGAGACACAACAGGAAATTAGTGGAAATCTCTTCAAAGTGAGGGTAATACCCCCTCTAGAAGAGTTATAGGTTCCCTCTTTGTAAGACTTCCCCTAACCTCCTGTTCCAGTGACAACTGTAAATTCTTTTTGTCAAAGGTCACCAGGACAAATTGATCTTTGATCTTTGTGTTGATGCGTAGCTACCCAAAGAGACTAAGGGAGCCCATTGGGGGGACAGAAGGAGTCACACTGGATGCTAGAAGGATAAAAGGAGGGGCACTTTGAACTACAGATCTATTTCACCTCTCTACAGATGGAACCAGACTCGATTAAATAAAATTCATGGGTTAACAGGAGTTATCAGCCTTCTGGGACTCCTACCAGACGTAGAAATTGACAAATACCAAACTACATTTTTAAATGAAACTCTGTTTATGGCACTTAAGGTAATAGCCAAGGTATGGATGCAGGCTTCGCCCCCCTCCATATGTCAATGGAAGAAGGGCATTAATGATGCAATACCATATGAAAAACTAGTCTATGCACATAGAGGTTGTGCTCATAAGCACTCAACGGTATGGGATAGGTGGCTGGAGGATAGGGAAACTTGTACCTGAAATTCCCCCAAACCCCACAGACAGGCCTGCCTAGATAAAAGAGGTTCTCTTATGTTGGTATCAAGCATGGAAATCCTCATTTGGGAATATATTGGTAGCAGAACCACAGGAAGTCTCTTATGCAATTGATGTATATACTTTCGCAAACTCTGACTTATAATGTTTGTACAATGAAACTCACACAAAGTGTTTGGTGTAATGTATTATCTATTATTTTATCCAAGTGATTGCTTTGTAAAATGAATCTTATCCAAATAAAGTTGGCTTTTTCCAATAAAAAAAAAAAAAAAAACAGGAGTTATCCCAGTAGGATATATTAGAAACAAAATTACCTAAATGGGCGTAAATACATTTTGATGGAGCTGCTAAAGGCAGCAGGCTTTGGTCGGATGGCACTAAGGCAAGAGAGAATGCACAAACAAAGACTAACAATGGAAAGTACTAAAGTTATATAGTTACTTTGCACAGGAGAACTCTGCATTCCTATCTGTCAATCCTTGAAGGAATATCTGTCCATAGGAGCACACAAGGCTTTTACCCTGGATAGCATTTATTACGTATTTATTATAGAGTGAACATTTTACAGTTGGACACATAAAATAATTTATAAATAAAACAATCCAGCATAACTGTACAGTATATGACATTCTTATAAAATTCAGGCATACAGACTTTGCCAGTAAAGTGCTAGGACACTGACTGTCTCATAGTTGAAAGGTCAGCAGTTTCCCAGATGCTATACAAATCATTCCCATCATAAGTGAAATAATTAAAATACTATTCTAGACATTGTTATTTGAATTTTGATATTTCTGCTTCAAAGTTTCGATATATGAATATATTTTTATTATACATTTTTGCTGCTTGTTAACTCCTACTTGACGATGGTTGATGGCCCAGGAGAAATGCTGGTGTATAAAAAATACTTTGTAGAAGCAGGCTTAATGACCAAATTGAGAATGTTATCTATGGAAGTATGTGAGTCTGTTCAAACCACCCAAGACTTATAAATTCCAGCTGCAAGTTCTCTGGGAAAAAAATATCTTCCCTCCATGCTGTAGTACTTCAGATCTATGGCTATGGATGGGGAAACGACTTTAAATTGAGAAATACCAACAAAGATAATACAGATTTGTCACATGGAAAAAGTAAGTCCAACCTTACATTTAGGCCGGGTTCACATATGTGGAGTCATCACGGTTCCCAGCATGGGAAACCCGCATCCAATTCGCACATATGTGAATCTGGCCTTACCACCACCTTAAATCCATGAAATTAGATTTAGGAGTTCCTTAAATGATGAGAACCACCTTAGTGAATATGCAGGTAGACAGTCTCTTATTTAAACCTCAGACATCTAAGGTCTAGTGTTCTCTTGGCTATTGATGTGTGTGAGGTCATCATGACAAGATCAAAAGAGCTCTCTACGGCCCTCAAAAATAAGGTTGCGGATGCTTTTGAATCTGGATTCAAGGGATTTAAATTAAAGCCAAATTATTTGAATTCAACCATTACAGTGTAAGAATATATTTACTGTCATCGTTTTCAAACGACAGCTATATAAGCAATATAAGTCCAAGAGCTGATGCTAAAAGAATTCTCCAAGAACCACA
Source organism: Lithobates sylvaticus (assembly GCA_028564925.1). Classification (NCBI taxonomy): domain Eukaryota; kingdom Metazoa; phylum Chordata; class Amphibia; order Anura; family Ranidae; genus Lithobates; species Lithobates sylvaticus. The sequence continues at coordinate 535,309,098 of CM053027.1, read as the reverse complement.
AAATGTTGTTACGGGATCTCCAGGTAACTTTTGCAATAGTTTGTATCAAAGTGCATGCATCTACTATCAGAAAGATTTCACCAAATTATTTTGTATTGGAAGTTTGACATAAAAAAACATTTGCTGTCCAAAAAGAATTTTAGAGAAGATTAAAGTTGGCTATTGAACATATAGTATATGGAAAGATCAGGCCTTCTGAAACAATGTGCTGTGAACAGATAAATCAGAGATAGAGTTGCTAGGCCACAGTAACAGGAGACATTTTGTGCAAACAGAAGACAGAGAATTAGGAGAAAACCCTTAAACCAACTGTAAAGCATGGCGGTGGAAATTGTATTGTGGGGTTTGCTTTGCTACTTCAGGGCCTGGACAGCTTACAGTTATCAAGTAAACTATGAATTATTTCAATTTTGCTCATATCAAAATGTGTTTGATGATGGCCATCTGTCTGAAAGTTGAGTTTGAAACAAAATGGAATCTTTCAGCAGATAAAGATTTGAAACCTGTTAGCAAATCCATCAAAGAATAGCTTAAAGCCCCACTTCTGGATCTTTTTTAGACAGGCTGACACCAAAAGAGTCTGTCTATATTTGTCCCTTCTGCCTCCTCTATATATATATATATATATATATATATATATATATATATAGCCATGCTCTAGCCATTTTTTTTTTTTTTTTAGCTTGGTATAGAATGTGAAAATGTCAGAACACCTATTCGGTTTTTAGTGCTGTCCATGTTCCAGCTGGGGAAATTCACCCCTTTGTTTGTCCATGTCTTCGGTACAGAAAGTGATGGAAAAAACAATATTTTTGATTTGTCACAAGAACAGGAGGAGATGGCAAATCTTCCAGCTGGTAAACCTAATTTTGGGACAACTGTCTAAGCCCCTGTACACATGGTCAGAAATTCCAACCACAAAATCCGTCAGATTTTTTCCGACGGATTTTGTCCGACGCTGGTGTTGCATACACACGGTCGGACAAAGTTGTCGGAAAATCCGATCATTCTGAACGTGGTGACGTTCGTTGCTTATGACGGAACTACGTAGAGGCTAGTAGCCAATAGCTTTGGTCTCGTAATTTGATCTGAGCATGCGTGGCACTTTGTCCTTCGGAATTCTCTACACACGATCGGAAAAAAAGTCAGATCAGATTTTGTTGTCGGAAAATTTGAGAGCAGAATCTCAAATTTTTTCCGTTTGAAATTCCGACTGAAAAAGTCAGATGGAGCCCACACACGGGCGGATTTTCCGACAACATGGTCCGATCTGACATTTTTCGTCTGAATTTCCGACGGTGTGTACGGAGCATAAGAGGATACAAACTATGTATCTCCTTACTTTGGAGAGATCTTTTCCCTGACAGGACAAAGAATGAGGAAAAAAGCCGGTCTGGGGTTAATGATTTCCTACTCTATCCAAAACTAAAAAATAAATGTTGGCTTTACATACACTTTAAGCTGACCATACACGTAGCATTTTTTGGTCAATTTCAACCATGTTCAATCAATTCCTTTGAAAGCAATTGTTGGAAAATAAGCAATCTACCACCCACCAGTTCATCTTTAATAAAGAAGGGAAATTGCATTGAAATAAAATCAAAACTGGAAAAACTGACAATCTCATAGAAGGCTGTTGGATTTTTCTGCTAAATCCTGTTAATTCTAACTCCTTGTGGTCAATTACAATTATTGTATATCATCAATGTCTTTGCAATTTTAACAGAAAATGTAATTGAAAATTGAATCGCTCGATCAAATTGACATAAGTATGTCCAGTATATGACAATCTGAGTGTGCGTTTTTATATTAGCATGCTGTTCGGGTTTTACATGCACAACTGGCTATCTTTTAATACTCATGTCTAATGGGTACCTAATTCTTATGCATACCTTCCTATCAATAAATCCTCATAAATTATACACTAGTAGTTCCTTATTCAGCAGTCAAATTTTTACAGGCCGTGTTAAATTTGGTAATGATATAAACACACTGAGGATTTTCAGGTATGGAAAGCTTCTGTTTTATGCTTAACTTTTGACCTCTTGTTATTTCCAAGCAATTCTCAGCTAACTGTTTGCAGACTACTACCATCCTGTTTTATTATGTACCGCAAATCACTCTGCTGACTTGGGAACCGACTACATAACAATGTGGACTCATACAAGCAGTAAGTCATCCCATACATGAGAGTCACAGCAGTGCAAGTTTGTTCAATGTTGTGACCATTGTGTCTCAGAAAAGGGGAGTATTCACAAAGCTGAATAAAAAAAAAAATGTGGTAACAGTATGAACTCATTTTGCTGTTCAATGAAAACAAGTGTAACTCCAGCCAAAACCTAATTTTTAAAATAGGGGGAGGTTAGGACTAAGGTTTTAATTGTTGTCAGTGTCCCTGTAGGGGAAAGTCAAATGTAAACTAAAACATTTTTTAAGCAGAAAGGTTTTTATTGCTGTTTTTGTTCCCACAGGGGAGATTTGTCTTCACTTCCTGAGCAATGTATCCATTAGGGAGTTTTGACGTAATTCCATGTGCTAGCGACAGCGGGAAATTAAAGCAAAAGTCCCAGTAGATCTGAGTACAAAAAAGCAAATGTTGCCAGCACACCATGGATCCATTCAAAAGTCCATAACTTTATTTGAGCAATCAGATCAAATGTAGGCACAAAGTTTTGGAGTTGCACTGGGTGATCATCAGCTGCTTGACAAAAGGGTCCTGCATGACTCTGAAACATTACACTTACACTTGATGTGACGCGATCACTTGAATAAAGCTCTGGTTATACAGTAAATTTATCCATGATGTGCTGGCAGCATATGATTTCTTGTACATTGACTACCAGTTATAAAACTGGTCGTTGCTACAGCACTCATAGGCGTGCGCACAAGGGCACACCCTAATGCCTAGGCACACCCCAGGGCTTTTTTGCTGGCGGGATCTCCATTCTGGCACCTCTGCTAATAGGCAATGGGAACACTGCGACTATGCGAGCGGGACTGTTTTTTATTTGGCTGTATAACTCCTGTGAATGCAGACACTGAATGCAGACACTGAACGCAGAGTGAGCAGACAAGTGGCCACATTTTCCGATGCTACTTCTATAGTTCCGGCTACTGCATCCCTGACAGCTGAATATCACTCCGCCGCCTACTGTCAGGGATGCTATAGCCACAACTATAGAGGTAGCATCGGGGCTGGATTAACCCCACTGTTTTTAAACAAGACCTGTCCGCTGCTTCCAGTCCACCCCTGCCCTTTGTCCGAGAAAAGTATTTGCCGGGACGGTCCCAGGCAGAGGAGGTAGCTTTTTCCTCCCTGCTCCGCCTCCGAGTGCCCCGGCTCCCAGCTTCCGCCCTGCAGTGCCGACAACGCAACAACCTGAGGTGAGGAGGATGCGCCGGGACTCAGGAAATGTCACTGGTAAGGGAGGAGTTGGGGGCACAGACTTTAGCAGTGTGTGTGTGTGCAGCAGGAGGCAGGGAGAGAGGGGGTGTAGTGCTTTTCATCTATCCTCTGAATTCTTTCATTTGTTGTATTGAACAGCTAGTAAGAAGTGTGTATCACTGTTCACATGTTCAGGGATGTTCTTCTCATCACATGTATATAAGCCAACATGCTCTTTGGTTCCCAGTCACTATGCAATGTTCTGTACCTGAAGTCCAGGATATGTCATGGGTAACCTACCCATAGTACAGCCGTGTTAACTTAATGGCATCCAATTGTAGTAATAGCCTTACAAGGGCCCAATTAGAGGGTATAAGTACATATCCTGTGTAAATATCATCACATCTCCTGCAGGGAATAAATATTGACCCCCCTGTCTCGAGGATTAGCAAGTCATTCTCTGGTAAATGTGGCTGCTAATTGCACATTCATACTTTCTTGGGTTGAATTACTCAGTCGGCAGATGCTGCTAAGCACAACTGTATATTAAATAGGATTTGAATATTAACCTGAACTTATATATTTATTTTTACACAAAAAAAAAAAAAAAAAAAAAAAAATATATATATATATATATATATATATATATATATATATATATATATATATATATTGTGTAAAAATATATAGAAAATAAATATATATATGTATATATATTACATACAATTAAAACTATATGAACCCTGGCTTGGCAGAAAAAAAATATGTAATTATATATATATATATATATATATATATATATATACATGCACTTTTTTGCTGACAAGCCAGGGTTCATATAGTTTTAATTGTATATGTAATATATATATATATATTTATTTATTTATTTTTTTTTTTACACTATATATATATATATATATATATATATATATATATATATATATATATATATATATATATATATATATATATATATATATATATATATATATATATATATATATATATATATATATATATATATATATATATATATATATATATATGTATATATACACACACACACACACATATGCATGTGTGTTTGAGCTTTGGTTTGAGGTGCTCACCCTAATGCAATAGGCTGCGCACGCCTATGACAGCACCCATATATATGTTCTAGGCTTTACCCAGGAAGGAGTGTGATGGGAATATATCCATGACTAGTAGATCTGAGAGTGCACTTTTTGAGAAATCCTTTTCTACAGACAGATTAGTCTATCTAATGTAGTTATAAGTGGACCGTGGGGGATAATTCAACACTTCTTTCTTACATGTCTTACATCTAACAGTGAGATCTGCCTGTCATCATTCTTATCTACATTGGAGTTTTGTGTTCTTGCATGTTTCCCTCAACTTTGCGTGTTCCAGGGTTTCCTGTTGCATTCCCCATATTATAAAATGCACTTTAAAAAATACAAAAACGATAGTGGGACTCCTCATAATGGCTACAGCAGGTATACAGATTTAAGAACCCAAGTGCACATATCTCACTAAGGCCCAGCGTTGACTGGCTTCAATGGCTAATGCAGCATGCTTATAAAATCAGTTTGAGATGCTTCAAGATCATGTAAGGGAAGAGAAGACATTCTGAAGAAAACAAAAAGCATTAGTACTGGCCCTAACAGAGTCCCTTAGAGATGTGAGAAACTGTGCAGGCATCAAGATTTACATGATTGGTGTGAGGTTTCTGTGGTAGTAATATTGTAGAACACCAACTTGGGGTTCCCCAGGTTGTGGAGTCTAAGATCCTGCTTCTTCACCAGGGCTGGGTGGGGATGGTGGGGATGGACTTGCAGCAGACAGAAGAGGATCCAGGTGATGAGCCAAGGTCAGGGTGGGCAGCAGGCAAGCATAAATGGTAGACGAAGTTGGGGTTGGTACATAGGGACTGTGAATACAATAATACTAGGTAAACGGGAACTCAGAGAACTAGGAAGTTGCAGGGTGGGCTGCACTGAGCATGTCTTATATAGGGAACCAAACTGGATGGCAGGCCAGGAAGAGATAGAAGCGAAAGGAATATAACCCATAGTATAGCAGGTGATGCCCATAAGTGAACACATGATAAGGGGGTACGGGGGATGAGTGTGAGACAATTAAGACCCTACAAAGGTACCATCCCAAAATGAGCATATACCACAATAGAACAAAATGAAGTGGGACTTTGCATGTACCTTGCAGGGTCTGATGAAAACACAAATCATAGAAATTTTTATAAAAATATAATAAGTGAACACAGGAGCCAAAGAACACATGTGAATAGAATCACAGGTCTAGCAGAAACACTGCAGCAAGGCTAAACCATGACAATTGGGTCATCTCTGAGCCAGTATCTCAGTCCAGGAAGTAGGCATTGACCCTGAACAAAGATGGTGCCCTCTTTCTGGAGATAAAAATAAGTGAAAGCATTCTCAGGTTAAGTATTGTAAACTCTGTGAGAGATAAAAGTGTTAATACCTGTAATATACTTACTGGACACGTTACTTAGTATGCATGCACTTAATATGAAAAATTTAATGTTAGATGCACTTTAAGTTTCCTTTTTTATCCTTGATCAATATTTGCAGTGCATTTAATCTTTCAGTAATGTGGTCAAGCTCTATGTTAAACGTAACCTCCTATATTGTTGTGTAGTGGGGCTTTAATAGGGGCTCCACTTTTTCTAACTAGTGGCACCCTTTTAAGCAAAATACATGAAATGCACTGTCCTGATTGATGCAGGCTGCGTGGTCTTTTTTTTCCCCAAAAAACATTGACCTGTGTTCTAGATAAAAATCAATATGTATCAATATTTACAGTTTCAGTTTAAAGATAAGGAAATGTAATCAAACTGAAGCTATACACATTCCAGTAGATTCTGTGTTTTTCACTGAACTATTTCATTTTCCATGATCATTTCAGAAAAAAAACACTTTAGCTGCACGTATTAAGATATTAAATTTGCGATGTAAAATGTTCAGCCGTAGCCTGGGGTCCCCATGCTATGCCCATGCCCAAATGCCAGGCGATTGTGAAAAGGCAATGCTCAATGGATTTAAGCAAATAATGTCTAAATATAAGAGGAATTTATATTTTTATTTGAATAAAACATTCCAAACACATCACCAACAGGTGTTATAGGTCTATTTTCAAACCTCTTAATATATTACAATAATAAAAATACAGAAGTAAGATGTAAATATGTAAATGATAACGTTACAGCTCCAGTTTTTCATGAGGCCTGCCTGGTCTCATAACTGATAAGGGACCACCCAAATGCAAGGTGACCATACAGAAAAATAATAATTTTTTTCTAAGAGGCTGGGAGAGGCTCCGAGGTGGGCACAACCTGGGTTTTAAGTATGTGGTTAATGAACAAAATACCACTTTCCTTTTAAATGGAAACTTGTCAGCTCCAGGTCTGCAACGTAGTAACACTGAGAGGCCCACTTCTCCCACGTTCCAACCAGGACCCTTGTTGCATCCATATCTGGTGGACTAAAGACTAGCAACAGAGATGCAATGGTTTTTATAGAACACAACCATATCTTAATGGATGAAATTAACTGTAAAGGCCCGTATACACGATACGAAAATCAGAAGTAAACTTTCATCCGATGAACGATCTGCCGATTTCAGGATCGTTAGTATGGTGCTTCCGACAACCGATTCCATTTTTTCGTCTGACAAATGTGCAGACTATAACATTTTTGTCGTACGTGAACTCAACGTCCAATTTTTGTTTAATTAGTACGGTTTTCGTCCGAAAAAAATCATAAGAGCTAGACTATGCATGCTCAGAAACTAACGAACACATACAAAACTATTCCACATTACGTCACTTGTAAAGTTGAATTCTGTCGTACAAGAATTTTTGTATGGTGAGTAACCTCTTCGCTTTCGACATGAGACTAGCATGCAACAGAAAACGGACGAACGGTCGTCTGAAAATCTGATTGTGTGCACGAGGCTTAAAGTGGTTGTAAACCCTTACAAACCACTTTGGCCTACAGGTAAGCCTAGATTAAGGCTTACCTGTAGGTCCAATAAATATCTCCTAAAACCTACATGGTTTAGGAGATATTTCGAAAAAAAAGAGGCATCGCTGTCTATGGCGCTTGCGCCGTAGACAGCGGCGCGCAGGCGCACTGCGCATGCCGAGATCACGGCGATATGCCGCTTTCCTGCGCATGCGCGGGAGTGACGTCATCGCCGATCCAGCGAATGACATCGCTGGAGCGGCGAGACCCGGAAGTCACTCCGGGCTTGATGGCGGCGGAGAAGGTCGTGGATGAGGACCGCTTCAGGGGCTTCGTTCTCAGGTAAGTTATTCATTCATAATGAGCTAGTATGCTATGCATACTAGCTCATTATGCCTTTGCCTTGCGGGTTCCGTATTTTTTTTTTGAGGAGGCTTTACTTCCTCTTTAAGTGGCACTATATTTAAAGCGGTCGTATACCCGCTGACTTTTTTTTTTTCAGACCCTTATGGGAAAAGGCATAATGAGCTAGTATGCACCGCATACTAGCTCATTATGAAATACTTACCTTAGAACGAGGCCCCGACATCTCACCCGATCCACGCCAAGGGAGCTGACATGTTCCATCGGCGTGTCTTCTGGGTATCGCGGCTCCAGCGATGTGAGTGTCCGGAGCCGCGATATCGTCACTCCCACGCATGCGCGCGGGAGATTCCCTCCCGGCAGGGTCTGGCGTTTGCTGGGCTTTTAGCCGAGAATCCCCTGTGCACATGCACCGCTGCAGTCAGCAGCTCATTGCGAGGGGAATATCTCCTAAACCATACAGGTTTAGGAGATATGTTTTTTACCTACAGGTAAGCCTTATTATAGGCTTACCTGTAGGTAAAAGTAAAAAAAACACACTATACAACCGCTTTAAAGTTGAAAGCTGTGGTCCCTGTCTAGGTAAGATGATGCTTGAACTTTTCTGTTGAGGATTATTCAGGTCTGTGCTGGAAGTCTGCCCCAGTATCAGGGACCTCGTCCGCTGCGCGCTGTAGGGCGCATGCGCACGGGGCTGGCGCTCCGGCGCACAGGAAGAGATGGGGTAATGCTGCGGCGGCGCATGCGCGCTCGCGGCTCCACTGAGCGGCGCGCGCGCATGCGCACTAGCGTGCGTCCCATGTGACCAATCAGCTGGCCTATAAAAGAGAGGCCTTCACACCAAAACAATGCTGGTTCGTCTCTCAGCTGTCCTTGTTCCTGGTTCCTTGTTCCTGTACCTGCTGTTTTGATTCTTGGATTGATCACCCGCTGCCGACCCGGAACTCCTTGACCATCCTGCCTCTCTCTAAACCTTGACCCTTGGCTTGCCTACCGGACTTCCCACTTGTCTCCAGTGTTTGACCCTCGGCCTGTACCCTCGGATATCTGCTCCTTGCTGCCAGTACCTGACCCTCTGCCTGCCTTTGACCCTGATTTATCTCCCTGCCTGGTTACCTCATTCTGGACTGTCTACCCGTGTTGACCCCCTAGCTTGTGCTTGACTAATCTTCTGTGTTTCACCCCCAGCCTGCTTACCAGTGTTTGAACCTCAGCCAGGATTCCAGTTTCCAGCACCTGTCCTGTCTACAGCACCTGAGCCCACGCCTAGCCATCACCAACAGGTGGCTTGTGCCTCTTGGTGCCAACTGCCTCCTGTATCATCTCCAGGGGCAGTGGGCGCTGAGTCGCAAGGGCAACCGCTCTCGGCATCTTGGCCTCGGTGAGTACTTGATTCCTGATAGTACGAACCAGCCATGACAGAGGCCAACAGAGCGGGATCTCCTTTGGAGATGTTATGTCAACAAGTGTCATCTCTCATGGAGGCGGTGCAGAAATTGCAGGAAGGCTATGCCCAGGTTGATACCCGTCTCCAACAACTAGCAACTGCTTCTTCTCCGGCCAACCCAGCTTCCGGGTCAGCCAGTGGGGCCTCCGCACCCCAAATGCAAAATCCACCTGCCATGATGATGGCTGTACCAGAACCTCGGGTGCCTATCCCTGAGCGTTTTTCAGGCGACCGAAGAAAGTTCAGATCATTTAAAAACGCTTGCTCCTTGTATCTCGCCTTACAACCCCGGACTTTCGCCTCTGAAATTGTAAAGGTGGGATTCATCATTTCTTTACTTTCAGAAGAACCCCAGACCTGGGCTCACGGCCTCATGGAGCAAAGGAACCCCTTGCTCAACACCGTGGATTCTTTTTTTGAAGCTATGGGCCAACTGTATGATGACCCCCAACGTACTGCCACGGCCGAAGCCACTCTTCATACCCTCTCCCAGGGGAGAAGACCTGTAGAGGACTATACTGCGGAGTTCCGTAAATGGTCGGCCGATACAACATGGAATGAGGCAGCCCTCCGCTACCAGTTCCGGCTAGGACTGAACGAGAGCCTCAAGGATGAATTAGCTCGTGTTGAGACCCCCACGACCTTAGAAGAACTCATCCAGTTGACTACCAAACTGGACCGGCGCATGCGTGAACGCCGTTCCGAACGCCTACAAGGGTCTCGGCCAGTATGGGGGTCCTCAAGAGGTCCTTCCATGTACCCAACCACTCCCTTGCCTACCGGCACCTTGGCATCAGACGGGGAACCTATGCAGCTAGGTCTAGTCCGCCCCCGGCTGTCTCAGGAGGAACGCCAACGTAGACGCAGATCCAACCTATGTCTCTACTGTGGAGGATCCGGTCATTTCCTACAGAATTGCCCCATTCGGCCCAGTAAGTTGCCATCTCAGCACACTATGAACTGTCAAAAACCTAACCTTACTCAGGCTTATGTGACTCTCTCTGTCTCCCTACAGCTGGCGGAAAGGAGGATTCAATTACCGGCCGTAATTGACTCTGGGGCTTGCAGTTGCTTTTTAGATGTCTCCGTTGCCAAGGAATGGCAAATCCCATATGTTAATAAAGGAAGACCACTATTGGTTCATTTGGCTGACGGGTCTCTTCCACACTCAGGGCCAGTCACACTGGAGACACACCCTATCCTCACCACCACAGATTCTGGACATCAGGAACTTCTACGCTTCGACCTCATCTCATCTCCTATGTTCCCTATTATTCTAGGACTTCCCTGGCTACAAGCCCATGATCCTCAGATCCATTGGGACCGGAAAGAGGTCTCTTTCTCCTCTCCGTACTGCCATTCACATTGTCTGGCACCACCTCCAAAAGCTCATCTGGCTGTTGTCATGGCACCTGAAAACTTACAAAACATTCCACCAGCATACCAAGACTTTAAAGATGTGTTCGATAAAAAAAAGGCCGATCATCTACCTCCACACCGGGCCTACGACTGCCCTATTGAATTACTCACTGGGTCTGAGATCCCTTTCGGGCGCATATTTCCCCTGTCAGAGACCGAGCTAAGAGCTCTTAAAGCTTATATTGATGAGAACCTCGAGAAAGGTTTTATTCGACCATCTACTTCTCCGGCCGGGGCTGGCATCTTCTTTGTAGGCAAAAAGGATGGCTCTCTTCGACCCTGCATCGATTATAGGGAGTTAAACAAAATTACTGTCAAGAATCGGTACCCACTACCGCTTATCCCAGAGCTCTTCCAGCGGTTTCGAACAGCCAAGGTATTTTCCAAACTCGACCTGCGAGGTGCCTACAATCTCGTCCGGATCCGCGCAGGGGATGAATGGAAGACTGCTTTCAGGTCCAGGTTTGGCCACTTCGAATATCTTGTGATGCCTTTCGGCCTATGCAACGCTCCGGCCACTTTCCAACACCTAGTGAACGACATTTTCAGAGAGCACTTGGATGACTTCCTAGTCGTTTATCTGGATGACATCCTCATCTTTTCAGCAACCTTGGAACTCCATCGGGAACATGTCCGATGGGTACTTACCGTCCTCAGGGCCCATCAACTATATCTCAAAGCAGAGAAATGTGAATTTGAAAAATCTACAGTCCAATTCTTAGGTTTCATCATCTCCACCAATGGTACGTCGATGGATCCCCAGAAAGTCAAGGCAGTGGTAGAGTGGTCACCTCCCAAAGATAAAAAGTCGGTACAACGATTCATTGGCTTCGCCAATTTCTATCGGCGGTTCATCGTGGGATTCTCTGCTATCGTTGCCCCGATCACCCAATTAACCCGCCAGCAAAGCCGTTTCCAGTGGACACCGGAGGCTCAGGAAGCCTTTATTAAGTTGAAAACACTTTTTACCACTGCTCCCATTCTACAGCATCCGGACCCACTGCTCCCTTTCGTATTGGAGGTAGATGCCTCAGACTCGGCCACTGGGGCCATTCTCTCTCAACGGCATGGGCCAAAAGCCCTTCTCCATCCAGTGGCTTTCGCCTCTCGGAGACTAAGTCCTCCTGAGAGGAACTATGACGTGGGCGATCGGGAATTACTCGCTATTAAAAATGCTTTAGAAGAATGGAGGTATCTTCTCGAAGGGGCGGTCCATCCGATTACCATCTTCACCGATCATAAAAACCTCGAATACCTACGGACTGCCAAGAGGTTAAGACCCCGCCAAGCCCGATGGGCACTCTTTTTCTCAAGATTCACGTTCCACATCTCCTATCGGCCAGGGTCCAAGAATGGCAAGGCAGATGCTCTCTCCCGCATCTCTTCGGAATCCGCCCAGATAACAGAACCCAGCACCATCCTAGCTCCCCAGAATTTTTTACTACTTACCCCGACGGACCTATCTTCTGCTCTCCATACAGCATCAACTCTTTGCAGAGATCCTATTGTGGCTTCCTTGGAAAGGCGTGAGAACCTGCTTTGGCATCAAAACAAGGTCTTTGTCCCTCAAGAGGTGAGACCCTTAGTCCTAAGAACCCTCCATGACCACAAGCTAGCAGGGCACTTCGGAGTCCGGAAAACAGCGGAACTCATCTCCCGCACCTTCTGGTGGCCAGGCTGGCGACAGGATTGTCAAAACTATATCTCCTCCTGCATACCTTGCCAACGGAACAAGGGGGCCAAGACTAGACCTTGGGGGTTACTAAAACCACTACCCATCCCGGAGCGCCCCTGGGCCGACATCTCGATGGACTTCATCGTAGACTTACCACCCTCAGAGGGGTTTTCTACCATCCTGGTGGTAGTGGACCGGCTGTCCAAGATGAGTCACTTCCTGCCTATGGTTGGCACTCCTACGGCTCTAGAAACGGCCAACATTTTTGTTAAAGAGGTTGTCAGGCTCCATGGGGTCCCCAAGAGCATTGTCTCGGACAGAGGCTCTCAATTTACTTCAAAATTTTGGAAGGAACTGTGCAAGTCTCTAGGAATCAAGGCCTGCCTTTCATCAGCCTACCATCCACAGAGCAATGGACAAACAGAGCGTACTAACCAGACGCTGGAACAGTATTTACGCTGTTTTTGTTCCGCAGCACAAGACGACTGGGCCTCCCTACTGGCTTATGCAGAATTCGCGTATAATGACTCCGTCCATTCAACCACTAATCAAACTCCTTTCTGGGCAAATTTTGGCTTCCATCCATCTTTCCTTCCAAACGCCTTCCCGGAATCACCAGCTCCAGCGGTACAAGAAAGGCTAAAATCTATCCAGTCCAATTTTCAGGAACTCCGGAAAACAATGCAGCAGGCACAAGAGGACTACAAGAAATTTCACGACAAAGGTAGAAGGGCTAATCCCTCTTTCAAAACAGGGGAGAAGGTATGGTTGTCGACCGCTCATCTCAAACTCTCGTGTCCTTCGCGCAAACTGGGCCCCAAATTCATCGGGCCATTCGAGATCAAGAAGATGATAAACCCTGTGGCCTTTGAGCTTTCTCTACCCAAGACGTACAGAATACATCCGGTATTTCATGCCTCGTTGCTAAGACCTCTGGTTCCCAGTCCTTTTCCGGATAGAGAAGAACTTCCTCCACCTCCTGTCACAGTGGATGGTAACGAAGAGTATGAAGTGGAGTCGCTACTGGGTTGTAGGAAGGTGGGCCGCCAGCTCCAATACCTGGTAAAATGGAAAGGGTACCCGCCAGAAGACAACTCCTGGGAACCATCCAAAAATTTCCATGCCCCTAGGATGATCAGGATCTTCCACCAAGAACATCCTGAGTTGATGGATAGCTTGGGCGTCCGGAGTCCGCCCCTCAGGGGGGGGCACTATCAGGGACCTCGTCCGCTGCGCGCTGTAGGGCGCATGCGCACGGGGCTGGCGCTCCGGCGCACAGGAAGAGATGGGGTAATGCTGCGGCGGCGCATGCGCGCTCGCGGCTCCACTGAGCGGCGCGCGCGCATGCGCACTAGCGTGCGTCCCATGTGACCAATCAGCTGGCCTATAAAAGAGAGGCCTTCACACCAAAACAATGCTGGTTCGTCTCTCAGCTGTCCTTGTTCCTGGTTCCTTGTTCCTGTACCTGCTGTTTTGATTCTTGGATTGATCACCCGCTGCCGACCCGGAACTCCTTGACCATCCTGCCTCTCTCTAAACCTTGACCCTTGGCTTGCCTACCGGACTTCCCACTTGTCTCCAGTGTTTGACCCTCGGCCTGTACCCTCGGATATCTGCTCCTTGCTGCCAGTACCTGACCCTCTGCCTGCCTTTGACCCTGATTTATCTCCCTGCCTGGTTACCTCATTCTGGACTGTCTACCCGTGTTGACCCCCTAGCTTGTGCTTGACTAATCTTCTGTGTTTCACCCCCAGCCTGCTTACCAGTGTTTGAACCTCAGCCAGGATTCCAGTTTCCAGCACCTGTCCTGTCTACAGCACCTGAGCCCACGCCTAGCCATCACCAACAGGTGGCTTGTGCCTCTTGGTGCCAACTGCCTCCTGTATCATCTCCAGGGGCAGTGGGCGCTGAGTCGCAAGGGCAACCGCTCTCGGCATCTTGGCCTCGGTGAGTACTTGATTCCTGATACCCAGTTTTGAAACAGCTCTATTAATTTACATGAAGGGAAAAGTTTAGACAGCGGCAGCTCAGTGCTGTTAGACGTGCCAAAAAGAGAAAAACAAGGTATGCTTGTCTGCGTGGAGTCAGACACAGGCCAATCATGAATGCACAGCCAGAAATCGCAGTGCTTCACAACTGTTGCTTAACAATGCAGTAAAAATTGGAGAAGATGAAACTGAAAGAATAGTGTGACTGCGAGCATTGTCTCCTACATTGTTTCTAAACTAGTGGTACTCTAGGTGAGGGCTCATTTTCACCAATGCCCTTGAAAACTCACACATTAGCATTTGCCTATTTCAAGAAGCCATTTATAAACTAGGAAAAAATGCAGGTCACATGAAACCCTGTGTGATCATCATTACATCTAGCTCCAATTATTTCATCTAACAAGGTGGTTGGCAGTCATCTGCAACAACACCTAGGGCATAATCGGATGTTAGGCGGTGAAGGTTTGTTCTCACCAGTGTATCCTCCTGTTGGGCCTTCTGCTACTGCAGCCACTTTCTCTCCTACTCCCTTCTCTGTGGCCTCCTGTCCTGTGCACTCCCTCCACATGTCTCAGTGCATGCACCAGTACTCCATTTGTTCCCTCACATGGCAGGATATGGATGAGCATGCCCATGCATAAGTGGATGCAGATGCCTTTCTTATTGGTTGAGGACATTTTAAAGGATAGAACATTCAACTCTCTGGTTGCTCTGCGTTAAGTTGAATCATGGGTGCACATTTGGTTGCTGTGACATCCTAGTCACTGACTGTCCGAAACCATGAAATCAGACTGAGACAGAAGTACAGTTAAATCACACTTGTTTAATAATAAAAGTAAAAAGAACAAACTTAGTCAAAACATAGCCAAAGTTCAGTAACCGTAACGGATAGTCAGCCAAGCCAGAAGTCAGGGATCAATGAAGTGGAACAGCAAGCAGGATCTGGAGCCAGAAGGGATATCAGCAAAGCCAGTCTTTAAACAGGAACGCAGGCGATAGTTTCTTGTGATGTGACCAAGGTGAAGGCAGAGCTCCTCTGGACTGGATGGCTTAAGTAGGCAGGACTGATGAGCAGGATCATCAACAGCTGAGTAACTGTGGAGAGAGATGGGAGCTGGCAATTAGCCGACAGCTGAGCGGCCAGCTCAGAGAAGGAAGGGCTAAGCCCAGCCCTGACACTGACGATGCTTGTTCTGAAAACTGTGAGCTTATTTTCTTCTAAACGTATTTGGCTTTGATAATTCACTTTCATATGTCATGGCCATGTCTGCTTGCGTAACTCTCAAGTTTTGTTCCTGTCTCCTGCCTTAATATTGAATATGTTGGCTGGCTTAACCCTGCTTGTATCTCTACTGTATTTTTTTTCTCCTGTGTGGACTGGCTACACTAGCTCTTCTCTGTCATCTACTGCATTTTGATACCTTCAGTTGGGGAACCACTTCCTAATGCAGAACGCCTACATAAATCAGTCCCGAAGCTTGGCTCCTATAGGTGACATCACAGTGTTGGTAGGCAACAATTGCAATGCCTAACTGAAAATAATGAAAAAAAAATTCTAATGCCCATGCCTATTTATGTGTGCTGAAATACATAGCAAAGTGCATTACAACCCATCTGGTGTAAACAAGCTCCGGCAGTCTCAGCAGTACTTTGACTTAGTTAGAATAAACTTTAGGGAAAACTTTTGTTTAATTTTGGATAGAACAAGGGAGGGTTATTATTATTATTATACAGGATTTATATAGCACCAACAGTTTGCGCATCACTTTACATCATGAGGGCAGACAGTACACTTACAATACAAATCAATACAGGAGGAATCAGAGGGCCCTGCTCATTAGAGCTTACCATCTAAAACCCCTGTCAGTTTATTTTGTGTCCAATTGGGGAGATTTACCTTCACTTTCTGTCCCATATCGAAAACAGGAAGTGAGAGGAAATCTCTGCAAATTAAGGGAATTCCTTGGGGTCCCCCAGGTCACACAAGAACTAGTGTCCCTATTGGAATATGTTACCTCTATTACTTTTCTGGGGACAACCCAAAATAGTTTTTTTTGTTTTACTTTCACTTTTGATGATAATGGTAAACAGGACAAATAGAGAGGGTGAATCTCCCTAACAAGGGCAAAGACGGCAATAAAAACATGGCAGGTGTTCTAATCCATATCCACTCTATCCAAAACTAAATGAAAAGTTTTGCCTTTAGTTATACTTTAAAGAGGAGCTCCAGTCCCCTCCCCCCTCCAAAAATTAAAAGTCAGCAGCTACAAATACTGTAGCTGCTGACTTTTAATATTAGGACACTTACCTATCCAGGGATCCGGCAATATTGGCACCCCAGACAATTTTTTAATTGGCTCTCGGGTGCTGCCGCCACCATTCCTTGTAAGGAAAACCATCAGTGAAGCCCTGCGGCTTCACAGCCGGTTCCCTAATGTGTTTTTTTAATTGCCCGGTGACGGGGGAAGGAGGAGGGGGGCCGAACTTCAGGGAGACCTTACTGTGGTGAGGTCTCCCAGAAGTGGGGATGGGTAAATATTAAAAACAGGTACCCGCTCCCCCAAAAGGTGCCAAATGTGGTAGCTAAGGGGGTGGGAGAAGTAAACAAGCGGAGCTTCCCCTCTATGGTCACAGAACTTTCATTTTACTTTCATTATACTTTCATTTTATAGCATCAGCATTATAACAGCCATATAAACAATAGTTATTTTTGACAATCCAATATAAGCTTACGTGAAAAATCCCAATAAACATATATTGATTGGTTTGCGCAAAAGTTATAGCGTCTACAAACTATGGGATAGATTTATGGACTTTTTGTTTATTTATTTATTTTTTTACTAGTAATGGCAGCGATCAGTGACTTACTGCGACATTGTGGCAGACAAATCGGACAGTAAGTGAAACTTTTAGTACTTTTTTGGGGACCAGTGACACTGATACAGTGATTAGTGCTAAAAAGTGCTTAGTCACTGTACTAATGACACTGGCAGGGAAAGGGTTAACATTAGGGACGATCAAAGGGTTAAATGTGTCACTAGGGGGTTCTTGATAACTGTGGGGGATGTGCTTTAACTGTGGGAAGACAGAGATCCGTGTTCCTGCTTAGCAGAAACACAAGATCTCTGTCTTCACTACTACTAGAATGGTGATCTGCCTTGTTTACATAGGCAGACCACCGTTCTGCCTCTGTCGATAAGGATTGGCGGGTCCCGGCAGACATCGGACCCGCTGATTGGCTCCCTCTGTGCCCGATCACAGTGGGAGCGGGTCGCCGGTGGCATACGTGCGCACCACAGACCTGGAAGTGCAGAATCATGTACCTGTATGTGATTCTGCACACAGGAGACGCTGCCCCACAGTAAATGTACGTGGGGCAGATGGCAAGAGGTTAAGGAGGCAGAGTCAGTACAGGAATCACTGCTTGTAAGCAGCAAGGTACCATGGGATATGTAGTCCTTAGAAATTAAAAGTAAAAACAGAGGAGAAGCTACAAAGCATGCAGGGAATAGAGGAGGTTGTGAAAAAAGTTAACCATAAAAGAGATTTGTTAAGTAAGCTTATAATGGATTGGCAAAAATAACTTTTGTTTGTATTGAAATTAGAATGCTGATGTTTTAAAATGAAAGTGTGCTTTGCACCTAGAACTCCTTTAATAATTGAACAGCTCTCTCAATCATTAAAGAGGAAGTAAACCCTCTTAACAAAAATTAAAAAAAAAAAAAAAACCTGCAAGACAAAGGCATAATTAGCTAGTATGCATAGCATACTAGCTAATTATGTATCACTTACCTGAGATCGAAGCCTCGGCATCTTTCCTCTTCTCCCCCTCCGACCGCCGACATCTTCTCCCGGAGTGACTTCCGGGTATCGCGTTTCCAGCGCTGTGATTTGCCGGAGCCGCAATGACGTCACGCGCATGCGCACGAGAGCGGCATATAACAACTGAAGCATCGGCATATAGCGCCGTTGCTTCAGTTGTCGCTAGTGCGCATGTGCCGCATGACGTCGGCACATGCAAATACAGGCATATCTCCTAAACTGTGCAGGTTTAGGAGATATCCCTGTTAGCTACAGGTAAGCCTTAATATAGGCTTACCTGTAAGCTAAAGTTGTAAAAGAGGGTTTACTTCCTCTTTAAAGCCAGGCAGCACGATTCAAGCCACAATAAGCATACAGAGTAGACAATAACAAGCTGTCACTACAAACAATTCCCATAAAAGTTGTCTTTATGGCTGCAGAGAATAAAAAGCCACAAATCACATCTCAGCAATAAATCTTCTACACAGAACATTCAGTAGCTATACCATAGCATACCAGACCAGTGTCGCTGGTATTTTCTGCACTGTCCATAGAGACCAGTCAAGTTTTCCTCCTTTATTTTTATCTGCACTGAATAAGAACATGTATCCTCTAATTGGCTGTTAGGGGCAGCACAGCACTTTATTTTATCATTTCTAGAAATCTTATAAAGGACAGCACTATATATCTAGACTTGTTTTAGGTGACACCATATTTTTTCTTCCACTTGCCGACCGCCCCATGTACATATACGTCGGCAGAATGGCACGTACAGGCAGAACCACGTACCTGTACGTGCCATTCATTTCATTCCTTGGGGGTGGGGGTCCGATCGGAACCCCCCTCCGCCGGCGGGGACGGTCGGCATCGCTTCAGGAGCGATCCGGGACGAGGGGACGGCCAGTGGTTTCTGGCCACCCCCTCGCGATCGCTCCTGGCGAATGAAAAGCTTCCCCTTCCTGTCTATTGTATAGACAGGAAGGCGGAAGTGATGTCACGCTCGGTGCGCCGGTCTATGTGACCGGAGACGCCGAGCGGTGAACATGTAAAGGTTAGTGCACAACAGTACACTGACACCAGTACAGTTAGGCACATATTCCACCCCCCTGTCACCCCCTGATCACCCCCCAGATCACCCCCTCCCCCCCCCCCCCCAGTCACAGTGTCACTAATTGCAGTGATCATTTATTTACTGATCACTGCATTTAGTGTCAGTGTGACTGTAATAACTGTCAGGGCAGTTAGTTTTAGGTCCTAGGTAGCCCCCTACCCCCCCCCCGAATAAAGGTTTAACCCCTTGATTGCCCCTAGTTAACCCCTTCACCCCCTTTTGCCAGTGTCACTAAGCGATCGTTTTTCTGATCGCTGCATTGTGTCACTAGGTAACCATTTTTTTTTTATTTTAACCGCCATGTTTTATATAGGTTCATAAATAGTTTTATAGGTCAGGTACCCCCATATTACAACCTAAATAAAGGTTTTAACCCCCTGATTGCCCCTAGAGTTAACCCTTTCACCAGTAATCACCGTATAACTGTCACTGGTGACGCTGGTTAGCCAGTTAGTTATTTCGTTATTTAGGTTCCCCGTCAGGTTTTTATATAGCGTCAGGTACCCCCATATATTACCTAATAAAGGTTTTAACCCCCTGATTGCCCCTAGTTAACCCTTTCACCCCCTTTTGCCAGTGTCACTAAGCGATCGTTTTTCTGATCGCTGCATTAGTGTCGCTAGGTAACCAGTTTTTTTTTAGGTTAACCGCCATGTTTATATAGGTTCATAAATAGGTTTATAGGTCAGGTACCCCCATATTACAACCTAAAGGTTTTAACCCCCTGATTGCCCCTAGAGTTAACCCTTTCACCAGTGATCACCATATAACTGTCACTGGTGACGCTGGTTAGCCAGTTAGTTATTTCGTTATTTAGGTTCCCCGTCAGGTTTTTATATAGCGTCAGGTACCCCCATATATTACCTAATAAAGGTTTAACCCCCTGATTGCCCCTAGTTAACCCTTTCACCCCCTTTTGCCAGTGTCACTAAGCGATTGTTTTTTTGATCGCTGCATTAGTGTCACTGGTGCCGCTAGGTAGCCAGTTTTTTTTTGTATTACTGTTACGGGTGACGCTGGTTAGTTAGCTTGTTTTTTATACTGTCAGGGCACCCGCCATTTATTACCCAATAACGGTTTAACCCCCTGATCGCCCGGCGGGTGATATCAATTAGGTTTTAGGGTCAAATAAGGTCTGCGTCGCCCCAGGTTAGTGCCAGTACCGCAAACACCCACGCGCAAAGCATACACCTCCCTTAGTGGTATAGTATCTGAACAGATCAATATCTGATCTGATCAGATCTATACTAGCGTCCCAGCAGTTTAGGGTTCCAAAAAAAAACGCATTGTTAGCGGGATCAGCCCAGATACCTGCTAGCACCTGCGTTTTCCCCCTCCGCCCAGCCCACCCAAGTGCAGTATCGATCGATCACTGTCACTTACAAAACACTAAGCACACATAACTGCAGCGTTCGCAGAGTCAGGCCTGATCCCTGCGATCGCTAACAGTTTTTTTGTGGTAGCGCTTTGATTCAGTCGCTTCAGTCAGGAGCTTTTTTACCTGTGAATCTCAAAAAAATAAAAAAAAATAAAATAGTTGTCGTTTTATTATTCTCTCTCTCTCTCTCTATTCTCTCTCTATCGTTGCTCTTTTTTTACTCCATTCTATTCTGCAATGTTTTATTATGTTTTATCATGCTTGCTTTTCAGGTATGTAATTTTGTTTACTGTGTTTCAGTGTTAAGCATTTTTTTGTTTTCAGGTGCGCCATTCAGTTGCAACGCGGATTTATTTATCTTGACAGCAACAGCGTTTGCTCCCACGATACATAAAGCCGCGACTCCAACGCTGTAGGAGGTGATTTCACCACCACAGTTAAAAAAAAGAGCATATATGCCGAAGCATGGGGGCAGCAGGGGGGGCGGAGGAGCGATTGGCTCCTAATGCCACGTACATACGGTCGAAATTCCGACCGTGTGTACACGGCATAACTTTTGCGGGAGGATGCCCCCATGCATCGGCATATATAAATGGTGCATGTATGCCCATCATTAGAAGTGGGTGGATGAAGGGAGGTATTCTAATGGTGGGCATACCCACCAATCAATCTCTTTTTTTCGTTCAGCCAAGAGGCTGCATGAAAAAAAAAAAAAGATTACAATATATGTCCAGTATGTTGCTGGACTTTGAATGGTTATACCAGAATGATGCCTGCAGGTTTAGGTATCATCTTGGTATCATTCTTTTCAGCCAGTGATCGGCTTTCATGTAAAAGCAATTCTAGCGGGTAATTAGCCTCTAGATTGCTTTTACAAGCAGTGGGAGGGAATGTCCCCCCTCCCGGATATAAACCGCGCCATTGGGAAATTGGGAAAGCATTTTATCACACCAATCTTGGTGTGGTCAGATGCTTTGAGGGCAGAGGAAAGATCTAGGGTCTAATAGACCCCAATTTTTTCAAAAAAAGAGTACCTGTCACTGCCTATTGCTATCATAGGGGATATTTACATTCCCTGAGATAACAATAAAAATCATAACAAAGAAAAAAAATGGAAGGAACAGTTTAAAAATAAAATAAAAAAGCTAAATAAATAAAAAAAAAACAAAAAAACAAAAAAAAAACACCCCTGCCCCCCCTTCTCTTGCGCAAAGGCGTACACAAGCGTTGGTCTGGCGTCATATGTAAACAGCAATTGCACCATGCATGTGAGGTATCACCGCGAAGGTCAGATCGAGGGCAGTAATTTTAGCAGTAGACCTCCTCCGTGAATCTAATGTGGTATCATGTAAAGGCTTTTAAAGGCTTTTAAAAATGTATGTAGTTTGTCGCCACTGCGTGTTTGTGCGCAATTTTAAAGCATGTCGTGTTTGGTATCCATGTACTCGGCCTAAGATCATATTTTTTATTTCATCAAAAATTTGAGCAATATAGTGTGTTTTAGTGCATTAAAATAAAAAAAAGTGTATTTTTTCCACAAAAAATGCGTTTGAAAAATCGCTGCACAAATACTGTGTGGAAAAAAAAAATGCAACACCCACCATTTTAATCTGTAGGGCCTTTGCTTTAACAATATATATAGTGTTTGGGGGTTCAACGTAATTTTCTTGCAAAAAAAAAAATGTTTTCATGTAAACAAAAAGTGTCAGAAAGGGCTTTGTCTTCAAGTGGTTAGAAGAGTGGGTGACGTGTGACATAGGCTTCTAAATGTTGTGCATAAAATGCCAGGACAGTTCAAACCCCCCCCAAATGACCCCATTTTGGAAAGTAGACACCCCAAGCTATTTGATGAGAGCAATGTTGAGCCCATTAAATATTTTTTTTTTTTTGTCCCAAGAGATTGAATAATGAAAAAAAAAATATATATATATTTTTTTTTTTTACAAAAAGTTGTCACTAAATGATATATTGCTCAAACATGCCATGGGCATATGTGGAAATACACCCCAAAATACATTCTGTTGCTTCTCCTGAGTACGGGGATACCACATGTGTGGGACTTTTTGGGAGCCTAGCTGCGTACGGAACCCCAAAAACCAATCACCGCCTTCAGGCTTTCTAAGGGTGTAATTTTTTTATTTCACTTCTCACTGCCAATCACAGTTTCGGAGGCCATGGAATGCCCAGATGGGATAAAACCCCCCAAAATGACCCCATTTTGGAAAGTAGACACCCCAAGCTATTTGATGAGAGGTATGGTGAGTATTTTGCAGATCTCGCTTTTTGTCACAAAGTTTTGAAAATTGAAAAAAAGAAAAAAAAATTTTTTTTTCTTTACTTTCTTCATTTTCAAAAACAAATGAGAGCTGTAAAATACTCACCATGCCTCTCAACAAATAGCTTGGGGTGTCTACTTTCCAAAATGGGGTCATTTGGGGGGGGGTTTGTGCTATTTTGGCATTTTATGGCCTTCGAAACGGTGATAGGTAGTGAGGAGAGAAATCAAAAATTTGCACCCTTAGAAATCCTGAAGGCGGTGCTTGGGTTTCGGGGCCCCGTACGCGGCTAGGCTCCCAAAAAGTCCCACACATGTGGTATCCCCATACTCAGGAGAAGCAGCAAAATGTATTTTGGGGTGCAATTCCACATATAACTATGGCATGTGTGAGCAATATATCATTTAGTGACAACTTTTTGAAAAAAAAAAAAAAATCTTTTTTATTTTTGTCTTTATTCAATCACTTGGGACTAAAAAAAAAAATATTCAATGGGCTCAACATGCCTCTCAGCAAATAGCTTGGGGTGTCTACTTTCCAAAATGGGGTCATTTGGGGGGGTTTTGTACTTCTCTGCCATTTTAGCACCTCAAGAAATGAAATAGGCAGTCATAAATTAAAAGTGGTGTAAATTCCAGAAAATGTACTCTAGTTTGTAGACGCTATAACTTTTGCGCAAACCAATAAATATACGCTTATTGGCATTTTTTTTACTAAAGACATGTGGCTGAATACATTTTGGCCCAAATGTTTGACTAAAATTGAGTTTATTACATTTTTTTTATAACAAAAAGTAGAAAATCTCTTTTTTTTTCAAAATTTTCGCTCTTTTTCCATTTATATCGCAAAAAATAAAAATCACAGAGGCAATCAAATACCATCAAAAGAAAGCTCTATTTGTGGGAAGAAAAGGACGCAAATTTCGTTTGGTTACAAAATTGCATGACCGCGCAATTACCAGTTAAAGTAGTGCAGTGCGAAATTGAAAAAAGACCTCTGGTCCTTTGGCTGCCAAATGGTCCGGGGCTGAAGTGGTTAAAGAAGAGAATGTGCTCTGCATTTTGAGATTTTATAATTAGCCACGTCACGAATGTTAATTCTCCATTACGAAAACGCTAGTTTACAAGACCGACCGCTTCTGGCACGTCCTTGCTTCCGAGCATGCGTGTTTGTACTTTGAACTTTTGTCCGACGGACTTTGTGTACACACGCTCATAAAATCCGACAACAGACATTTGTCAGCGGAAAATTTATAAACCTGCCATCCAACATTTGTCTATGGAAAGTTGGTCAACAATTGTCCGATGGAGCGTACACACGGTCGGATTTTCCGCCAACAGCCTGTCATCACACATTTCCCCTCTGAAAATCCAATCGTGTGTATGAGGCTTTAGATCCCTCCTATTTGTCTTGCTGTGGTAGCTCCAGCACTATAATTGTTAACAGCATATCCACTAATAAATGATCCTGTGTGAAGGACAATGAATTCACAAACTGGTTTGTCAACACCTGTTGGCTACTAAGCACATATACTTTCACTAATCACATGGTATCCAGCTGAGAGGAGCGTCAGGACTAACAAGTTCACCAAATCCTCACTTTTCCTGTTGGGTCACTTTGAGTCCCATTCAGGAAAAGATAGACAACTTAATATTCTTTTTTTTTTCTGTTAAATACATTGATATTAAAGCAGAGGTCTGTCCAGAACTTTGTCTAATTTTGAATAGAGTGGTGAGGGGGCCCCTATGTGGGAGAATCGAACTTGCTTTCTGCTGAAACTGGGACAGGAAGTGAAGAAATGCTCCCAACAGGAGTACAAACAGAAAACAAACACACACTGACAAAGGTTCTAACCCTTCAATTTGAAACTCAGCTAATGTGTTTTTGGTATCTGTTTATTTTCCCTAATTTCCCATTCCAGGTGGCACCTGTTTCCAGAAAAGGACCTGGAATTTTCTCAGTGGGTACAACAAAAATCCTGATAAGAGTTTATAACCTTACAAAAAATATTGCTTAAAGTATAACTAAAGGTAAAACTTTTTGTTGGAGTGGAGATGGATTCGAACACCTGTTAGATTTTGTTGTTACATATGCCCCCTCCCTATTTGTCCTGTTTACCGTTATCATGAAGTGAAAAGTAAAAGAAAATCCCAAATTTTGGGTTGTCCTCAGAACAGTAATAAAGGGGAAATCTTCCAACAGGGACACTAATTCTGGTGACCTGGAGGACCCCAAGGGAATCCCTTAATCTCCAGGGACTTCTTCTCACTTCTTGTTTTGGCTATGGAACAGGGAACAGGAATTGAAGGTAAATCTCCCAATGGGACACAGATGGCAAAAAAAAAACTGACAGGGGTATAACCCTCCCTAACTCTATCCAAAATGAAAAAACAAAGTTTTGCCTGTTCTACTTAAACACCAGTGTCTAAAAACAGGCACTATATAGTACTTGTACATACATTTTATGTTAAACAGGACCCTCTTCCCTGTCCCTACCCAGATAGCAAGCAATTGCGCTGCAAGTTTGAAAATGACTTGCTCAGCTATTGCTAGACTTGCCAGGCTTTAAAAGTTTGTTGCAAAATTGCAGCAAGTCTGCATTGCATGGCTCCAGATCAACTTTCTTTGCAAACATTCTGCAAGTCTGCTACAAGTTCTGGTTCACTTATGTTGTGCAATAGTCATCCCACCACAGGGGTCACTGTGGCTGAATTTTCACACTGTAGACTTGCAGAGCTCTTGCTGTACAAATTGGAAAAGTGTCAACTAGAACTTGTGCTTCGAGTGCTCTGCAAGTGTACAACTTGCCAGTGACAATGTGCAGCAAGTTAATAAGACTTACAATTCAACACTGCCACAAATGTGTGGCAAGTTATCCTTGCTATCTGGGTATACTTACCTATATCCTTACAACTTTTTAATAATGTGTACCTATTTATGTTCTGCACCTGTGCTGCCTAGGTCCCTGTGCTGCCATATTTAAAATGCCCCTGTGCTTTATCTTGTGTATAGGCAGGTGCAAGCATTCTTCCAACCTGTAAGTGGCACTGTGCCACTATCACAGGTGGAGAGGAGTTTGATAAGGTATTTGTCCCCTTAGGGACTCCACCTGGTATCTTGGGAAAGATAATTGTCTGATTGGACACTGAAATTTCATGAGATCTCATGAAACCATCTTGGAGAGGGACCTTATTAATAGGGTGGCCCATGTCATTTGGGAGTGCCTGGAGCGAGTGGTAGGTTAGGAACAGGTAGGTACAGTACCTGCTGGTTAGGGAAAGGGATTAGTACAGGAAAAGGTTCCCGATGAGATGGGACAGCCTAGGGAGAACTCCTGCAGGGTGGGGGTCTCCGCTTGCAGTAGAAACAGTGGAGTCTTGGTACAACATATACCACAACCCCTCTAGCAGAAGCCGTCCTCCTGTAATACAAGCTAAAAGACAGGTAACACAGCAATAATACAAATTCTGGATTGCCTACTCTGCTAGTTACAGAACTGTTTATGTTTGGTACTGACAATCTACACAGAGTAATACAAGAAAATCCAATGCACTAAAAACTGTGTGCGTTTACTTCCTTTTTGGGTACCTTCTCTGAGGCCACGTGCCTGCACCATATGGCACTACGGGCACATGTAGCCTGAGATATTGTGAGACTGTAGAATAGATATGTGCTATTTGTTTTGATTTCGTATTTGAAAGAAAATTTCATTTTCAGAGATTCGGATGTATCCAAATTTCCGAATGGACATACAGTTGTGCTCATAAGTTTACATACCCCGGCAGGATTTATGATTTCTTGGCCATTTTTAAGAGAATATGAAAGAAAAGTTTTTGTGTTATCATTCATTCATGGTTAGTGTTTGGCTGAAGCCATTTATTACCAATCAACTGTGTTTCCTCTTTTTAAATCATAATGGCAACAAAAACTACCCAAGTTAGCCTGATCAAAAATGTACATACCCTGGTGATTTTAGCATGATAACATGCACACAAGTTGACAGAAAGGGGTTTGAATGGCTATTAAAGGTAACCATCCTCACCTGTGATCTGTTTGCTTGTAATTAGTGTGTGTGTATAAAAGGGCAATGAGTTTCTGGACTCCTGACAGACCCTTGCATCTTTCATCCAGTGCTGCACTGAAGTTTCTTGATTCTGAGTCATGGGGAAAGCAAAAGAATTGTCAAAGGATCTGCAGGAAAAGGTAGTTTAACTGTATAAAACAGAAAAGGGATATAAAAAGATATCCAAGGAATTGAGAATGCCAATCAGCAGTGTTCAAACTCTAATCAAGAAGTGGAAAATGAGGGGTTCTGTTCAAACCAAACCACGGTCAGGAAGACCAACTAAAATTTCAGCCACAACTGCCAGGAAAATTGTTCGGGATGCAAAGAAAAACCCACAAACAACTTCAGGTGAAATACAGGACTCTCTGAAAACATATGGGGTGGTTGTTTCAAGATGCACAATAAGGAGGCACCTGAAGAAAGATGGGCTGCATGGTCGAGTCACCAGAAGAATTACTATGCAAATGCCACAAAGTATACAGCTTAAAATACAGCACAGAGACAAGCCTCAAACCTTCTGGCACAAAGTCATTTGGAGTGATGAGACCAAAATTTTGCTTTTTGGCCACAACCATAAATGCTACACTTGGAGAGGCGTCAACAAGGCCTATGATGAAAGGTACACCATTCCTACTGTGAAACATGGAGGTGAATCGCTGATGTTTTGGGGATGTGTGAGCTACAAAGGCACAGGAAATTTGGTCAAAATTGATGGCAAGATGAATGCAGTATGTTATCAAAAAATACTGGAGGAACATTTGCATTCATCAGCCAGGAAGCTGCACATGGGATGTACTTGGACATTCCAACATGACAATGATCCAGAAACACAAGGCCAAGTCGACCTGTCATTGGCTACAGCAGAATAAAGTGAAGGTTCTGGCGTGGCCTTCTCAGCCTCCTGACCTCAATATCATTGAGCCACTCTGGGGAGATCTCAAAACGTGCAATTCATGCAAGACAGTCCACAATTTCCAGGAACTGGAGGCTTTTTGCCAAGAGGAATGGGCAGCTTTACCATCTGAGAAGATGAAGAGCCTCATCCACTAAAGACTTCAAGCTGTCATTGATGTTAAAGGGGGCAATACACGGTATTAAGAACTGGGGTATGTAAACTTTTGATCAGGGTTATTTGGGTAGTTTATTTTGCCATTATGATTTAAAAAGAGTAAACACAGTTGATTGATAATAAGTGGCTTCAGCCAAACACTAACCATGAGTGAAAGAAAAGATTTTGTGTTATCATTCATATTCTCTGAAAAATGGCCAAGAAATCATAAATTCTGTAAACTTATGAGCACAACTGTAGAAACAGATGGCAATGCATATGAAAAAAAAGTTATAACAAAAAATAACTAATGCATTCGTTCATTCGTATGACGTCATATTCTTCATTTGTTTCGATAACATAAGGAATGATTCAAATTTATTGTTTATTTATTTAATAGTCGGCTGTTAATGAGCGGATGGCCACTGCGTGCTTAACCACCATGACTCATCTGCTGTCAGCGGGATTCCGCGCTGACATCAGAATGTAAACAAAAAAAGTGCTGGTAATTGAATTATTTTTTTTATTAACAGCTTGGGGTGCCCTCCATACCAGAGCTTTTTAGTTTGGTATACATTTTGAGGAGAACCCCACACCAACATTGTTTTTTAAAAATGGCACGGGGTCCCCCTAAAATCCATACCAGACCTTGATCCAAGCATGCAGCCCAGCAAGCCAGGAAAGGGACAAGCGCCTCCCCCAAAGCACCTTGTCCCCATGTTAATGAGGACAAGGGCCTTTTCCCCACAACCCCGGCCCAGAGGTTGTGGGGGTGACTTATTAGAATCTGGAAGCCCCCTTTAACAAAGGGTCCCCCAGATCCTGCTCCCCCTATGTGCATAAGTATGGGGTACATAGTACCCTACATATTCAACCAAAATAATGTAAAAAGTAAATAAAAACACAAACACAAGGGTTGATTTACCAAAACTGGAGAGTGCACAATCTGGTGCAGCTCTGCATAGAAACCAATCAACTTCCAATTTTTTTTTTGTGAAAGCCTAATTGAACAAGCTGACGTTAGAAACTGATTGGCTACCATGCACCAGAGTTTACACTCTACGGTTTTAGTAAATCAACCCCACAGTTTTTTTATTTTATTTAAAAACAAAACATGTCGTCGCCCACCCCCCCCATGTAAATCCAGCATCAATCACGGTGAACGCCGACACGCACTAAATAAAAAAAAAAGCAAGATATTAACGCAATTTTAATAATAATTACAAATATTAAAAGTATAATAAAATATGATATGAGCTTGATAATTTTTCTTATGTATGAAGACTTTTGGGACACCCTGTTTTATTACCTTAAATAAAGGTTTATTTTGCTAGAGGATGTCTGAAATAAACTCTATAAAAAACATTCCTTCGGATCCAGAGTTCACTCAGCCCACATAACTTTATTATCTCTTTGGGTGTGCAGCCTGGTATGGAATAGTAAAGATCTAATCTTTGTTCATCTGTGTTTGTTTAGAATGATATTGAACAGCCATAAATTGCCAAAGAAGCGGTTCTGGGAATGAAATAGTCAGAAATATGGAGAAGACCTTTGGAACATAACACAATCAGGTTATATACAGGAACATTTTTTTGTAAAGTTTGTGCAAAAATAGTCCATAAATGAGACTGGATCATCTCAAACAAGGAAAGCTGAATATATCCTGATTAAGGATGGGCCCGGTGCTCGATGCGAACCCACGTTCGCATCGAGCACCGGGCGTTCGCTCGCTCGGCGAGCCCCGAACTATTTTGGCCGCTCGCATCACGTTCGTGTGTTGCGAGCGGCCCCGCAATGCATTGCGGCCGGCGCGGCCGACGCAGTGCATTGCTGGCTGATGATTGGCCAAGCATGCACTGTGACCCCGCATGCTTGGCCAATCACAGCCCCGGAAACTCGAAGAGCCATAATTGGCTACAGGCAGGACGCCTGTAGCCAATTACAGCTCAGGGGCTGTAGTACACGCCCCCCCCTATAAAACGCCGCCACGCCGTCTGCGCCGGTCACATGCTGTTCCGGCGCAGATTGAGCAGGCTGTTTCTGTGACACTCTGTCTGCTGCATTTAGATAGATAGAGAGATTCACTTGCAGAGATTGAGTTAGATAGATTCAGTTACAAAGATTGATTGACAAAGAGGGGCTTGTAGTGTGCTCGTGGCAGGCAGGCAGAGCTCCTATATTTTGTTACCAGAAGCACCTATAGAACTTGTAGTGTGTTCGTGGCAGGCAGGCAGAGCTCCTATATTTTGTTACCAGAAGCACCTATAGGACTTGTAGTGTGTTCGTGGCAGGCAGGCAGAGCTCCTATATTTTGTTACCAGAAGCACCTATAGGACTTGTAGTGTGTTAGTGGCAGGCAGGCAGAGCTCCTATATTTTGTTACCAGAAGCACCTATAGGACTTGTAGTGTGTTCGTGGCAGGCAGGCAGAGCTCCTATATTTTGTTACCAGAAGCACCTATAGGACTTGTAGTGTGTTAGTGGCAGGCAGGCAGAGCTCCTATATTTTGTTACCAGAAGCACCTATAGGACTTGTAGTGTGTTCGTGGCAGGCAGGCAGAGCTCCTATATTTTGTTCCCAGAGGCACCTATAGGACTTGAAGTGTGTTAGTCCCATTACACACACAGAGCTATATTTTCTTCCCAGAAGCACCTATAGGACTTGAAGTGTGTTAGTCCCATCACACACACAGAGCTATATTTTCTTCCCAGAAGCACCTATAGGACTTGAAGTGTGTTAGTCCCATCACACACACAGAGCTATATTTTCTTCCCAGAAGCACCTATAGGACTTGAAGTGTGTTAGTCCCATTACACACACAGAGCTATATTTTCTTCCCAGAAGCACCTATAGGACTTGAAGTGTGTTAGTCCCATCACACACACAGATCTATATTTTGTTCCCAGAAGCACCTATAGGACTTGAAGTGTGTTAGTCCCATTACACACACAGAGCTATATTTTCTTCCCAGAAGCACCTATAGGACTTGAAGTGTGTTAGTCCCATTACACACACAGAGCTATATTTTCTTCCCAGAAGCACCTATAGGACTTGAAGTGTGTTAGTCCCATCACACACACAGATCTATATTTTGTTCCCAGAAGCACCTATAGGACTTGAAGTGTGTTAGTCCCATTACACACACAGAGCTATATTTTCTTCCCAGAAGCACCTATAGGACTTGAAGTGTGTTAGTCCCATCACACACACAGAGCTATATTTTGTTCCCAGAAGCACCTATAGGACTTGAAGTGTGTTAGTCCCATCACACACACAGAGCTATATTTTGTTCCCAGAAGCACCTATAGGACTTGAAGTGTGTTAGTCCCATTACACACACAGAGCTATATTTTCTTCCCAGAAGGACCTATAGGACTTGAAGTGTGTTAGTGGCAGGCAGGCAGAGCTCCTATATTTTGTTACCAGAAGCACCTATAGGACTTGTAGTGTGTTCGTGGCAGGCAGGCAGAGCTCCTATATTTTGTTCCCAGAGGCACCTATAGGACTTGAAGTGTGTTAGTCCCATTACACACACAGAGCTATATTTTCTTCCCAGAAGCACCTATAGGACTTGAAGTGTGTTAGTCCCATCACACACACAGAGCTATATTTTGTTCCCAGAAGCACCTATAGGACTTGAAGTGTGTTAGTCCCATTACACACACAGAGCTATATTTTCTTCCCAGAAGCACCTATAGGACTTGAAGTGTGTTAGTCCCATCACACACACAGAGCTATATTTTCTTCCCAGAAGCACCTATAGGACTTGAAGTGTGTTAGTCCCATTACACACACAGAGCTATATTTTGTTCCCAGAAGCACCTATAGGACTTGAAGTGTGTTAGTCCCATTACACACACAGAGCTATATTTTGTTCCCAGAAGCACCTATAGGACTTGAAGTGTGTTAGTCCCATCACACACACAGAGCTATATTTTCTTCCCAGAAGCACCTATAGGACTTGAAGTGTGTTAGTCCCATCACACACACAGAGCTATATTTTCTTCCCAGAAGCACCTATAGGACTTGAAGTGTGTTAGTCCCATCACACACACAGAGCTATATTTTGTTCCCAGAAGCACCTATAGGACTTGAAGTGTGTTAGTCCCATTACACACACAGAGCTATATTTTCTTCCCAGAAGCACCTATAGGACTTGAAGTGTGTTAGTCCCATCACACACACAGAGCTATATTTTGTTCCCAGAAGCACCTATAGGACTTGAAGTGTGTTAGTCCCATCACACACACAGAGCTATATTTTCTTCCCAGAAGCACCTATAGGACTTGAAGTGTGTTAGTCCCATCACACACACAGAGCTATATTTTCTTCCCAGAAGCACCTATAGGACTTGAAGTGTGTTAGTCCCATTACACACACAGAGCTATATTTTCTTCCCAGAAGCACCTATAGGACTTGAAGTGTGTTAGTCCCATTACACACACAGAGCTATATTTTCTTCCCAGAAGCACCTATAGGACTTGAAGTGTGTTAGTCCCATCACACACACAGAGCTATATTTTCTTCCCAGAAGCACCTATAGGACTTGAAGTGTGTTAGTCCCATCACACAGAGCTCCTCTATTTTCTTTGCATAAGCACCCACAGGACTTCTAGTGTGTTAGTGGCATCACACAGAGCTCCTCTATTTTCTTTGCATAAGCACCCACAGGACTTCTAGTGTGTTAGTGGCATCACACAGAGCTCCTCTATTTTCTTTGCAGAAGCACCCACAGGACTTCTAGTGTGTTAGTGGCATCACACAGAGCTCCTCTATTTTCTTTGCAGAAGCACCCATAGGACTTCTAGTGTGTTAGTGGCATCACACACAGAGCTCCTATATATTCTTCTCAGCAGCACCCACAGGACTTCTAGTGTGTTAGTGGCATCACACAGAGCTCCTCTATTTTCTTTGCAGAAGCACCCATAGGACTTCTAGTGTGTTAGTGGCATCACACAGAGCTCCTATATATTCTTCTCAGCAGCACCCACAGGACTTCTAGTGTGTTAGTGGCATCACACAGAGCTCCTATATATTCTTCTCAGCAGCACCCACAGGACTTCTAGTGTGTTAGTGGCATCACACAGAGCTCCTCTATTTTCTTTGCATAAGCACCCACAGGACTTCTAGTGTGTTAGTGGCATCACACAGAGCTCCTCTATTTTCTTTGCAGAAGCACCCATAGGACTTCTAGTGTGTTAGTGGCATCACACAGAGCTCCTATATATTCTTCTCAGCAGCACCCACAGGACTTCTAGTGTGTTAGTGGCATCACACAGAGCTCCTCTATTTTCTTTGCAGAAGCACCCATAGGACTTCTAGTGTGTTAGTGGCATCACACAGAGCTCCTATATATTCTTCTCAGCAGCACCCACAGGACTTCTAGTGTGTTAGTGGCATCACACAGAGCTCCTCTATTTTCTTTGCAGAAGCACCCATAGGACTTCTAGTGTGTTAGTGGCATCATACAGAGCTCCTATATTTTCTTCTCAGCAGCACCCACAGGACTACCGACTACAATGGCTGGAAGACCGCCAAGGGGAGGCAGAGCGTGCAGAGCCAAGAACACAGGGCAGGCAGGCTCTGTTTCTAGTGGACGTGGCCGTGGACGTGGACGTGGTCGTGCATCGTCATCAGCACGTGGCCATGGGACACGCGCGTCTTTGTTTTCGGCAGCTGGACATGTGGAGCCGCATCATGCTGAAGGCTTGGTAGAATGGATGACCAAGCCCTCCTCATCCTCCTCATCCTCTCTCACCCAGGCTCAGGGTACTGACAGAGCATCATCAGCCACCCCTTCCCTAGACCCACCATGTCCTCCTGAGGAGTCCCCCGAACTCTTTGAGCACAGTGTTGGGTACATGCTCCAGGAGGATGCCCAACGATTCGAAGGCTCGGATGACGATACCCAGCTTGAGGAATCTGGCAGTACAGTTCCACCAGCTGCAGCTTACTGCCAGGTTTGCTCTAGTGGTGAAGAGGGAGGGGATGATGAGGTCACTGACTCCACGTGGGTGCCTCAAGGGAGAGAGGATGAGGAGGAGGACGAGGAGGAGGAGGATGCGGCGTCACATGTCCAACGAGGCAGGATGCCCCCTGGAGGCCAGGTAGAGGCCAGCACAGCAACTGTACAACACCGCAGAGCTCCGCCTGTGCAGGGCGCTGCCTCTGCACGTTATCAGAAAAGTTCTTTGGTGTGGGCCTTTTTTGAGACGAGTGCAGCAGATCGCACCACTGCTATTTGCAATATTTGTCTCAAGCGTATCTCACGTGGCCAAAACATCAGCCGCTTGGGCACGACAAGCATGACCAGACATATGGCGACCTGCCATGCAGCTCGTTGGCAGGCACACATAAAAGACCCACACCAAAGAACTAAGCGGACCTCTCCTTGCTCCTCCTCAGCTGGGATCTCCATCCCCACTACACCTTCAGTCCTCTCTGAAAGCTGCTCTGAGAGGACTGAAGGTGTAGAATTCGGTGTGTCACAACCAAGTACTTGCAGTACACCGACGTCCGAATGCAGCAGGCAAATTTCCCTGCCCCAGCTGCTGGACCGTAGAAAGAAGTACACTCCCAGCCATCCACATGCCCAGCGGTTGAATGCTAGCCTTGCTAAATTGCTAGCACTTCAACTGCTGCCTTTTCAGTTGGTAGACTCGGCCCCCTTCCGTGAGTTTGTTCAATGTGCGGTTCCTCAGTGGCAGGTTCCCAAACGCCACTTTTTCTCGCGGAAGGCGATTCCGTCTCTCTACCGGCATGTGGAGGGCAATGTCCATGCCTCGCTGGACAGGGCGGTCAGCGGTAAGGTGCATATTACCGCTGACTCATGGTCCAGCAGGCATGGACAGGGACGGTACCTTTCTTTCACGGCCCATTGGGTCACTCTATTGGCAGCTGGGAGGGATGCAGGACAAGGTGCAGTAGTGTTGGAGGTTGTTCCGCCACCACGCCTCCAAAACGCTACTACTGCTACTGGTTGTGACACACCTCTCTCCTCCACCCCCTCCTCTTCTTCTTCCTCCAGTGCTCTGTCCTTGGAACCAGCGGTGCTCCGTAGGCGTACAAGGGGCTACGCAAGTACGCAGGCAAAAAGATGCCATGCCGTGCTTGCGCTGGTGTGTTTGGGGGACAGGAGCCACACTGGGCCAGAGGTTCTGGCAGCTCTGCAGGGGCAGGCCGAGAGGTGGTTGACGCCACGTCAGCTTAAGCCAGGAATGGTCGTTTCTGACAATGGCACCAACCTCCTCTCCGCCCTGCGACAGGGGCAGCTCACCCATGTGCCCTGCATGGCTCACGTCCTCAACCTGGTGGTGCAGCGGTTCTTGGGCAGGTTCCCAGGCTTACAGGATGTCCTGAGGCAGGCCAGGAAAGTCTGTGTGCATTTCCGCCGATCTTATAATGCCAGTGCTCGGCTGACTGAGCTGCAAAAGGAGCTGAACCTGCCCA
The DNA here is from genome assembly GCA_028564925.1 of Lithobates sylvaticus. Lineage (NCBI taxonomy): Eukaryota > Metazoa > Chordata > Amphibia > Anura > Ranidae > Lithobates > Lithobates sylvaticus. The sequence continues at coordinate 535,273,691 of CM053027.1, read as the reverse complement.
AGAACCGCCTAATATCTGACATGCCCACCAGGTGGAACTCAACGTTGGCCATGCTGCAGCGACTGCACACGCAGCAGAGGGCCATCAATGAGTACCTTTGCGACTACGGCACCAGGACAGGGTCAGGGGAGCTTGGTTTTTTTTCCCCACGTCAGTGGAGCATGATCAGGGATGCATGCACTGTCCTCTCACCATTTGAGGAGGCCACGAGGATGGTGAGCAGTGACAGTGCATGCATCAGTGACACTGTCCCTCTTGTCCACCTGTTGGAGCATACGCTGCGTGGGATAATGGACAGGGCACTTGAGGCAGAACAGAGGCAGGAAGAGGAGGACTTCCTTGCCTCTCAAGGCCCCCTTTATCCGGACAGTGTTCCTTCTGTCCCACCCATCACACAGGAAGAGGATGAGGAGGAGGAGGAGGAGGAGGAGGATTGTGTGAGCATGGAGGTGGAGCCTGGCACTCAGCATCAGCAGCAGCAGTCTTTTAGGGATGATGTACAGTCCCAACAAGCCAGTGGACTTGTACGTGGCTGGGAGGAGGTGGCTGGCGATCATGTCATCCTCAGTGACCCAGAAGACTCCGGACCGAATGCCTCAGCTAACCTACGCTGCATGGCCTCCCTGATCCTGCAAAGCCTGCGGAAGGATCCTCGTGTTCTTCGGATCAAGGAGAGGGACCATTACTGGCTGGCCACTCTCCTTGATCCGCGGTACAAGGGTAAGGTTGCGGACCTTATCTTGCCGTCGCAGAGGGAGCAGAGGATGAGACATCTCAGGGAGGCCTTGCAGAAAGGTCTGTGCAACGCGTTCCCAGAAACTGGGAGGCTACAAACTCCTGGTCCTGGGCGACGAGTTGCTGAGGCTTCGGTCAGTGGCAGAAGGAGCGGTGGGGAAGGTGGACGTCTGACCGATGCGTTCAGACAATTTTTTAGTCCGCAGCCCCAAGGTATGATCGGTTCCAGCAACCATCGCCAGCGTCTGATATACATGGTGCAGGAATACCTTGGGGCAAGGTCAGACTTGGACACCTTTCCCACCGAAAATCCTCTGGCTTACTGGGTCCTGAGGATGGATCACTGGCCAGAGCTTGCACAGTATGCAATTGAGCTACTGGCCTGTCCTGCCTCCAGCGTTCTTTCCGAACGCACATTCAGTGCTGCTGGAGGATTTGTGACTGATCATAGGGTGCGCCTGTCCACCGCCTCGGTTGATCGACTGACATTCATCAAAATGAATCAGTCTTGGATCACCACCAGCTACCAGGCACCTGAGGCGGATATAACCGAATAATTTTTAATGTCACATCCCTTCAAGACTGCCTATGCTGATGCTGAGTGACTGTCCTCTTATGTTCACTGACTATCCTCTTCCTCCTCCTCAATGATCCATGCCACAGCACCAGTGCCTAAGGCACAATTTTTCAGCCCCTGTTTAACAGGGGCGTGTACTTACAATTTTTTAAAAAAATGCTTCGCAACACGTGTGACTGCTGTGCTCCAAGTACAGTCTCTGTGAGGGCCGTGTTGCAGTGTTGTGGCACCAGCACCAGTGCCTAAGGCACAATTTTTCAGCCCCTGTTTAACAGGGGCGTGTACTTACAATTTTTTAAAAAAATGCTTCGCAACACGTGTGACTGCTGTGCTCCAAGTACAGTCTCTGTGAGGGCCGTGTTGCAGTGTTGTGGCACCAGCACCAGTGCCTAAGGCACAATTTTTCAGCCCCTGTTTAACAGGGGCGTGTACTTACAATTTTTTAAAAAAATGCTTCGCAACACGTGTGACTGCTGTGCTCCAAGTACAGTCTCTGTGAGGGCCGTGTTGCAGTGTTGTGGCACCAGCACCAGTGCCTAAGGCACAATTTTTCAGCCCCTGTTTAACAGGGGCGTGTACTTACAATTTTTTAAAAAAATGCTTCGCAACACGTGTGACTGCTGTGCTCCAAGTACAGTATCTGTGAGGGCCGGGTTGCAGTGTTGTGGCACCAGCACCAGTGCCTAAGGCACAATTTTTCAGCCCCTGTTTAACAGGGGCGTGTACTTACAATTTTTTAAAAAAAAATGCTTCGCAACACGTGTGACTGCTGTGCTCCAAGTACAGTCTCTGTGAGGGGTTGCAGTGTTGTGGCACCAGCACCAGTGCCTAAGGCACAATTTTTCAGCCCCTGTTTAACAGGGGCGGGTAATTACAAATCTTGATCTAATAGTTCACAGCAGGGCCCATTCCTGCGCCCACCAAGAGTAACTATGAGGGCCTGCAGTCTTGTGGCAACACCGTCCACCACCACCGCCAAAGGCCCAATTTTTCTGCCCTGTTCATCAGGTGCTTGCAATTACAAATCTTGATCTAATAACTCACAGCAGGGCCCATTCCTGCGCCCACCAAGAGTAACTATGAGGGCCTACAGTCTTGTGGCAACACCGTCCACCACCACCGCCAAAGGCCCAATTTTTCTGCCCTGTTCATCAGGTGCTTGCAATTACAAATCTTGATCTAATAACTCACAGCAGGGCCCATTCCTGCGCCCACCAAGAGTAACTGTGAGAGCTTACAGTCTTGTGGCAAAACCGTCCACCACCACCACCACCACCACCCCCCCAATTTTTCTGCCCTGTTCAACAGGTGCATGCAATTACAAATCTTGATCTATTAACTCACAGCAGGGCCCATTCCTGTGCCCACCAGTCTTGTGGCTACACCAACATCTAATAGGGCAAATTTCTGCAGAGTATATACGCCAGGCCCCTACTTTCAAACATCCAACTTACAAACGACTCCTACTTGCAAATGGAAAGAGAAAACAGGAAGTGAGAGGAAATCTACCCCTAGGAAGGGAAATTCTATCCTGTTAGATTTAATTTGGGAAAAAGGTATCTCCTCTCTACTGATACTTTATCACCAATCCTTGTTTCAATTAAAACCCCACTTTTCCAAAAACATTTGTCATTGGGACGGAAAGTGAGGTGACATGTTCTGAACAGATGTGCAAAGACAGCAAATGTTACAGGGGTGATAACCCCTCCCTATGTTCTCCAAAAAGCTTAAAAATAGATTTTTTTGGGATGGAGCTACACTTCATAATGTACCTGTTCAGATTCTACTTAAGATCAAACCTAAAGCCGCAAGTGGTTTTAAATGGCTTCTTTTTTTCCTTTACAAATGTCATTTTGTGCAAGGACAGTCCTAAACACGGGAAACACATGCCACTTCACAGGCATACTTTGGACACCCCCCAGGTACCATATTTAAAGGAAAATGTCACTTTTTTTTTTTTCACTTTATGCATCATTAAAATGACTGCTCCCGAAAAAACGTTAGTTTTTAAAAGTTCTTTTTGCATTGATATATGTCCCCTGGGGCAGGACCCGGGTCCCCAAACCTGTTTTATGACATTAACATGCATATTGGCCGTTGTAATTAGCACTTTTGATTTCGAACGTTCGCGTCCATTATAACGTATAGGGTTCGAAAATTCGCGCGAACTTTCGGTCCGTTCGAAGGTTCTGGTTCGAACCGAACCCGGGGGTGTTCGGCTCATCCCTAATCCTGATGTGAGATCTTCAAAACTTTCACCACACCGTGTGCACTCAGTGTTTCCACTCCCCTTTGGTTAAAAACTCACCAAATGACGATTCCTTGCACTCTCATGCTCGGCAAAACAGCATCAACCCTTACAGGGTTAGATACCTAACGATATCCAGACGTGACACCCAATTTAATGGACTCTCCATGTATAATGAAACAAAGTGCTCCAATAGTGCAGTATCGTTGTAAAAAGTTTATTAAATTAAAACAGCTTCAAACATTGCACTCACATAAGCTCAAATCAATGAAGCCTAGAGGCATCCACTTGCAGCAACAAGTACTGGTGTAATGTGGTCTCAGCATAGGTGAACTGAATCTCACCAGTAAAAATATCGTGATCCTCTGAGCGACTTACTCCTAAGTCATTATGACGAAACATCGGGACGTGGCTGTACAGCAACCAGTTTTTCACGCTTGACGCTATACCAGAAGTGACACTCAGAGGATAAAGATCTTTCGCTGGTGAGATTCAGTTCACCTATGCTGTGTCCGCTGAGACCACATTACACCAGTACTTGCTGTTGCAAGTGGATGCCTCTAGGCTTCATTGATTTGAGCTTATGTGAATGCTTTAATAGAATGAAAAAGGGGGCACAATATGGGCCCACTTGCTTGAGAGTGTGGCCATCCCACCCCTGGGTTAGTTAGTTTAGTTAAATAAGCTGAAGGGTATAGGTGGAGGATACTGCCCCTTTAAGGTTAGGAGAAGCAGGTTGCTGGCAAAATCCAATGGGAAGTCTGGGAAGGTTCTGGAATTGCAGATAGAGGCTCCATAAATAGGGTATGCAGGGGATTTTTCCCTCTTTCCGGTGACCAGAGAAGAAGACAGGAGCCCACTTCCGCCCGCCCTAGTCGCGAGCACTTTTATGTGGTCGGGTCCCCCTGGATGTCAGGGGGGACTGGTTATTGATATTATATATGTGGATGGCTGCTCGAGTTCTGAAAACTGAGCAGATAATAAACTGATATTTGTTGATTGATGATATTTTGTTTGTTAATAAAAGAGTAATAGATATATATGTGTTTAACCACTTCAATACAGGGATTTTAAACACCCTTCCTTACCAGAGCACTTTTTGCGATTCGGCACTGCATCACTTTAACTAACAATTGCGCGGTCGTGCGACGTTACACCCAAACAAAATTGACGTCCTTTTTTTCCCACAAATAGAGCTTTCTTTTGGTGGTATTTGATCGCCCCTGCGGTTTTTATTTTTTGCGCTATAAACAAAAGAAGAGCGACGATTTTGAAAAAAAACACAATATTTTTTTACTTTTTGCTATAATAAATATCCCATTTTTTTTTTTAAAAAACTATTTTTTTCCTCAGTTTAGGCCGATACGTATTCTTCTACATATTTTTGGTAAAAAAAATCGCAATAAGCGTATATTGATCGGTTTGCGCAAAAGTTATAGCGTCTACAAAATAGGGGATAGATTTATTGAATTTTTTTTTTTTTTTTTTTACTAGTAATGGCGGGGATCTGCGATTTTTTTTCGTGACTGCGACATTGCGGCGGACACTTCGGACACTTTTGACACATTTTTGGAACCATTCACATTTACACAGCGATCGTTGCTATAAAATTGCAATGATTACTGTGTAAATGTGACTGTCAGGGAAGGGGTTAACACTAGAGGGCGCTGGAGGGGTTAATGTGTGTCCCTAATAGGAGTGATTCTAACTGTAGGGGGAGGGGACTTAAGGGGAGGAGACCGATCATGTGATCCTCCGTACTGGGATCACATGATCGGTCTCCTCCCCGCTGACAGGACGTGGAGCTGTGTGTTTACACACACAGCTCCACGGTCCCGCCCGGTCCCGTTGTTTTAACGGGCAATCGCGGGTGCCCGGCGGACATCGCGGCCGCCGGGCACTCGCACCGGGTCCCGAGCGATGCCGCGGGCGCCCGCCCGCCCGGCGGCGCGCGCCCCCCAGGCGGCCGGGAATCCGAGGACGTCATATGACGCCCACCCAGGATGGTAGATCCACCTTGTGGGCGTCATATGACTATGGCCGGGTATTGAAGCGGTTAAACCAATAAAGGTGCCACGGCCAGTTGTTTGCCATATTTAATGTTTGGTGTATTACTTATGATGGTTTGATTGGGTAAGTTATGTATTTGGATGGGTGTGGCCTACAGACTCATAAACTTTTTACAACGGTAATGCACTATTGGAGCACTTTGTTTCATTATATATGGAGAGTCCATGATATCGGGTATCACGTCTGGATATCGGTGGATATCTAACCCTGTAAGGGTTTTTCCGAGCGTCAGAGTGCAAGGCATCATCATTTAGTGAGTTTTTAACCAAAGGGGAGTGGAAACACTGAGTGCACACAGTGAGGTGAAAGTTTTGAAGATCTCACATCAGGATATATTCAGCTTTCCTTGTTTGAGACAATCCAGTCACATTTATGGACTATTTTTGTACAAACCTTATTAGTTGTTTATTTATGTATTAGTGTGGATCACTATCACCTGTCACTGGGTTTATTTATTTATACTGTTTAGCGCTACTTTTTACTTTGATTTACACTGTAAATGCTTATTTATATTTATTTCATTTAAAGCAGCAGCTGTTGTACATTTAGGTTACTTTTGGCACAGTGGTGGTACTTGAAGAGTGGGTGTACGGATCTTTTTGGACCAGTTTTGTTGTAGATTAACCACTTGGCGTCCGCACTATAGCCAAATGATGGCCACAGCGCGGACCTGAATTTACGGGAGGCCATCATATGACAGCCTCCCCTCTGCACACCCCCTGCAGGGCGCGTGCTGTGATCACTGAGTCACTGAGACTCGGGTGATCACAGATTGGTCCCGGCCCCTTACCACATGAGCCAATGACAGCTGATCACATGATGTAAACAAAAGGTCGGTAATCGGTTTCTTTTTCTCCTTACGCTGACAGCCGATCACCAGCTTATGTGCAAGGGACATCGGCCCCGAAGAGGAAGAGGCAATTCTGCCTCATCTGTGCCCACCAGTACCCCCGCCAGTGCCACCTGCCATTGCCACCTGCCAGTGCCCACAGTGCCCACCAGTGCCACCTATCAATGCCCATGAGTGCCACCTATCAATGCCCACGAGTGCCACCTATCAATGCCCACCAATTAGTTTAAGTTCCCAGTTAGCAAGTGGTTAAACAATATACAGCCAGTTTGAACATTAATTTCAGTATCTGTATAGAGGACAGGTCAAGTAATAATGAGTCCTAGTGTACAGCTAAAGTCCACAGTGTCAGTGGCAGATACATTAAACAATATTAAACCCAAACCCAAACCCAAATATGTAACATTGTATATTGCAGCATACCAATCATTAGATGTGGTGGCTGCATCAGTGTTCGTTTCTTTTCCTCGGTTTTTACCTGGTGATATGGCAAGTATCACACCTCCTGTATTAAAATGCCTCCACTTTGGATGAAGGAGCACAGGAGGCACCTTTGGACAGCACCATTGCCAGTCTGCTGGGAGGGAAGTGTTATATGCACACGTTGCACAGAATTGTCTCAAAGACACAATAGATATAGATGCAACACAATCAGCACTTTACTCCAACAGACCTTATTTACCTCCGCTTTCCTTATCGCCTTTCTTTCTGAATTTGTTGCAAGAATAGGGCCATATAATATGTGTTACAAATAAAAAGTATAACCCTCAGAGAAAAAGGGGAAAGGCAAGAGTTGTTTTTGTTTTTCACGATTTCCTCAGCAATGTAACTAGCAGCATTGTGGCTAATATTTCCTATACATGAAGTGGATACATTAACCTCCCTGGCGGTATGATTATGTCAGATTTTTGAATGTCAATGCGGTACATTGTTTTGCATGGTAATTTGGCATTTATATTATAGGCCTGTAATTCTTAGGAATAACTCACTTAAATCTGTCCAAACAAGAGTCTAGTAGACATCCCGGGTATGATAAAGTTTGAAACACGAAATCATAAATTATAATATAATAAATAACTATAAATATTTATAACAAATAATAATATAATAATAATACATTTTATTCAATCAAATCAAAAACACTAAAATCGCAGAATTGTCGCTGTCGTCACTTTCAGTGTCTGATGACGAATTTCCCCAGGAATCACTATCACTCAATTCTGCAAGTGATTCTAATTTATTATCGCTGTTTTCTAGCTGGTCAAAAAACGCTTTTGACGTAAAGGGACGCTTTTTGGTATAAACAGTGTATAAATATACAATTTCACAGGAATTCACTGAACATAATACTTCGTACCCAATAACAGTGCTTTATCAAAGAAAACAGGCACCAAACCAGGTAGTAAAGGCAAACTTAATATATTGTCACCTAAAATAGTTGATAACAAGGCAATTATAACATGGAATAACAATAGTAATAACATAATTTAGCATGCAAAGTCATTAACAGTAGAGACTAGGCATAAGATGACATTTGGCCTCCAGATCAGCATTAACAGTAGCAACCTCATGTGTAGCAGTGAGCAGTAGTAAAGTTTGATGGAACTATACTGACAGAGCGCATTTATGGCCGTGATGCTAGTCCTATACTGACTGGATAGGCACTATCCAAAAGTAAAGGTAGATGGTAGTGGAGGGGGCATGGTAACAAAGGGGGCTTGCAAAATAATTCTTACAGGAGGGGAGGTCCTTTGAGTTGTTCTTCTGTCGGCTAACATTGTGGCCCTTTAGAGGGTTGCAGCATAATATCTCAGTAGAGGGACAGAAGAAAAAAAAAGCAATGTCTTCCATATTGCTGTAGCCCAGCACCTGGCTACACTCATTTGTGAAGCAAAATCTGAGCATGGTGTAATTGGGCTAATATTTTTAACATAAACCTGACCAGGCTTAAAAGCTTATGTAAAGGCAAATGGTTGGATAAAATGGGGAGGGGTTAGACCCTATGTTAAGTTTTATTGTTGTCTTTGTCCCTGCTGGGGAGATTTACCCTTCTACCTGTCCTGGTGAGCGTTGTCACTGAGACAAAAACTGATGATGAGGGTAAAACATCTAATAGGGACAAATGTTCCAGTGACAATAGTAAAAGGGGAAATTCCTTTTACTTTGGAGGCATTTCCTCTCATTTCCTGTTGCATCCTCAGTGGAGGGAAATCTCCTTGGTGGTTATCGGGGTTCTAACCCTTCTCTATTCCAAACGAAAACAAAAAAATGTTTCTAAGGTAACATGCATGTGTATTAATCTTAAAACCGATCTCTGTGTCGCTGTGGAAACCAAATAAACACAAGTCAAAATGATGCCCCACCCCTTTCTGCCTCCTTGTCATTCAGCTGTCAATAGTCAAAAAGTTAATGGGCTGTAGAGATTCTGTCTCTGAAAGTCAAGGCCCTATAGCAGTGATGGCGAACCTTGGCACTCCAGATGTTTTGGAACTACATTTCCCATGATGCTAATGCACTCTGCAGTGTAGTTGAGCATCATGGAAAATGTAGTTCCAAAACATCTGGGGTGCCAAGGTTCGTCATCACTGCCCTATAGTACAGTCTGGAACAAAGATCCAAGGGTATCCACAAATGAACAGTGATGGATTGAAGACTAAAACTTCAGCAGTGTATTTACCTTATAAATGCTTTAGTTCACCCCAAAACTGGTTGTTCAAAATCCTCGTCCATCCGTATCTTATCCTTGTCTCCTGAAGAAGCCTGATTAGGCGAAACATGTCGAGCAACCGGACAAGTATCATGACTTATGTGTCTTGAGTGTATTATCATAAGGGTGCTCCAATAGGGATTGTATGTAGTACCTTTGAACCTTGTGATTTATATACTGCTGTACACGGAGTCTTATATATATTCTCCCCCTTTTTATATGTTAATAAAACAATTACTTTTTATCATATCTCTATGAATCTCTCTGTGATTATGTACCTTAGACAGTCCCGTATCTCCAATATTCTTATTGGTTGTACAGTCTGTTAGGTAATACTTCATTTAGATTGGTTGGATAAATAAAATAAAAATTATCCTGGATTTCCCTACAGCAATAATGATATATGTTGTGTCACCCCCGAAAGGGCTTCTTTTTGAAATGGGTCCTCTGATGCTGGCCTTGACCTTTCTTTTTAACCTCAGCCTCTCTAACACACTCGGCTGGATACACAAACTTAGTTCTTCACACTAATCCCAATTTTAACAGGATAGAAACCAGACCAGTAAAATAAAACAAAGTTGGTATATTTAAGCCTGTTAGTGGTCAAACAATGTAACAAGGGAGCAACCATAGAAAGCATTAACTGGTAGAGATAACAGTTCACTTAAAGTGTCAAGCAGCTAATAACACCTTATGACCTTAAATTTTACTAGTCACCCAGGTCAACTTAAACAATCACACTGTCGCCCAGTGTGCAGCCAGGAGCAGACAAAGGAACAGATATGTCTAAACCCCTGGAGCTACACTGGACATGTGGGGGTAGCTATGCTGGGCCTAAGGCTGCCTGAAGGACACTGTCCCGGCCCTAGCAAACTCAAATGAGAAAACAGGAGATGAAATAGGAGTAGATTAAATAAACCAGGGGTAGTCCTTGAGTTGTCTCTTCTGCTGGCTACCATAGGGGCCTTTTTGAAGCATTGGTATACTTTAAGAGTGTCTTTTAAGTGATTGTAAAGTAAATTTTTTTTTCCTATAAAAAAAACAAACATGTTATACTTACCTGCCCTGTTGCAGTGAATTTGCACAGAGCAGCCCCGATCCTCCTCTTTTCGGGTCCCTCTTCTGTGCTCCTGGCCCTTCCCTCCTGTTCAGTGCCCCCACAGCAAGCAGCTTGCTATGAGGGCATCCAAGCCAAGTCACAGCTCCCTATGTCCATTCAGACACGGAGCCCCACCCGCTCTCTCTCTCATGATTGGCTAGCTGACTTTGACAGCAGTGGCAACCAATGGCCCCCCGCTGCTGTCTCAGCCAATCAGGAGGGTGAACCTCAGACAGCTGAGACACCCGTGGACATCGCTGGACAGAGAGGGCCCTCAGGTAAGTGTTAGGGGGGCTGATGTACACAGAAGGCTTTTTATCCTAATGAATAGAATGCATTTAGATAAAAAAACTTCTGCTTTTACAATCACTTCAAAACGTGCATCCAGTTATGTCACGCGGTATAAATAGTGGAACAAGTGCAGCGCATCAAAATAAAAAAAAGGTTGTGTAAAAAATAAATAAATATAGTGACAAAAAAGTTCATTTCCTGAAGATACGAGAAGACGTGAGTGGATGAATTATTGTAGATAAGCACCCAGGTGACTGTAGATCATAATTCAAACGAATCTTTAAAGTGAAATCCTCCACCAAAGCAGATAAGATACTCTTACCAGAAGTGCCGAGCACATTCGCATGGACCCAATCAGGGATGATATGTGAGATTCCAAACCAGGCTGGATACAATCTGGGTCATGACCAGGCAGCAGGAGAAATCTTTTACAAATTGCAGCTGAGCGACCATTAGCAGGCACCGTTGATCCAGACAAAGAATTCCCCAAAAATAAGAAATGAAGGGGGGACACTCTAAGTGTAGACTGTATAATACTATTTATTAAAAAAATGATTTAAAAAAACAATCGCAAAATGATAAAGCAAAAAATTGTTTGTATAGGCAGTAGGTCAGATATGCATTACCAGGACAGTCATAGCTTTCAAAGTCCAGCAAAGAAAATCACAACAGAACCTTCTCTGGTATTGGGGCATGCACACACTGCTGAATGCAATAATAAACGAGTGCTGTATAATATGGAAATAGCAATACAGCAATGCAAAAATTGCGGCTAGTGCCGATGTAGGTGATGGTGAGAAGCTGGTGACTCGTAGGCTTCTCCCCCGTACGCACGTTACCTCCTTCTGGACTTCGTCAGCGGTGGGTGGAGCCTATCTGTCACCTCGCAAATCTATTTATAGCGACCAGGGCGGTCTTAGAGGAACGTGCTATGCAAATGGACACAATAATGCCGACAAGCCAAGCGATCTGGTGTCTCCTATATTGCTAATTACACCATATCCTTCTTGGGGACACCTGACTGGCTCAAACTACATAAATGAAAATTAAAAAATATAACACTCTAAGCCACCTGAAAGTGATTCTGAGTGGCATTAATAGTATGGACTATAATTATAAGCCCTAATTAATGCTTTTATAATAAAAAATAATAAAAAGCACCTCAAAAGGTACCTTATTAAAATTATCAAAAAAATTATCAAAAATATGACAAGTAAGAACAATTAATTATATATCACCCGCGTCTATCATCACCTACTAACAAACAATATTAATAAAAATATCCCCATATAATTAAATTCGACAATCTAGCATCATAAAGGGAGATGGCAATATTAAATTATTTATCAGATATGAAACAATTTAAGTCGAATTCCACCTTTAACCCCCTCGGAACCAAAACCTGCATTTCATGGATCCAGAATGATTCTCGCCGACTTAATTGTCTCAAAAAATTCCCCCCTCTCCAATGCGGGGTGACTTGTTCGAGTCCCCAAAATTTCAAACACTTGGGGTTCCTATCGTGATGAAGCCTAAAGTGTTTTGACACATTATGAGTGATTAATCCTTTTTTGATATTATTGACGTGTTCGCCTATGCGTACACTGAGAGGTCTGGAGGTCCTCCCAATATACTGTTTACCACAGTCGCATTCCAAAACGTATACGACACCAATGGTGTTACACGTAATTAGATTTTTTATCGGATATGTAACACCAGTGGTGGCACTGGAGAACTCTTTTCTCCTTTTAACATTATGTTTGCACTGTTTGCAAGGTGGACAACGCCCACAGGCATAAAAACCTGTCAAAAAATAAAAAATTTGATTTTCTTTCACAATGGGGGGGTCTAATACACTGGGGGCTAGCACATCCCTGAGAGTAGGTGCTTTTTTATAAATGAACCTAGGTCGTGGCGGTATGACCTTTCCTAAAATATTATCTTTTTTAAGGATATCCCAATGTTTCATGATTATTTTTTCAAATTTTCTATGCTGGATATTGAAATCCAAAATAATTCTAAATTACGATTTTGCTTTTTGAGGTTTCTTTGGTTGTGAATTGGATATCAAAGTAGTGCGATCAAGTTTGCTGATATTCTGAATCTCATTGGAGATGGTATTTTTATCGTACCCTTTCTGGTGGAACCGCTCAGCCAGAACATGTCACACTGTAGGCTGATCTGGTCTTTGGTTCAGTTGTAAGGTAGATAAAAGGGGTAAAGACTAAGGGAGGCATTTATCAACAGTGATGTCTTAAATCAGAGTCTAGCAGGCTGTATGCAATAGGACTAAATGTATCTGTATAGGGTATGGTGGTTAACCTGTCCTGGGATAACTCAGTTCCTGCCCAACAGTGTTGGGCAGTCTCTTCCTGAATCTCCAATGGACAGCACAGTGGTTGGTGAAGGGTGGCTTCTCTATCTCTCTCCCTCTGGCTGTGGCTCTGTGACAAAGCAGATAGTGTAACTATACACTGCCCTTCGGTAGTGATGGCTGAAGACACAGGCCTTCATCTGGTCTAGGATCCCATACAGCTAGGTGTTCTGCCACAGAAATGCATGCTCTCCTTGAACTTTCCCGGGCAGTCTGGTATGAATCCCTCTGCCCTTTCCACTGTCCTATGATTTTTCAGGAGATGTAGTCTTCCTCTTGCTTTACACTTCGTGGCCACACCCTGCATGTCCCACAGTACTATTCATGACAACGTCTTTCCCTTCTGGCCGCCCTTCTGAATTTGTTTTTTTTTTTTTCATGGGGTTGGGTATAAAGAGCAGGCAAGTGGAATGAGGCCCACAACTTTCCAGTGCTAAGTGGCTAAAAGTAGTTAATGGGAGCAATCCTGCCAGCACCTGGCTAAATATACATTTGGACACAATGGAGCAATTTATTCAAACTAGCAAAGTAGAGTTTTTTTTTTTCCTATAGCAAACAATCTATTGTCTTGTTTTTTTTTCCCCAAGGGTATTAGATAAGTCAGTTGGTTGCATTGGGCAATCGTCCTATTTTTTCTTTGGTCAGGCTTTTCTATCTCAGTGATTTTTTTACTGTGATGACATCAGTTTTCTGTGACTGCTGGCCAGAAAATCTCACCTGTGTTTTACCTTGACACGCTGATTTCCTTGAATAGCTATTATTAGTTCCTTCACAGGGAGGAGTGTGACAACAGGTTCAATGTAAATAGATTTGTGCTTTGAGAGAAAGAAAATGTGCTCTTTATCACTATGAGGCTGATGGCTCATAAACTAACATTTATTTCCAAACACTGATATCTTACTGCACTGCAGGTGCAGCGAAGGTGTTTGGAGGCAGCTAGTATTCCCCAAATCAGATTATTACATAGTACTAACCACTGGCAGACAGTGTTAATTGTGACATCAAATTTTGATTTACTTTTATTCATAGTCTTTTGACTAAAATGCCCTTTTAGCTTAAGTCATATTTTAGTCACCCGAATTGTTTTAGTTTTAATAGTATTTTAGTCTACTAAAATCGAATGAATTGCCAAACTCATTCTATACTCCTGGAGTAGAAATCTAACGACATGTTATTATTTATGGTATTAGGGTTTGAACATGCACTACAGACACAGATTTAGCCGTTGTAATATATAACATCTTTACAAATAAAACCAAGTTTCATAAGCAAACAAAAATATTGCTTTTTGACAAACAAAAGTGCAATTTTAAAATATAAAAAAACAAAACAAAAAACTGTAAACTCTATTGGCTGTAATGCCATTGCCATAGTTGCCAACATTGTAAAAAAATTTTATAGGGACACTTGTTTGTCTGTAGGTGGAGAGTTATTATAATTAGGGGGTGGGGCATTCATTTAAAGGCGTGGTGTAGAGGAAAAAGGAAAATGCGGTACGCATAGCAAAATATGGGCATGGTTTAAATTACATAGTAGGCTTAAAGGGGTGTGGGTCAAAGGGGTGTGGACCAAGTCTGAGATGAACGAGTGATGGAGGGAAAAAGAAAGAAAGAGATAGGGAGGGAAAGTAGAGAGAAGGAAGGAAAAACAGATGGATGGACAGACAGCAGGCCCAGATCCTACACCACAATAGCAATATGTGTATGCCAGAAAGTTTAACAATCAGCAGATAAAGATACTCCAAACACCTGGGGTTAGCGCTTCAATCATCACGGCACCATGGTTGTTATGGTGTCATGATGATTGAAGTGCATTATTTCTATTATTACATTGTAATATAAAATGAAATCATTCAACTCACCATAATGCAGAATCAGTGGGAGCCCTGAGCGTGTCACTTGTCACGTCGCCTGCCACCAGATGCCATCAGGTGTCCCCAGCAGAGTCTGCCCTTACAGCAGGCGTCCCCAGCGGAGTCCCTCCATACATCAGGTGTCCCCAGCATAGTTCCCTTCTTATATCAGGCGTCCCCAGCGGAGTCCCTTCTTACATCAGGTATCCCCGGCGGAGTCCCTTCTTACATCAGGTATCCCCGGCGGAGTCCCTCCTTACATCAGTCGTCCCCAGCGGAGTCCCTCCTTACATTAGGCGTCCCCGGCGGAGTCCCTCCTTACATCAGTTGTCTCTAGCGGAGTCCTTTCTTACATCAGGCTTCTCCAGTGGAGTCCCTCCTTACATCAGGTGTCCCCAGCGGAGTCCCTCCTTACATCAGGTGTCCCCAGCGGAATGCCTCCTTACATCAGGTGTCCCCAGTGCAGTATAGTCCCTTGGCTCTGCCTCTTACAGACCAGTGTCGTGCCATAATTGGTTTAACCCAGAAAACCTGTTAGCCCTGGCTCTCGGCTGAGATCGGAACTCCGCCTCTCCAGCCTACTGCACTCCAGCTCCTCCTAATCTCCGCCCCTCCCGCCCTCTGCACTCCAGCTCCTCCCACTCTTCCTTGCAATGTTATTCGGCGGTCTACCGCCCCCGCCCCCGTGCGCGCCCCTGGCCTGTCCTGATTTCCCGGGAAAAAAGCTAAATCCTGGGATTTTAATCAGGACAGCCTCCGATCGAGACGAGGGTCCCAAAATCGGGAACGTCCTGGGAAAATCGGGAATGTTGGCAAGTATGCATTGCACATATTACCTGAATATATTACCAACATTAAATATAAAAAATAAATAAATAAGAAAATCCTTTTTCTTAAATAGGAACTGCAGTCTGCCAACATAATTTGTAATAAAAACATCTTTGCCATTCTGAAGCTTCCCTCCAACCACTTTGCATATTATTTTATATACACTGTGATTCTGTACTTGCCAACTATGCTGCAGAAATCTCCCTCCACTAAGTGGCTGCATCCATTTCACTGTGGGCAGCTGAAGCTGCTGCCAGTTCACTTCCTGGATTTACACAGACACACAAAGGCACACCTCCAGCTCTGCAGCTCTCATTGGCCCTCTTATGACTCATCCCCCCTCCCTTCCTGGCAAACTCTCACAAGAGTAAGAGAGAGAGCTGTGCATGATGTCATAAGCCTAAGCTAATGACCAGACAAGAAACAGGAAGTGGGCTGTATAAGGTATTTACTGGCAGAAAAAAATGTTTTACTATCCAAAGTTAAAACAACAAGGGAAGATTTATTAGATGGAAAGATGAAAAAATCACTGAAGGTCCGCTTTAATTTTGTTTTCCCAGCAGCTTAGCAGATGCCAGTGGTGACCCTTGCATTGTGGGTGCACGGGCTCCACCCCCCGACACCTCCGCCGTTCTCCCTATCCATGTGCCTGGCCCCTTTCAGGATGCTGGACACAGGAATTACTATGGCAGGGATAGACGGGGGGTGTATTTTGAAGCATGTGATTAGAGCCAGAGGCTCTAATAGGCTTTAAAATATGGTGGGCTCAGGGCGCAGAGCACTGCGTCCCAATCCCCCCCTGTTGTGGGACCATAGAGAATCCCCACTAATCAGGAGCCAGGTCATGTCAGACCTGTTTCCAGATTGGCCAAAGTGCCAGGCAATCCTATTGGATGCCTAGCACTTAAGAAGAGGAAACACGCAGATGAGAAGAGGAGACACGCGCTGGAGGAACGGGCACCTCCGCCACCGCTGCTGCCTGCTGCCCACACTCAGAGGAGACACAGGAAAGGACACCACAGCCCAGGTGGGGGAGAGGAGTGCTCAGCTGTCAGTGCCGCAAGCCCCCGACCGTCCCTGCTGAGCTGTATGCTCTGATCTGAGGATGAGCTATATACCCTGATCTGAGGCTGAGCTGTATACCCTGATCTGGGGCTAAGCTGTATACCCTGATCTGAGGCTAAGCTGTATACTCTAATCTGAGGCTGAGCTGTATACTCTAATCTGAGGCTGAGCTGTATACTCTAATCTGAGGCTGAGCTGTATACTCTAATCTGAGGCTGAGCTGTATACTCTAATCTGAGGCTGAGCTGTATACTCTGATCTGTGGCTGAGCTGTATACCCTGATCTGTGGCTGAGCTGTATACCTTGATCTGAGGCTGAGCTGTATACCCTAATCAAATACAATGACGCGGGCCCCAGGGGCGGGCCATATACGGCATTTGAATGCTGGACTCAAGAACGCGCCCACAAGGTAACCCACTGGGAGAGCGCTACTCCTAGGGGATTATCTGATAAGATGAGGAGCCGCGGGAGCTGCCGAGGGACCCCAGAAGTTGAGGATCGGGGCTACTCTGTGCAAAACGAGCAGCTCAGTGGAGGTAAGTATGACATGTTTGTTATTGTTTTTTTTTTTTAAATCAAAGCTTTACAGTCACTTTAACACTGCTAGCAGATAACCATAACCATGGATGCAGGGGACACCAACATTCTCAAACTCTGGAGACTGGATAAAGAAAGGATCGCAGATTTCCCTGCCCTTCAATATGAAAGTGTGGAGTATTGTTTCCCTGCCTTTTGGGGAAGAACCCAACCATATCCCTGCCTTATGCAGGGCCGTCTTTAATATTGATTGGACCCTGGGCAAAACTTTTCTTGGGGACCCCCATGCAGTTTTGCTCTCCATCTGCTCTGAGATATACAATAGATAGCAGCGAGACTCAAAATCAGTTTACTGAATCAGATCAGGCAGCTTTTGCGATGGGTTGCCAGAGGTTACAGTGTATTATTACCGCTCACTGACTGGTTGCTAGAGGTTACAGCACACATTACGGCTCACTGATTAGTTGCTAGAGGTTACAGCACATAATTTTTGCTTGTTGACCGCTGGCCGCCATTATTTACATATGAATGCCGCCACTATTTACATATGAATGCCGGTAATTTTCATGTAAACACAGGTGAGTCATCTGTACACATCAATAGGGCAAAGCTGGGCAGCATTAGTAGCAGCAATTCACACTGAGATATTGGGACACAGCACAGGACTAAAACCTCAAGTGACGATGGAATTTAAACCTGGATAGTTGGCAAGTATAAGGCAGCTGCTTTGGGCCCCACAACAATGACAGGGCCCAGGGCAGCTGCCCCTTTTGCCCTGACTTAAAAACGGCCCTGGCCTTATGGTGGGATTACTGGGTGAGGATTATCCCACCTAGGCATGAGGGATTCCCCCCAGGAAGTTAGGAACACCTAGCAGACCGATGTCAGGTTGATGTCACTCCAAACTCTTATATATATATAATTATTTCATGAAAATCAATTATTCCATGTGCTTGCTGGGTTTTCTAGTAAATGTTACTACTCAGTCCACTCTTGTCCACAAATGATTTCTTGGGGGCACATCCAGCTATTCACTGAGACATATACTGTAGATGTAGACTAAACAAATTTCAGGTTGACTGCACTCCAAGTTCTTGATGCAAGTATCAATATTCTATAAAATTCAGGACACAGCAAGATGTAGCAATTGATTTTTATGGAATAAACATATTTGCATCAAGAGTTTGTTTATTTCAGGTATTTACACAATGCCTTCAAATTACACAGCAGTTTACATACTGTACATTCACATCATTCACTGATTGTAAAGGTTTCACATTTAAATCCCCTACCTTACATGCATACATACTAGGGCCGATTTTCAACAATTATCCCATCAACATCTTTGGAGTGTGGGAGAAAACTGCAGTACCAAGAAAAAAACCCACCCAAGCACAGTAAAAACATGCAAATTTTATGTCCTGAGACTCCTGACTGAGGACCATAGTGCTGCAGGGAAGAAAGGCTAACCACTAAGCCACGGGGCAGCCCATTTTTTTAAAACAATAATTTTTTTTTCATTGTCTGTACATTTACTGGCTGTAAGGCTACTTTCACACTGAGGCGCTTTAGTGCATAAAAATAGCACCTGTAAAGCGCCTCTCCTGTCAGTCCAGTGTGAAAGCCCGAGAGCTTTCACACTGGTGCGGTGCGCTTGCGGAACATTAAAAAAGTCCTGCAAGCAGCATCTTTGGTGCGCTTTAGGAGCAGTATAATCAATGGGCAGCGCCACCAAAGTGCCTGCAAAGCGCTTTGGCGCTTTGCAGGCAAAATCAACCCCTTCATCTGCCGCTAGCAGTGGGTTAAAAGCATCCCGCTAGTGGCCAAAAAGCGCCGCTAAAATTACAGTAAAGCGCCACTAAAAAATAGCGCCGCTTTACCACCGACGCCCCACTCCAGTGCCATTAATTTTGACATGGTGTTCCCCTTAATATCCATACCAGACCTGAAGGGCCTGGTATGGATATTAAGGGGAACACCGTGTCAAAATTAAAAAAAAATGGCGTGGGGGTCCCCGCAGGAAAAGAGGGGGGGACAAGAGAGCGCACTTCCCTCCTGAATCGTACCAGGCCAAATGCCCTCAACATGGGGAGGGTGCTTTGGGGTAGCCCCCCAAAGCACCTTGTCCCCATGTTGATGGGGACAAGCCCCCCAAATCGGAATCTGGAAGCCCCCTTTATCAAGGGAACCCCTAGATCCCCACCCCCCCCTGTTGATGGGGACAAGGGCCTCATCCCCACAACCCTTGCCCAGTGGTTGTGGGGGTCAGCGGGCGGGGGGCTTATCGGAATCTGGAAGCCCCCTTTAACAAGGGAACCCCTAGATCCCAACCCCCCCCTGTTTGAAATGGTAACAGGTACATTGTACCCGTACCATTTAAAAAAAAAGGGTCTAAATGTTAAAAAAAAAACAAGACACACCTTTTGACAAGTCCTTTATTAAAAAATAAATAAAAAATGTCCCACGAAGTCCATTCATCTTGTTCTATGGCTCCGCCGATGGACCAAAAAATAAAATAAAAAAGATCCGCCTCCGTGGGAGGCACCCGCCTTATGACGCTTGAGCACGATGACAGTTCTTTTATAACTGAGGACGGGGACACTCGGTGACGTACCTGGCTGACCCCGCCCCCCTCTGATGCACGGGGACTTCCCAATGGCTTCCCTGTGGCGTCAGAAGGGGCCGGGCCACCCGTTTACGTACCCAGGTGGGACATTTTTATTTTTATTATTTTTTAATAAAGGACTTGTCCCAAGGTGTGTCTTGTGTTTTTTTAACATTTTGACACTTTTTTTTACACTTTTTTTGTGAAATGGTATGGGTACAATGTATCGGCCGGGATCTGGGGGTCCCCTTGTTAAAGGGGGCTTCCAGATTCTGATAAGCCCCTGCCCGCAGACCCCCACAATCACCGGGCAAGGGTTGTGGGGATGAGGCCCTTGTCTTCATCAACATGGGGACAAGGTGCTTTGGGGGGCTACCCCAAAGCACCCTCCCCATGTTGAGGGCATGTGGCCTGGTACGGTTCAGAAGGGGGGCGCTCTCTCGTCCCCCCTCTTTTCCTGCAGCCTGCCATGTTGTGTGCTCAGAAGGGTTTGTATGGCTTTTTGGGGGGACCCCCACGCCATTTTTTCTTATTTTGGCGCGGGGTTCCCCTTAAAATCCATACCAGACCTGAAGGTCATACTATAGACACCCCCCAGGTACGAAATTTAAAGGAATATTTCACTTTTATTGTTTCACTTTAAGCATTATTAAAATGTTCCCGAAAAAACTTCTGTTTTTAAAACTTTTTTTGCATTGATACATGTCCCCTGGGGCAGGACCCAGGTCCCCAAACACTTTTTATGACAATACCATGCATATAAGCTTTTAAAATGAGCACTTTTGATTTTTTCCCATAGACTTTTAAAAGGGGGGGTTCCGCGGCTTTTGCCGCGAACACCCCAAATTGTTCGCTATTCACCCGAACACCCGATGTTCGAGTCGAACCTGCGTTTGACTCAAACATCGGGCTCATACCTAGAAGGGAGTATTTGAGTGACTGGTCCTCATAAGTAGTGGGGAGCAAGACTGCGCAACTGTGGAGCAACTGTGGAGCAAAAACGAAGATTATCTATCTACACATCTGCACTGGAGTGGGGAATTTTTATTTTTTTATCCAGCCTGGGTTACATATTTAATCTAAAAGCAGTAGTTATACATTTTTAATGCAATATTAAAATTAACTTTACTAATAATCACTTTACTTTAACGTAGACTAAGAGAACGACCAGAGAGGGAACAAGAAGTGTCTTAAAATGTGTTAACAGTACAGAATACAGCTTAATGAGAATGAAATATTTATGACTACTGTTTTACGTAACCCAGCCTGAAGTTAAGGGTACAGAGATTATATCTATTTGTGTACATAAGTGTAAATGTTTAATAGGTATGAGCTCATTTTTGGAACCTTCACTCTTTTTCCTTCTCTGTATGCAACCAAGAGGCATACAAAAGTTGCAATGCTGCCAAAGGATATGAAACAGATAAAATCAAATTTGCATAATTATATATAGAGAGAATGGATGGGAGAGATAAAGTATTTAAATGTCTTAGGATTTCTACCTGGAAGTCAGCTGAAGCTCTATATATATATATATCTAAGGATGAAGAAGGATACTCAAAGATACATTGAGAAGAAAATACATTCATAATAGGCATTATACATGTGTGGCTACATTAGTATCTATCATAAATCTAAGCAGTACTGCAGCTCAGTAGTAAGCACTTGTATACTTTCAATTACATGCTGGCTCAGTAATTAACATGAGTAGTTAGCAAGGACATGAACAGTATAGTGACTCACTAGCTTACATTTAACCAACAATGAGGCTTAGTACATAGTGTTGATAAGCATAAGAGTGTCTCAGTAGTTAGCAGAAGCATCAGCATTAAGATGGCAGCTAGTAATAATAAATAATAATAATAATAAAAGCAACATGGTGGGCTATTAGTTAACACTTACTAAGAATTTGTCACAATATCATAAACACAATTCGTTACATTTCAAATTTTGTTTCATAAAAAGTTAATATTTTTTTCTAAATTGGTCACCTTGTAGTCAGAAGGAATAATTAATGATGAGATGATAATTAGGACTCTGCTCAGACCTGTGCGAGTGCATTTGCTTGTTGTGGGTCTGGCAGCCAATTAATTTCAAAAGGCTGCCCTATCCGCGAGAAATGGTCCCCAACCCTATTTTGAAATCGAGCCACGCTGAATCGAATGCCGCTGTGGCACCATGTAGTTTAACCTGTTGCCGACCGCCCACTGTCAATTGACGGCGGAGCGGTTCGGCTCTTGTGGCGGGCCGCCGTCATATGACGGCGCTAACTTTGCGGCCACTAGGGGCGCGCGCGCACCCGCGATTGCCCAGTAACTAAGCAGGACGTGTAAACACACAGATCCACGTCCTGTCAGAGGAGAGGAGACCGATAGTGTGTCCCTTGTACATAGGGACACCGATCGGTCCCCTCCCCCAGTCAGTCCCCTCCCCCCACAGTTAGAATCACTCACATAGGGAACATATTAACCCCTGCAGCGCCCCCTAGTGTTAACCCCTTCCCTGACAGTCACATTTATACAGTAATCAATGCATTTTTATAGCACGGATCGATGTATAAATGTGAATGGTCCCAAAAATGTGTCAAAAGTGTCCGATATGTCCGCCGCAATATCGCAGTCACGATAAAAATCGCAGATCGCCGCCATTACTAGTAAAAAAAAAATAATAATAAAAATGCTATAAATCTATCCCCTATTTTGTAGACGCTATAACTTTTGCGCAAACCAATCAATATACGCTTTTTGCGATTTTTTTTTTTACCAAAAATATGTAGAAGAATACGTATCGGCCTAAACTGAGGAAAAAATTTGTTAAAAAATAAATAAAAAAAAATGGATATTTATTATAATAAAAAGTAAAAAATATTGCGTTTTTTTCAAACTTATGCCTCTTCTTTTGTTTATAGCGCAAGAAATAAAAACCGCAGAGGTGATCAAATACCACCAAAATAAAGCTCTATCTGTGGGGAAAAAAATGATAAAAATTTTATTTGGGTACATCGTTGCATGACCGCGCAATTGTCATTCAAAATGCAACAGTGCTGAAAAATGGCTTGGTCAGGAAGGAGGTGTTTGTGCCTGGTAGGCAAATGGTTAACGTGCATTAGAATTGCGTCATGGTTGACGGTGCATGGGGGTGCTATTACAAATTGGGGATGCCATTAAGAAGTGCAGTGCATTTCTCTGCAGGATGGGCCGCACAGCATTTGGAAATGCGTGTGTTTTTGCACGCTTTCCCCACTTGCAGGGAGGTGAACCTGGCCTAAAGTGGAACTAAAGCCTGCAATACTTACCTCTGCTTCTGCATAGGATGCATTAAGGTGAAAAAACACGAGGGTTTACAACCCCTTTAAGGTAGAAGCCATAGAATGTAAGTCATTTGTGGGCAGGGACTGATGGGAATGTACAGTATAATATGTAATAACAGTATATGTGTTGCTATATAAATACCTATAATTAATAAATATGTATTAAAGTATATGTATGTAGCAAGGTCCCAGGCCTCCTTTGGTCTAATGAGAACCTCCAGGGCCAGAGATAGCTGACATCTTTCTGTATATGTTGGGTTGCAAGGCATGATGGGTGTAGTATGAGGTATATTGGTTGAGCGCCAGACACTTCTTGAATGCAAAAGAGATTTTATTTCTCTTAACAGAACTTTGAAAGAGAGGATCAGGGCCAGGACACCCTTAGGTAGTTGCAAGGTTAATTGGCAGACCCGAGACTTCAACAGGAGGACAGCCATGCAGGGAAAGGCATCCAGCGAGACGCCACATCTGCATGTGTAGGAATGCTGTCTCCTATGGCAACAGTCTTTAACAGTTCCTAACACAAAGTGTAATGCCACGTACACACGATCGGAATTCTCGTCAGAAAAAGCTCTGATGGTATTCCCGTCAGAATTCCGACGGAATTTCGCTCAAACTGTCTTGCCTACACACGGTCACACCAAATTCCGACGGTCAATAAAACCGGGACATACAACACGTTCAACGGCACTATAAAAGGGAAGATTAATGCTTCCGAGCATGCGTCGAATTGTTTCCAAGCATGCGTCTGAATTTTGCGTGTCGGAATTGCATACACACGATCGGAAAATCCGATAGAAAGGTTTTCCATTGTAAAAATTAAGAACAGGTTCTAAATCCAAAGTCCATCGGAAATGCCGACAGAAAAAGACTGATGGGCATATACATCGGAAAATCCGGTGAAAAGCTCCCATCGGACTGTTTCCATCGGAAATTCCAACCGCGTGTACGCGGCATAACATTTCCTTCACTTCCACTAAAATTACTTCTTGTAGTTCTTCAGCCCACTGAGCTTCTGGCCTCTCACTAGACGATTCACTGCCACTGAATCCCTTGAGCTCCTCCAATCTTCACGGTGGTATCTTCCTCAAGAGTCACCCCTGCCTCTCTGCTGGGTCCCTAGCTTGGCACTCAAGATACTTTTCAAGCTTCACCCCACTGGCCTGCTCGGTCCCTGGCTTGACACACAATACACACAAAAGCTTCACCTCTGCTGGCTCCCCTGGCTTGATACCCACTGAAGTTTCCTGATTCTCCACTGTCCCCGGTTGGTGAGAATACTGCTCCGGTACTTCTTGTCACTTATTCAGAACATGTATGCAGATAGGGACCTCAAGCTTTTCTCTGATTGCAAATTAGTTTTAGGTCTGTTGTACAGAAAACTAGCATTTTAAGATAGTGGTCAGCCATGGTAAGCCCCATATTTATATTAGAAAACTTTTAATTTAGGGGTTATGGCATGGGAATTGAAAAATTGGACTAGTAATGACTTGGACTGAAGCAAGCGTTCGTCACAGCTAGCCCATCCTCTCTACAGTTATAAACACTCCCCAGGACACACTTAACCCCTACAGCACCACCTAGTGTTAACCCATTCACTACCAGTCACATTTACACAGTAATCAATGCAATTTTAATCGCACTGATTGCTGTATAAATGTGAATGGTCCCAAAATCGCACCAAAATTGTCCAACGTGTCCACCATAATGTCGCAGTCACAATAAAAATCGCAGATCACCGGCATTACTTATAAAAAAATATTAATAAAAATGCCATAAAACGAATCCCTATTTTGCAGACGCTATAACTTTTGCGCAAACCAATCAATAAACGCTTATTGCGTTTTTTTTTTTACCAAAAATATATAGAAGAATACATATCAGCCTAAACTGAGGAAAAAAATTTTTTTTATATATTTTTGGGGGATATTTATTATAGCAAAAAATAATGTGTTTTTTTCAAAATTGTCGCTCTTTTTTTGTTTATAACGCAAAAAATAAAAACTGCAGAGGTGATCAATTACCACCGAAGGAAAGCTCTATTTGTGGGGAAAAAAAGACGTCAATTTTGTTTGGGAGCCACGTCGCATGACCACGCAATTGTCAGTTAAAGCAACGCAGTGCCGAATCGCAAAAAGTGCTCTGGTCTTTGGCCAGCAAAATGGTCCGGGGCTTAAGTGGTTAAAGGGGTTGTAAACCCTCAAGGTTTTTCACCTTAATGCATTCGATACATTAAGGTGAAAAACCTTCTGTAGTGCTGCAGCCCCCCATTCCCCCGTTTTTACTTACCTGAACGCTGTCATCCTCCGGCCGGGAACGAGCACACCTCCAGCTCTAGCTGGTGTCTTGTGTCCCGATTGGATAGACTGATAGCAGTGCAGCCATTGCTGTCAATCAAATCCAATGATGCGACTCGGGGGGGGGGGGGGGAGTCCTGCCTTCTGTGTGAATGGACACAGATGGAGGAATCAGGAGCGTGCACACACGGGTGTCCACCTCAGGAGACCCTTCTCCAACGTGGCTACTCGATGCGGGGAGGAGCCACCACGCCGCTGAGGGACCCCAGAAGAGGAGGACTGGGGCCACGCTGTGCAAAAAAAACTGCACAGTTGAGGTAAGTATGACATGTTTGTTATTTAAAAAAATAAAAAACAAGGGTTTACAATTCCTTTAAAGAGATATGGTATGTTCAATGGAGGAAGAGAAGTCAGGTGGCACTATAAGGGATAAATGCCAACAATGGTATCAACAAGGGTACAAACTATTTCTTTCCCCTTGAAAACTCAGCCATCTGTTTCTGTTTCTGTTCGCTCAGTATTGACCTGTGGGTAATGGATATAAAATTTCATCTACTTATCTGAACACCATGACAAACGACATTTCATATTCTGGGTGAATTGAGTTCTCTAACAAACTGACTGATCACAGAAAAGCATTAATGTGTCAATAAGAGGCCGTCCTCAGAGAACATAACAAAGTGAGGCAATTACCCCTACCGGGTCTATGTATGGGCAGTGATGCAGGAAGAACATTGACAATACAAGAAATCAATATACTCTTCATACAGTGCTGTCCTGTGTTAATCGATACACAGTCACATAAGAAGAGACTGAACTTGATTATTGCTCAGTTATTTGGCCCTTTTTTTCTAGGTGTAAGTCACAATTAATATAATTCTACTGTGTAGACACCTGAAAAGGGAACAACTGCTATATCAGCATTGATTATTGCAATTAATGAACATTCAGTCTGTTACCTAACTTACCTTAGCATGAAGGTAGTAGCAGCAGCAATATAAATCGAATGAGCCAGTGCTGACAGCACATTGCTGCTTTTATATAATTGTGACTATGAGAGCTGGAAAGATCAGACCTTTTCTTCTATCTATACGTAAACCACATGCAATAATTAGCAACTACTGACTAAAAAGTATGTGAACATTTCCAGCCCAAATTATAAGCTTTTGTTTTTTAACTTAGAGCACAGAAATGCTTCCTATTGTGCATTTCTTTTTTTATTTTTACTAATTTAAGGACTCTGAATTAAAGTGTTACTAAATCCAGGACCAGTGGCGTAACTAGAACCTTCAGGGCCCCGGTGCAAGAAACCATAAAGGGCCCCCCTGAACCCCAGCCAGGGCCCTTTCCTCCGAGTCCGGTGGTGGAACTCTAGGGGCCGTCACAGGTATGACCTTTGTGAGCCCTGTAGTTCCGCCACTGGTATCAGTCGTTTTTTATTATTTTTTACCATTTTTTAGGAGCCCGTTGGAGAGCTTTGGTGAGTTATCAGGGGTCTAAACAGACCTATGATGTTCCATCTTTGAGACAAAGAGGAAGACTGAGGACACAGCCCCCAATCTCCTTCTCTGCAGCCTCAGCTACATAGAATTGATGGACAGGAATAGCTCTGTACAGAGCTTCCTGTCCATTCATAAACAGAAGCATAGTAACTATATGATATAGTTATGAATGGACAGAGTCAGTGATCTGCAAAGATCACTGACTCTCAATTCAGAAAAAGAAGGGGTCAGTAAATTACACATTTACCGGCCCATTTCCCACTCTCCGTCCTGACAAACCCCCAGCAGCAGCCAGCAGGAGAGGGAATGGGGGAACCTGGCAAAGCCCACAAGCGGGTCCGGGAAAAAGCACACAGGGGCTGGAGCGTACACCTTGCTGGTACTGCTGTACTCGCCCCCATCTCCAGTGACCGTGCGCTGGTACTGCTGTACCCCCCTATCCTCCAGCCACCCCACACTGGTACTTCTAGACCCCTGTCTGTCCTCCAGCTCCCCATGCTGGTACTGCTGTACCCCCCTTGGTGTCCAGTGACCCCTGCTGGTACACCTACCAAACGGCTGGGTATTCAGATTTTCTCTGTGTGTCCTGCCCCCTCCTCCATCCTGGCACCCTAGGATGGCTGACGCCAGCCCTGCCAGCCAGCATGGTCTATAGATGGGGTTCCTGTCCTTAGGGGAGGTGGGGTTCCGGTCCCCAGGGAAGATGGGGTCCCTAGGTAAGATGGAGTCCTCGTTGCCAGGGGAGATGTTCCTAGGCAGGATGGGGTTCCAGTCCCCAGGAGAGATAGGGTCCTTTTCCCCAGGGCAGATGGCGTTCCTGCCCCCAGGTGAGAAGGGGGCCCTGTCCCAATGGGCAATGGGGTCCCTGTTCCCAGGTGGGAAGGGGTCCCTATCCTCTGGGGAGAAGAGGACCCTGTCCCCAGGTGAGAAGGGGGTCCCTGTCCCCAGGTGGGAAGGGGTCCCTGTCCTCTGGGGAGGAGGGGGCCCTGTCCCCAGGGGAGATGGGGTCCCTGTGCTTAGGGGAGATTGGATCTCTGTCCCAAGGGGAGATGGGGTCCCTGTCCCCAGGTGAGAAGGAGGCCCTTTTCCAATGGGCGATGGGGTCCCTGTCCCCAGGTGAGGAGGGGGCCCCAGTCCCCAGGTGGGAAGGGGTCCCTGTCCTCTGGGGAGAAGAGGGCCCTGTCCCCAGGGGAGATGGGGTCCCTGTGCTTAGGGGAGATGGGATCCCTGTCCCCAGGTGAGAAGAGGGCCCTGTCCTCACAAATGTTCCAGTGAGGATTACCGCCCACTTATGCTTCTTGCATTAAAGTTTGTAACCTCAATCCTAAACAAATACAATTATTTAGTAACAGTACTACAAGAAAGATATGACTCTTAACAATAAAATGTTACTTTTTTACTTTGTTATATATTTGTAATCCAGAGTCTTGTTGATGTGGTTACTCACGCTATGTGGACCATCCAGTTTTAATGTTTATATTGCATGATATAGAAATAATAAAAAAAGAATAAAGGATAGGTTGTCATGCCTGTTATTGATTGCAGTGACATATTGTTTTTTTTTTATTTACTTAATCTCATCTCATCTTTCCTCACTTGTGTTCTATTTGGGATGATCAGGGTAACATGCTGACAAGGCTAATTCAGATTCCTCCCTCTTTGACCTTCTTTTCCAAATTATTCCAAATTTCATGATGGATTTCAAGGTTTTTTCAAGATCCAGTATTGTCTCCAATGTCTTCAGGGTCTGCCTCAATTATCTCTACAAGGTATATACCTTTTTTCAAAAGCAAAAAACACTCAGAAGGGAAATCGACATACTACTTACTAAAACTGGCGAGCGCAAAATCTGGTGCAGCTGTGCATGGTAGCCAATCAACTTCTAATTTCATCTTGTCCAATTAAAGAGGAACTGCAGTCTGCTCACATAATTTGTAATAAAAACATATTTTCTATTCTGAAGTTTCCCTCCAACCACTTTGCATATTATTTAATGGATACTGTGATCCTGTACTTGCCAAATATGCTGCAGAAATCTCCCTCCATTTTAACTGTGGGCAGCTGAAGCTGATTCTTGGATTTACACAGACACACAGAGGCATCCCTCCAGTTCTGCAGCTCTCATTGGCCCTCTTATGACTCATCCCCCCTCCCTTCCTAGCAAACTCTCACGAGAGAGAGAGAGAGAGAGAGAGAGAGAGAGAGAGCTGTGCATGATGTCATTAGTCTAGGGTTTTTATCAGACAAGAAACAGGAGGTGGGCTGTATAAGGTATTTACTGGCAGAAAAAAAAGGTTTTAGTATCCAAAGTTAGTACAACAAGGGCAGAAGATTTAATAGATGGAAAGATGAAAAAATGACTGAAGTTCCGCTTTAAACTTTGAAAAAAAACTGGAAGCTGATAAATCAACC
The DNA here is from genome assembly GCA_028564925.1 of Lithobates sylvaticus. Taxonomy (NCBI): domain Eukaryota; kingdom Metazoa; phylum Chordata; class Amphibia; order Anura; family Ranidae; genus Lithobates; species Lithobates sylvaticus. The sequence goes on along the minus strand of CM053027.1, from coordinate 535,244,331 downwards.
CCACAGTTTTTTGTGGCACTGGGTTCTTAAGGTGCAAGGGTTGTGTTAGTGTTAGGTTTAGGGGTTCAAATATTTTCAAGGTGATTTAGCAGGGTTTTGCTATAATGTGCAAGAATGCACACATCCAAAGATAGCATATGGGCAGACTGTGCACAGAACCCGAACAGAATGTTTTTCTTGCAAAGAGTAGGTGGATCCAGACAGAGCTACACAGTAAAGATTTTGGGCATGGGGTTCAACACTGTATGCACATGGGCATTGAAAAAAAAAACGATTTCAGATGTGTATGGCATTTCTTGCCTCTGAATGCAGCTCTATGGCAGCCAATGTGTCTGTGTACATCACGGCGTTTAGATCCATATTCTGGACCAAAAACTTGTATTCAGAGAGGAATGTATTGGTCAAATTTACATTGTGTGCATAAACGTACAAGAGCCATCTGTGTCCTAGCAACAGAGGAAGCTTAGATGCTTCCTTGAGAAGATGTCTTCTTACCAGCAACAGAGGATGCTAGGAGGGTTCCTTGAAAACCTGACTGCATCCTAGCAACGAAGGATGCCACCTAGCCACCTAAAGCCCTAGCAACCACTTTGTGCTATACACTGTTTCATACCTCCCAACATTTTGAGATGGGAATGAGGGACACCTACTATTCCCGAGTGTGGCTCGGGGTGAATTTTCAGTACCAAAAGTGGTAACCCCTGAGCAACACTCAGGATCGCACCGCAGGATCCAGGCAAAGTTATTAACCTTGTCCCCAGGATCCTGCGATGTCTCCCCGCTCTGTGTGCGAGCCGTGTCTCCACTCGATTCATCACTGTGCCGAGCTTCGTTCCCTGCGAGCGTTGCAACGCACGGGGATGGAGCACGGCGCCAAATTCAAAAAGTTAAAAACACAATACACATACAGTACACTGTAATCTTATAGATTACATTACTGTATCAAATTATTTCACATCCCTTTTATCCCTAGTGGTTTGTCCAGTGCCCTGCATGCAGTTTTATATAATATGTACTGTTCTTTCTGCCTGGAAACTGGAGAATGTCCATAGAAACCAAAAAGCATCCCATTACATCAAAAGCGGTTTTAGACCAGCTAGAAAACAGCGATAATAAATTAGAATCACTTGCAGAATTGAGTGATATTGATTTGTGGGGAAAATCGTCATCCAACACTGAAAGTAATGACAGCGACAATTCTGCAACTGAGCAAATTTCAGTGTTTTTGATTTGATTACATTATTGAATCATTTTTATTATTATTATATTATTATTTGTTATAATTAATTATAGTTATTTATTATATTATAATTTATGATTTCGTGTTTCAAACTTTATCATACCCAGGATGTCTACTGGACTCTTGTTTGGACAGATTTAAGTGAGTTATTCCTAAGAATTACAGGCCTACAATATAAAAGGCCAAATTTCCATGCAAAACAATGTACCGCTTTGAGCATCAAAAATCTGACATAATCATACCGCCAGGGAGGTTAAAGGAGAATTAACCAAAAAAAGTTTAATGAAATCCACAAGGGCTTTTTTTTTTTACCACTACTATTCCTTTATATTGGCTTTTAAAATGTACAAATGCAGCAATTTAGAAATTGGAGGAAATGATTAGCACTGAGAAACAGTTTTTGAAAGATAAAAAGTGCATTTTATAAACAACTATATAGATCAGATCAAAATGAGGGACAAATGAGGAGGAAAGTGGAACAGAGGGACTTATGCGGCGTACACAAGGTCGGAATTTCCAATGGAAACAGTCCGATGGGAGCTTTTCATCGGATTTTCCGACCGTGTGTATGCCCAATGGTCTTTTTCTGTCGGAAATTTCCGACGGACTTTGAATTGAGAACCTGTTCTCAATTTTTCCCACGGAAAACCTTTCTATCGGATTTTCCGATCGTGTGTATGCAATTCCGACGCGCAAAATTCCGACGCATGCTCGGAAACAATTCGACGCATGCTCGGAAGCATTAAACTTCCCTTTTATAGTGCTGTCGAACGTGTTTTATGCCGCTGTGTTATTGACCGTCGGAATTTGGTGTGATCGTGTGTAGGCAACACTGCTTGAGCGGAATTCCGTCGGAATTCCGTCGGAAAAACCGTCAGAGTTTTTTTCGACGAGAATTCCGATCGTGTGTACGCGGCATTAGCAAAAAGTTACATGGATACAATGTATGGGCAGGATTTTATGTAGGATACTGCTGCCAGCAAGATCCTGTGTAAAGTCATCCGCCCGCCGTGCGCATGAGCATATCTGCAATTACAAGCTCTTTTTCCTTGTGGCCCCCACAGTAGGTTGCGTTGGGTGGATCAGAGAATACAGATATAGTCTCCACATGTTCATTAGCATCTGACACAATTACTTTACTTGCTGTTTGTTTAGTATGTTATAAGCTAATTGTTAATTCCTTCATATCACACCTTTGCACTGTGACCTGCGGAACGCTGTACAGTGTGAGAGTCATGAGTAATCTCAATCAGACATTGAACCCAAACAAGAATTCCTGTACAGGAGGTGACAGGAGCCTCCTACACAGCACAGGGACACAAAAAGGAGGAAAAGCAAACGGAACACCTAGTAATACATTACAGGTTACTATGGAAACATCAGTTGCACACATACTGATACAAATGGTTCAGAGCTTTTGCAGTACATAGCAATGAGATCCTGGAGTGCGAACAATACATGGCACTGTATTCTATTAATGTGTACCATAAAGCAGGGAAGAGGCCAAATTACTTCTGCCTAAGGAAGAATAAGAGTAACATTTATCCCAGCAAGCCCCCATTGAAACAAGGAGAAAATATGAAATAAGTAAAATTTGACAAATTATTATTATTGTTACTATTATTACTGTTTATATGAAGTGAATCTCAGCAACATTTGTTCACACAGTAAGGGACATTTAAAGCATATGTTAACTCAATGAATAAAATCTCGAATTGTAAAGTGGTTTTATAAGAGACTGCTGACTCTTACAGCGAAAGGGAATTTTGCGAGTTCATATGTAAAAGAGCAATTCTGTGGACTCTGATGTAAAGGGGGACTCTTGTTAACTTTATTTGATTATAAATGTTATTTAATAGCAAAATATATGTATAGTTTATACCAGGGGTGCCCAACCAGTGGCCCGGGGGCCACATGTGGCCCGCGGAGTCATCTGATGTGGCCCGCGGAGTCATCTGATGTGGCCCGCGACCTCCTGCTCTGGGATAGAATAGAAAGAATACTGTTATTGAAGGTCAGTTTATTACTAAAATCCCAGTGTATATATGGGCATATCTTTTCTGCAGTGGTTACTGGGCTGCTTTCAAACTGATCCGCAGGTGCAGAGCAATTTACCTGCGGGTTACCTGCACTGAGCCATAGACTTCTATTATTACCTGCGAGTTTGGTGAGCTTTCTGAAAGTGCACCAAACCTGCAGAATATAATAGAAGTCTATTGCAAACTGCAGGAAAGCCAAAGGTACACTGCGTTGCAAACGTGGTGCGGGTAAACCGCAGCACATCAGTGTGAAAGCAGCCTTGGACCCCTTTCACACGGTCAGTCCGACCAATTGGACCCTCCATTCACCTCTAAGTAGTGGCAGACATAAACCGACTTGTGTTCTACCTCCAATACGCTCCGCTAAAAAGTATTGTGGGCTGCGTCCTTGTCCGCTCTCCGAATGCAGAGTGGACACGGACATGCCATCCGCCGCTCCGCTCATTGTGGCCTGCGACCGGTTACCAAGTCGCTTAAGTGGCTCTCGCTCTTCAAAAGGTTGAGCACCCCTGGTTTATACTATTAAAAAAAAAATTGCTGTGTGCCGCTAAAGTGTTTGGGTTTGACTTGAAGAAAAGGTGGCAACCTTAGCTAGGACAACGTTCTATAATCTGTCTGATAACTTTTTCCCCCCCTAACGGCTTGCAGTGTCTATAGGTAGGTCATAGATCCAACATCATGGTCTAATCTGGCCAAAATTAGCCAGATAAGGAAACTGTCATCTACAGTATATGGGAACCTTTCACATGGGCGTTTGTGTTAAATCCACCTTTCAGTTGCAGGTGGATCGGAATGTAAACTCACTGTCAGTCTATGGGTAGGTGGATGTAAACAAATCTGCATATGTTTACATCTGATTACCTCCGAGTCTGTATGGTTTTGAAAAAAATTAGAAAAGCTTTATACTGTTTGTATTTTTAGACATAAACGTTACAGATAGAGGTAAGAGGATGGGAACGGACACACGCCTGCCCATAGAGCTAACATGGGTCCATTCTGTTACACTCTGAGGCTAAACATGACAGGACACAAAAGTGATAGTCATACAGAGTGCAAACTTAGCTATAAAAATACTTACTAATATTGCTAGGTAATATAGAATTGAGCAATGAAAACTCTTCTTTTCAACATGTTGGTCAATGATTGTCTTCCCAAATAAAGTCGCATGGAATCAGCTGAGAGTTGTCTGAGATGAGACGGAGGCATTTCCCACCCCAAAGCCACATGCATACACATCCCTTGTATACCTGTTAGGCCCCTTTCACACCGGGGCGTTTTTCATGCGGTGCAGCGCTAAAAATAGCGCCTGTACACCGCATGAAAAAATCCTGCCCCATTCACTCCAGTGTGAAAGCCGGCGGGCTTTCACACTGGAGCGGTGCGCTAGCAGGACGGCAAAAAAAGTCCTGCTAGCAGCATCTTTGGAGCGGGATAGGAGCGGTGTGTTCACCGCTCCTATACCGCTCCTTCCCATTGATTACAATGGGACACCGCGGTGAAACCGCGGTAATACCGCCGCAAAGCGCTGCTACGGCGGCGCTCTGCGGGGGGTGTTTAACCCTTTTTCGGCCGCTCGCGGGGGGTAAAACCGCACCGCGAGCGGCCGAAAACCGCGGTGAAAACGACGGTAAAGCAACGCTAAATATAGCGCTGCTTTACCGTCACCGCGGCTCACCGCCCCAGTGTGAAAGGGGCCTAATCAATTTTTATGAAATTTCTTTCTGTGTTCTTCTGCCTCCTTGTAACTTCCTCTGTGAGCTCCTCTCCTTGTCTTCCTCACTTTCCTTGTTTGGAATGAGCAGAGCACGTTAGTTGGGGTCACGTGTACTGCTCTATGCATACTACAAATCCCATAATCCATTGTACATAATCCATCTCAGGAGCTGCCAAGGGAGGGTGGCTACATTGTTACATATAGTGGGACCATGGAGAACAAATGTAGCCACCCTCTAACAAGAAGTTGGATCACAGCAGCAAAAACAAAAGAACGAATTTGGAGATTTGAAGGAGACAATGAATGTACTTTTTAAAAAAAAATTAGGAATGCATACTTGAATACATTTTTTTAACCAGAATTGAATGTTACTTTACCTAATATCAGGGCCGTCTTTAATATTGATTGGACCCTGGGTAAACATTTTCTTGCCCTCCCTCCATCCAGCACACATTATGGCTCACCGATTATTTGATAGAGGATACAGCACATTACTTCTGCTTGTTGATTGTTTGCTAGAGATTACTGTACATCAATACTGCTCACTGATTGGTTGCTAGAGGTTACTGGACATCCTTATTACTCACTAATTGGTTGCTAGAGGTTACTGTACATTATTGCTGCTCACTGATTGGTTGCTAGAGGTTACTGCATATCCTTACCACTCAATGATTGGTTGCAAGAGGTTAGTGCACATCATTACTGCGCACTGATTGGTTGCCAAAGCGTATAGCACATCATCTCCTCTGTGCCTGCACACCATGGACTAGGGAGGTGAGGGGACCCATCAATAGACAGAAAACTCCTAGGGATCCTAGGAGTCCTGGGATCAGTGGCAATGCTGGTGGAAGGGGTGTGTGATAAGTGGCAATGCTCGGGGGTGATGGGATCCGTAGCAGTGGTGGGGGAGATAAGTTAGGAGGCAGTACACTGTGACAAATTCTGAATCATGTAGAGCAAACCTGGAAATCTTTGGCAAATATATAGTGGGGGATTCTACACTGATCACCAATGTGAGGGGGAATTTACAATGACCACCAATGTGAGGGGGGATTTACGCTGATCACCAATGTGAGGTGGAATTTACAATTACCACCAATGTGAGAGGGCATTTACACTGACCACCAATGTGAGGGGAATTTGCACTGACCACCATGTAATGGGGGATTTTACACCACCCACCAATATAAAGAGGGATTTCTACACTGACACCAATGTAAAAGGAGCATTTACACCAACCATCAGTGTAAGGGGGAATATAGAATGACCTCCATGTAACGGGGAATTTACACTGACAACCATTATTGAGGAGATTTGTACTGACCACCAATGTAAGGTGACACTTCTACACTGACCACCAATGTTAGGGGGAATTTACACTGACCACCAATGTAAACAGGGATTTACACTGACCAATAGTGTAAGGGCAATTTTGCACTTACCACCAATGTAAAGGGAAATGTACACTGATCCCCAATGTAAAGGGGGATTTTCCGTCAACAACCAATAAAGGGGGATTTCTACACTGGCCACCAATGTGAGGGGGGATTTACACTCACCACCAAAAGGTGGTTTCTACATGGATAACTAATGCAAGCGAGGATTCGACCACAAATGCAAGTTTGGATTTGATTAACAATTACCAATATAAAGTTTACACTGACCACTAATGTAATGGGGATTTACACTGACCACTAATGTAATGGGGATTTACACTGACCACTAATGTAATGGGGATTTACACTGACCACTAATATAATAGGGATATTCACAGTAACCACCAATGTAAGGAGGGATTTACACTGACCACCAATGTAAGGGGGACCATTACACTGGCCACTAGTGTGAATTAAAGGATTGTACACCAAGCCCCAATGTAATGAGAAGATTTACACTGACCACCAATGTAACTGACACATTTGTGTGTGTCGGGAATGCATGCAAAATCACTTTCCTGACACCACAGAAACATGCTGCCCTTTAGCAGAGACACAGTAGTGCCATTAATTGTTAATGACACCATCACGCATCTGCTGAGATATGCGTATTCACATGTACCAAAATTCACGGTGCTGTGGCACCATGTTATTTTGAAAAAGGGTTCCACCTCCAATTTGCTTACCTTTGCAGATTAGGCTGTTAGGCTTAGGCTTAATGAACACAGTTGTAGGCAGAAATATCAGGCATGTCCCTTTACCTCCCCAGTGGGCAGCATTCAGCAGAGGTGATGGTGGATATGACCTCAGCGGGCATGATATACATATTAATGCCACCTCTATTTACATATTAATGCAGCTGGTCCACGACTATTTACATATTAATGCAGCTGCTATTTAGATATCTGCAGGTGAGTCATTTGTACATGGCAAAAGGGGAGAGCTTGGCAGCATTAGTAACAGAACTTCGCACTGAGATATCGGGACACAGCACAGGACTAAAACTTCCTGGGACAAGGGAATTTAAACTGGGATAGTTGGTAAGTATGAGACAGCTGCTTTGGGCCCCACAATGATGGGGCCCAGGGCAGCTACCCCATTTGCCCTGCCTTAAAGACGGTCCTGCCTAATTTAACACAGTTTAAAGAGCCTTACAGAGTACATTGCACAGTTAATATGTGCATTGAAAAAACTTAAATTCCTAATTTCTTCTTACTTACACATTTTATTTATATTGTACCAGTATATTATGTTCATAGAACTGTTCTGAAAAATCCCTGCCACTGATTAATGTCCCTAGCACACATACAGTATATTGTTGTAAGGACAATGTGTTAGTATGCTGTGATCCTTGGTTAGAATCAGACTAAGGGCCTCAGCACTGAAAACTGAAGGCCAACTATTTTGCTACGATACTATCCTGGAGTAGTTTACATTCCTTGTAAAACCTCCCTCTGACTAGACATTGGCCTGAGGCAGATATCATAAATTCACACAGAGAAAATAATTAAGAAGATGATCAACTCTTAAATAAAACAGTGTCTTGTAACTATATCCCTGTGCTCTACATTTCACTGAATTGTGTGTTGGATCTCCCATAGTTTAGGATGTCAGCAGTGCAGCAGGTTGGGTTACTGGTGTCATTGTTTGACAGAGGTTAATCTATTATCCTTAGCAGAAGGGCGTGATATGCTAACCACACTGCCCATAAATTCTGACAAGTCCAATCCCTGGCAACTGCCAAGAGCAAACAATTTCCAGAAATGATTGTTGTTTAGAATTACTGGGCCATTTCCAGGTATGACAACCATACTGTATATCCAGGTCCTTTATGAAGGTGCCTACATACCAGGATTTTCTAGTTTGTATAATGACCACACAGCAAAATCATTCTGGGTTTACATGAAGTCTACTTCCACTCTACTATGAATGTCAACAACTAACCACCTATTACTGTCTATATGTGATAATAATGGTGAATTCACTTTGAGAGTAACAGAATACAAGACTAAAAATTGTAACCTGAAAAAAAAAAAAAAAATTTAAAAAAAAATCAAAATAAATTGTAACCTGACTAATTGGTGTCACTTAAGTCGTGTGGTCATTCGCAGGCCAGATGTATTATGTGACAGTGTCTATCTGTGGATTGCCTTCAGAAAGTTCACTGGCCAACATGGTTTAAATTCAAGTGTCTGTGCCTGTACAAATAAATATATTCTTAAACTCAGAAACATGGAGATCTCTAATATGCAAATTTTGTCTCTTTCTTGCTGGCCTGCTCCATCGCATCTTCTGCGGTTTCCTATTGTCCAGTAAGGCAGGCCATAACAGTGATGGGAAGGAGCAGATGAGCCGAAAGAGCCGATGTGAGAGCGGGTGGGTCAACCTTATTTCTAAGGCCCCTTTCACACATGCGGACCGTTCGTCCGTTTTTTCATACGTCCGTTTACGGATGAAAACGGACATTAATGCTTGTCTATGGGATAGCGGACGTTAGCGGATGATCATCCGCTAACGTCCGTTAACATCCGTCTCCGTTAAGGTCCGTTTTTCTGAACGGAAGAAGACCCTATTTTGTCTTCCGTAAAAAAACGGAACGGACGAAAAACGGACGTTCACATCCGATCCGCTGACATCCGTTTTTCATCAAAAAAATTTCCATAATTCATGAAAAACTGTTTTTTTTTTTTTTTTTTTTTTTTTAAAACGGATAAAAAAACGGACATAAACGGATTAAAAAACGGACATAAACGGATAAAAAACTGATGAAAAACGGACGTAATCGTATGAAAAACGGACGTAAACGGATGAAAAACGGAAATGAAAATGGATGAAAACTGATGTTTACTGACAACAACTGATGATAAAAAAACGTGACTGAACTGATCTAATGTACGGTCCGCATGTGTGAAAGGGGCCTAAAAATACTTAATATTTCTTGGTCTCTAGGTACAAGTAAAATTGTGCTAAAAGATGTAAGGAGATGTGACATTTCATGTGCCACTACCCTATACTAAGTTCCTTCAGTTCATCTCCCATACATTCACACCTTCTGTGATTTCCATCTTAAATACACCTGAGCAGACATGATTTACAGAAGACAAATATAAATACAGGTGAATTGTGATATAAGATGCAAAGGAGGGAATGTCGCTAAAGAAAACTCGTACTGATAGAAGTGTGTAGACTGCTAATACTGAACTCTTCCTGAACATGCTCGCTGCTTGGCTGTCATGTTGGTTCTTTGGCTTTGAACCTCTGGGAATCAAGTATGCAGCAAATCTAATGAGAACTCCTAATCTGTTTTTGTGTCTTGGGTTAAAAACTTAGTAAGTATTGAAGCTCCTGGATCGGCATAACAGAGAGGCAACTAACAATTTCAGAAGGAGGCCGGCACTGGAAGCCTAAATTCATCTGTCAACATCTTTCCTTAAAGCGGAGTTCCAACCACTGTTGAGAGGTGGTCTTACACGAAAGACCACATCTCCACCCCTCGTTTTTGGATATTAATTTTTTTTTTGTTATTATTCTATAGTACCTTTTTATGAAGTAGAGCCTGTACTTCCAATCCATCTGGTCTGTGGGGGCAGGACGTCATATCCTCATGTGCGGCGAGCCCCCCCCCCCCCCCCGCTGTCTTCTGGGACCTGTATGTGTCCCAGAAGGCAGCTGGCCATTCACAAAGCGCCATGCAAACTCGCGCATGTGCAGTAGGAAACGGGCAGTGAAGCCGCAAGGCTCCACTGTCGGTTTCCCCTTAATTAGAATTTGCGGCGCCGGGACCCGATCCGATGGACGGATCAGCCTCGGGGGGCCAACTTCACGAACTCCCTGAACAGGTAAGTGTCCTTATTTAAAAAAAGAAATTGCGGGTGGAACACCGGTTAAAGAGGAACCTCAGTACCTTTTTGTGTGGCTCCATCCCCCCTCTCCAGGGCTGCTATTATGGCACATGTGTAGATGTGCTGTAGGGTTCTGCCAGGCCTTAAGGCTGCAGAAGATTTCCCACGCATGTGCAATGATGTTAGGGCCTTGTAATAGCAAAGAATCTGTGGTTGGGGGGCAGAAACATCATTCTCACCTAGGTGGAGAGAGCTGCAGAAGTGATGCTTTGAGTACAAAAAGACATGTACAACCAATTGTGTGAGAGAGAGAGGGTGGAGGAGGCAGGACAATTTAGAGCAGGTTAGGGTGAGGTCCACTCAAAAAAAAAAAATATTTGTGTGTGTGTGTGTATAGACACACACACTATATGTCCAAAAGTATTCGGGCACCTGCCTTTAGACGCACATGAACTTTAATGGCATCCCAGTCTTAGTCCGTAGGGTTCTATATTGAGTTGGCCCACCCTTTGCAGCTATAACAGGGTCAACTCTTCTGGGAAGGCTGTCCATAAGGTTTAGGAGTGCTCCTATGGGAATGTTTGACCATTCTTCCAGAAGCGCATTTGTGAGACCAGGCACTGATGTGGACGAGAAGTCCTGGCTCGCAGTCTCCACTCTAATTTATCCAAAGGTGTTCTATCGGGTTGAAGTCAGGACTCTGTGCAGGTCAGTCAAGCTCCTCCACCCCAAACTCGCTCATCCATGTCTTTATGGATCTTGCTTTGTGCACTGGTGCGCAGTCATGTTGGAACAGGAAGGAGCCATCCCCAAACTGTTACCACAATGTTGGGAGCATTAAATTGTCCAAAATGTCTTGGTATGCTGACGCCTTAAGAGTTCCCTTCACTGGAACTAAGGGGCCAAGCCCAACCCCTGATAAACAACCTCACGCCATAATCCCCCCTCCACCAAATGATTTGGACCAGTGCACAAAGCAAGGTCCATAAAGATATGGATAAGCAAGTTTGGGGTGGAGGAACTTGACTGGCCTGCACAGAGTCCTGACCTCAACCCAATAGAACACCTTTGGGATGAATTAGAGTAATTGTCCTGCTAAAAGGCGATCCTCCGCCCCAGTCTCAAGTCTTTTGCAGACTCTTACAGCTTTTCTTCTAAGATTGTCCTGTATTTGGCTCCATCTATCTTCCCATCAACTCTGACCAGCTTCCCTGTCCTTGCTGAAGAAAAGCATCCCCACAACATGATGCTGCAACCACCATGTTTCACGGTGGAGGTGGTGTGTTCAGGGTGATTTGCAGTGTGAGTTTTCCGCCACACAGCGTTTTGCTTTCATCTGACCAGAGCACCTTCTTCCACATGTTTGCTGTGTCCCCCCACATGGCTTCTCGCAAATTGCAAATGGGACTTCTTATGACTTTCTTTTTGACACTCTTCCATAAAGGCCAGATTTGTGGATTGCACAACTAATAGTTGTCCTGTGGACAGATTCTCCCACCTGAGCTGTGGATCTCTGCAGCTCCTCCAGAGTTACCATGGGCCTCTGGGCTGCTTCTCTGAATAATGCTCTCCTTGCCTGGCCTGTCAGTTTAGGTGGACGGCCATGTCTTGGTAGGTTTGCAGTTGTGCCATACTCTTTCCATTTTTGGATGATGAATTGAACAGTGCTCTGATGTTCAAAGCTTGGGATATTTTTTTATAACCTAACCCCGCTTTAAACTTCTCCACAACTTTATCACTGACCTGTCTGGTGTGTTCCTTGGCATTCATGATGCTGTTTGTTCACCAAGGTTCTCTAATAAAACCTCTGAGGGCTTCACAGAACAGCTGTATTTATACTGAGATTAAATTACACACAGGTGGACTCTATTTACTAATTAGGTGACTTCTGAAGGCAATTGGTTCCACTAGATTGTAGTTAGGGGTATCAGAGTAAAGGGGGCTGAATACAAATGCACGCCACACTTTTCACATATTTATTTTTCTTCCACTTCACTTTGTGTTGGTCTAATGCCGCGTACACACGGTCGGAATTCTCGTAGGAAAAAGCTCTGATGGTTTTCCCGTCGGAATTCCGACGGAATTTTGATCAAACTGTCTTGCCTACACACGGTCACACCAAATTCCGAAGGTCAATAACACAGCGGCATAAAACACGTTCGACAGCACTATAAAAGGGAAGTTTAATGCTTCCGAGCATGCGTCAAATTGTTTCCGAGCATGCGTCGGAATTTTGCGTGTCGGAATTGCCTACACACGATCGGAAAATCCGATAGAAAGGTTTTCCGTCTGAAAAATTGAGAACAGGTTCTCAATCCAAAGTCCGTCGGAAATTCCGACAGAAAAAGACCGTTGGGCATACACACGGTCGGAAAATCCGATGAAAAGCTCCCATCGGACTGTTTCCATTGGAAATTCCGACCGCGTACGCCACATAAGACATAAAATCCCAATAAATTACATTTACATTTTTGGTTGTAACATGACAAAATATTGAAAATTTTAAGTAGTATGAATACTTTTTTAAGGCACTGTATATTTAACAATGTATTTTTAATATTATAAAGATGATTTATGTATCTATTGGTGTGCAGCCGAAGGCAATATTCTTTTGTATTTGTGTCTTGTCTTTGTATTGAGGCATTAGCACCCTATAAATTATTTAAAACAAATTACCACTCTGGGTACTCACAGATGGTGTTGGTAGGCAGTGAGTACACTGCATGTCAATCCCTCATCTACAGATGATCATTGTGGTGTCTCTAGGAACATTGCAGTTGCCAATTGCTGCTTGTTCTCACACAATCATCCCACTTTAGAGTTAACTCGGAGCACATAAGCTTTCAGTTTTTTTAAATTTCTCAGTAGCCACAAATTATATAAATCTACTTTGCACCAAATGCCTTTACTATGTAAAAGTAGCAGTGACATTATCGCTTTTAGGTCACCTGAGTCCAGGTGACAGATGCACTCCGTTGGGGTCAGGAGTGCACCGCAAGGTAGTGGACCCTACGGCTGACTACTGCGGATGGAGCTCTAGGGGGGTCTAACTCAATTTCATTGTGGGCCGCATCAGCATTATGATTGTCCTTAAAAGGGCCGGTTGTATCTGTAAGATTAGATGTCCAGCGCATCCCCTCCCCTTACATTAGATGTCAAGAGCCACCCCACCATCAGAAGTTGAGTCCCCCACTCTCCCTAACATCACAGTGTACCCCCTTTCCTTATGCTGCTGCTGGGAAGAAGCTGGATGCATTGCTTGAAAGCAGAAAGTAGGGGTCTGGAGGAGGACCCTCCTGCAGCTGCAGGAGAGGTGTGAGGGCCACATGAAATGGCCTGGAGGGCGGGATTCGGCCCGCGGGCCTTGTGTTTGACACCTGTGCTCTAGGTGATTCAGGAGAGCAGGTATCCTGTAGCACCAACACGGATCACACTAGAGCATGAAATTTCCCAGGGTGTGGAATCTAAGAGCCATCCGGTGTTCACCCGAGGCCCCTAGTGGTGGGGTTGGAATTAGCTGCAGTCTGGCTCCAGGTTGCGACCCCCAGGGCCTCCCAGCTGACAGTAAACTACAGGAAGGTAGAGAGGAAGCAGCAGACTGCGACAACAAAGGATAGTCAGGAGATAGCCAAGGTCGGTATAAGAAGCAGACAAGGACAGTGAAGAACAAGCCAAGATCAGTAACTAGAATCAGATGTAGAACACACAGCAAGGAGCACACGGAAGCCAAACACACAATATTGATCAGCAGGGCTGGCTTGCAGTGCACAGGTTAATATAGAGTTCCCTGATAGGGGCTTGGATGGAGCCATGCTTTGAGGAGAGATTACTTAAGCAGCAAGGTGAAGGGTGGCTGGTCTCTCCTAAACACATGGAGAGGTAAGCTGACAGACAAACATTACTGTGGATCCATGACAATAACAGTGCTGTACACAACCTTTGCAGAGAGCAGAGATTTGGCAGGGATCACTCACGACAGGCTGCCTGCAAAAACTACAGAAAGGGGCGGAGACAAGACCAGTCACTTTGCACAAGGGGAGGGAGCGGCAGTGAGTGGCCTTTATTACAGGAAACTCCTGCACAGAAGAAAAGTTTCACAATGGATTACTGCACAGATCTGGAAGAAATACACAAACTACACCTAGATTTAAGAAAGAATACAAATTACTATTTTTTTTGTCCCAAGGTTCAGCTTTAAAATGATAGAAGCGCATCATATAACTCCCTAGGAGAAGCGCTTTCCCGGGGGGGTTACCTTGCGGGCGCTCTCGAGTCCAGCATTTGCGTCCATAGAAGCAGAATGCCGGACTTGGCCCCGCCCCCCGGTTCTGTGTCATTGGATTTGATTGACAGCAGCGGGAGCCAATGGCTGCTATCAATCTATCCAATCAAGAGCCGAGACAACGGTCAGAGGGGAAGAGCGCGTGTCCGGTGTGGGAATTACGGGACTCAGGTGAGTAAAACGGGGGGCTGGGAGGCCGGTCAGTGACAGAAGTTTTTTAGGATGCATTAAGGTGAAAAAACATGAGGGTTTACAACCCCTTTAAAGTGGTTGTGAAGGCAGAAGTTTTTTTTTTATCTTTTTTCAATACTTTATTTAAAGAAACACACGCTAAGTACAAAGACGACAGCGCTGGCAGTTCTAAAATAAAACATTTCCATGAATGAGTCTACACAACAAAAGCCATTACGTATAGAAGAGGCAGACACGCATATGAAGAAATGACCTGGAACACACTAGGGTCTAGGGAGTCTCTGTACCCCACCTGGCCAGTGGTGTATTTTGGTTTTGTGCTGCCCTAGGTAAGACTAAATTCGGGCACCCCCCCATCTAAATTTGTCCCACCCTCCCCTCTGCCTCAAACCATTGCTGGTGCTGTGGGGAGGAGGAGGGTTCACTGCTACATATTTTCAGGTCTTGTCCCAGGTTGACAAATTTTTGGGGAGAAGTACGCCGCATCACGCAAGAGTTTATGGAATATAACATTCCGGATGATGCTGCATTTTTCCTCTTACACCACTCAAAGATCCCAACCAAAAAGTCCCTATTATGTCACTTGCTTAATGCCGCAAAGGGGTGCATACCCCTCCATTGGAAGCAACAGTCCCCCCAACCATCGCAAATTGGCTGAGAAAAGTGGAGGAAGTAAAGAGAATGGAGGATCTAATCCTCACTTCACAACACAGACAAGAGACTTACACGAAGACCTGGAATATATGGAATGTCTTTATCTATTCTAGTGAAGGGCAACGTCTTTTGGGGTCATAGATCATCCATGATCCTGCCTTGAGGCCATGTTGTTCTTTGGTTACCGCCATGTCTTCCCCCTATTTTGTCTGTTCCCCCCCTCCTCCTGTTGTGTTTCCTTCCCCTCACACTATTTACCCTACACCCCAAAAGCATCTTTGTTTCTTTTTTCTTAAGGAAAGGTGAAAAAGCGAACAGGAAGAGCCCTAAACCTTCTGACATTTAAATTGATGTCTAAGTGTGAACCTTGTTGGAGACGAACTCTTGGCCTATTGTCTTATGACATAGACTATGTAACCTTGGTAATGTTCACACTCTTTTTTGTACTATGGGGGCCTCGTCCTCCTTTTTGGTGTTCAATAAAAAAAATTATATTTGAAAAATAAAATAAAAAAAATTGCCCCACCCCTTTCTGTTTAAGATCCACCCCTTCATCTGTAAACTCCTCCCCTTTCTCTTTAGGCTCCACCTCTTCAGAGGTGGAGGGAGAGAGAGGGGGATGATAGAGAAGGGGGGATGAGAGAGAGGGGGTAGAGAGAGAAAGAGAGGGGGTGAAAGAGAGAGGGGGAGAGAGAAAGGGGGGTGAGAGAGAGAGGGAGGTAAGAAGAGGGGGAGAGAGGGGGAGTGAGAGAGAGGGGCGAAGAGGTGGGATGAGAGAGGGGAGGTGAGAGAGAGAGGGGGTGAGAAAGAAAGAGGGGAGTGAGAGAGGGAGGGGTGAGAGAGAGGGGGGCTTTCCTATTCCCCCATACTACACCAGGAGGTTCTCCCATTCCCCCAAAAAAACACGGGACTCTCACCTTCCCGCAGCCCACTGGCTCCTTTTTACCAGCTGTGTGTACCTAGGCTTCCGAGGCATGATCACAGCCCAGGAATCTGATCTACTCTGCCAAGTGAGCTACTTCTGGGATTGGAGGCAGCAACACCGGCGCCTCCTGCTTCTGCTTTGCTCTTCTGTCACTGAACAGTCAGTTCGCAGCCGCCCTTGGTGTCACCCCTCTGGCGGTGTCACCCAGGTGCGAGCTGCACTCTCCGCACCCCTGTAGCGACGCCACTGCTCATAGTGTCCTTTCTGCCTAGGGGAGGTGCCGCCTCCCTGAAAAATGCCGCCCCAGCCAAACGCCTTGTTTGCCTTGCGGTAGATACACCCATGCACGTGGCATCTTCCACAGTAGACAGGGTTTTTTTTTAAGATAAAAAGACTTTAAGATAAAAAGCCTTCTGTGTGCAGCAGCCCCCCCTAATACTTACCTGAGCTCCATCTAGATCCAGTGATGTTGCAGGAGTGTCTCGGCTGTCCGGGAATCCTCTCCTCATTGGCTGAGGCAGCAGCGTGGCTCCATTGGCTCCTGCTGCTGCCAATCAAAGCCAGTCATCCAATGAGGAGAGAATGGGGCTGGGCCAGGTCGCGCCTCTGTGTCTGAATGGACACAGGGAGCTATGGCTCAGCTCGGGTGCCCCCACAGCAAACTATGGAGGCACTCAACAGAAGGGAGGGGCCAGAAGCACTGAAGAGGGACCTGAGAAGGGGAGGATCGGGGCTGCTCTGTGCAAATACACTGCACAGAGCAGGTAAGTATAACATGTTTGTTATTTTTAACTATAAAAAAATTACACTTAATGCTGCGTATACACGATCCGAATTTCTGGCGGACTATCCGACGGACTTTGCAGCTGAGGTCCGCCAGACTTTCAAATGAATGGACTTGCCACACACGATCACTCCAAAAGTCTGCCGGATTCTAACGTGATGACGTAGAATAAGGAAGTTCATAGCCAGTAGCCAATAGCTGCCCTAGCGTCGGTTTTAGTCCGTCGGACTAGCACACAGACGACCGGATTGTCTGCCGGACTGCCAAGTCCGGCGGATAATTTTGAGTCAAAAGTTCTTTCTAAGTCCATTGGACTTTTAAGAAGAAAAAGTCCGCTGGAGCCTACACACGATCGAACTAAGTACGCCGATAATCTGATCGTGTGTACGCGGCATTAGTATCAATTTAAGCTTGCTATACACTATAAGATTTTCAAGTGAAAATTTGTATGAAAATTCAAATGTTGTACAAAGGTAGTTTAAGCATTTCGTTTGCTTTCAACATTCTATTTTGGAGTGAATGGACCATAAGAAAACCACATACACTGTTAGAAGTCCATTCTTTCAAGAAACTATTTTCATCTTGCTCCTATTTCTGTCACCACTGCGGTCAAAAATGAATGTCGATTTGATCCCACGAAGGATAAGAAAAAATTAAATGAACACTTCTAAAACCAAAACTTTTGAAGGAAATTCTTCTAGTATATAGTCGGCTGAAAGAGCTTGGCCACACTCCCCCACCTCCCACAACTTATAGCCCGTCACTGAAGTCTTATTGGAGGACCAATTGTGATTTTTGGGAAGGGGAAGGCTGACTCTTGACTTTTCATCTTCAAGTCTCAAGATCTACATAATCAAGTATGTCAGGTTTCAGAGCTCCTCTGACATGTGAAGATGTGTGCAGACATGTAAGGTTCCCTTCCTTGATGCCAGTTTAGATGTTTATGTAAATCTGTACTCCTTTTTAAATTTTCCAAAATAAACATTTTGCGTAAGTGCAGATACCACAAGATGCATACAGTATTATTGTCTTTATTAGTCTCTGATTTAGCTTTACATTGTTACTGGGTCCTGACTTCATTATAAGTAAGCTCCATCAACTAGGAATATGTCTCACATTGATAGATGACTGGATGACCACTAGCTCCCTCAAACTTAATGGATCGAAAACTGAACTACTACTCCTCAACGCGAACCGAAGTAAAAAAACGAAGACCCCATGGACCCCACCAACCATCCTTGGACAGACCATCCTCCCAAGCACCAAAGCCAAAAGCCTCTGAGACATCTTTGATTCAGAGATGACCATGGATGCACAAATAGGATCAGTAATCAGCGGATCGCATCATCTCCTCCGCATGCTTCGCAGACTTATCCCATTCATCCCGGAAAAGGAGAAAGCAGTAGTAGTGGGAACCATCATCAATTCGCGTCTCGACTATGCAAACTCCCTCTACATAGGATTACCGGATTACCAGACTGCACGCCTTCAAGTCATCCAAAACGCAGCAGCAAGATTAGTCAACGGAAAGAAACCCTGGGAATCCATCTCCCAATCCCTAAGGTCTCTTCATTGGCTCACGGTAAAAGATAGGATCACATTCGAGACCCTCTGTCTCACCCACAAATGTACACAAGGAATTGCTCCTCAATACCTTTGTGAGAAAATGGAAAAAATACATACCGAATCGCAGACTTCGATCGACAAACCAAAACCGCCTACTCATCCCCAAAGCTCGGTACAAATCGAAGGGAGAACGAAGATTCACAGTACAGGGACCTCGGCTATGGGATGCTCTACCAAACAACATCCGCTTGGAAGAAAATCATCAGGCCTTCAGGAAAAAACTCAAGACCCACCTCTTCTAATATAGCAGGACAACAAGGGCAGACAAGCGCCTTGAGGCGATTCAGTTCGCATTTCCAGCGCTATACAAATCATTCATTCATTCATTTAACTGCCATCCCCTTGTCCAACTGGAATATCCTCGCTGGCCTCTGAAGTAATTCTATTGGTCAGGGGAATGGCAGGTAGTAGGGTTTACACATAAAGTCAGGTTCCAAAAACAAATCAGACCTAAAACAAAGAGGGGCATGCAATAAACTTTCCTTGCCAAAAAAGGTCTTGTGGTGTCTGAGTACAGATGTTCCCGAGGACAATATAACCTACCATAGACAGCATGGTGGAGGCAAGTTGAAGCCCTCTTTTCCCATAAGGTCAGCGCTGGCAGTCACTCCCAGTGACTCTCAGGCTCTAGTGAGGTTGGGAACCTCAACGTGTGACACCGAAATTCTCTAATAACACAGGTACAGTTCCTGGATGGGAGCTCCAAGACGTCCATAAGCCTCCTGTTCTGCCTTCAGAGACATCACAGGGGCCCTAATTCCCACTCTGTAAATGTAAAATACGGCACTTCCTAGGACAGGGCAGACCCCAGGCACTCCATCCCTCATTGTATAGACAGAGCCCTCTGACCACCTTTATCTCCTTCTAACCCAGTCCATATACAGAACATCCATTAAGGTTTGGGTACTCCGGAAGAGAATAAACATTACTGTCCTTCCAGTAATAAACAGAAACTTTACACAGCAACTCAACAAGGCTCATGCAAATACACTTTGATGAATTGTAATGCACAAAAAACACAATACAATACCCAATTTTTGTTAAAATTTTAAAAGATGATATTATGCTGAGTAAATACCAAACATGTCACGCTTTAAAATTGCATCCACCCATAGAATGGCGCCAAACTATAGTACCGAAAAATCCCCTTAGGCAATACTTTAAAAGTCTTTACAGGTTACCAGTCAGTGGTGGCTGCTCCATTAGGGGTGCTACCCCCCTAATCCATGTGTCCGGCCCCTAATCTCCATGCAGGGAACTGGACGCATGGATTCAAATAGGGTTTTTTTTTTTGAAGCACATGGTTACAGCCTGAGGCTCTAATTGACTTAAAAAAAGGGTGGGCTTGGGGTGCAGAGCACTGTGCCCTAAGCCCACCCAGTTGTGTGGCAATAACAAATTAATATTCGCTACTGCCTTCCTGCTTCTCCTCCCAGCCAATCAGGAAGCTTGTCCTGAGACTCGAGAGGAGAAGCAACCGTATTGGCCGGACAGGGGGAGGATGTACAGGGAGATTCGGCTGACCTCATCGGAGTGATCTCTCAGTGGCAGTGCTCTGAATTGGCACCAACACAGAGCTCGACCGTGTGAGTACCACCCGCGGGGGGGCCCGGGTGCACTTTGCTGCCATCTTCTGTCATGTTTGAAAGGTAATGCAGGATGCTTCTTTCTTGGAGGCATAAGACCTGCTGGGAACAGGATACCTCTACCAACAATATGCAGGTCTGTATCTCAGTCCTCTGCATCCGCATCCCGGGGGGGAGGGGAGCACCACCCACCACTGTTACAAGTTAAGGGTTACACAGGAGTTATGGAGCTAGAATCATTGCTCTCACTCTGACAGTCATGGGAATACCTCACACGTGTGATGCGATCGCCATTTGCATATGGGTTTGGGATTGGCGCATGCGTTTGCATTTGTGCGTTTGCATTTGTGCGCAAGCACAGGCGGACAGGAGGACTTTATTTTTTTTACATTTTTTTATTTATTTTATTTAAAGTAAACATTTTTACACTGTCTCTTTAATTTTTTTTCTTTAACTTTATTGATATCACAAGGGATAAACAACATCCTTTTTGACAGAATGGGCTGTAACAGGTCCTCTTTATGGAGGGATCTCCATAGACCCCCAGACCTCTCCTCTGGCTTCCAATGCAGCTGATCAGACACAGATCTGTCTGACCAGCTGCTTCCCCGGCTGTTAAAAGCCAGGTAAACAAAGAGCCAAACCAGAAGTGACAAAATCATTGTCGCTTCTGGCTTCTGGCGTCACACAGGGACAACATCCGTTCCTCTCACTGTGTGCTCAGAGCTTGATCACTCAGGAGAACCCTGTAAAGATAGGAAGGGGTGAGACCCTCTTCCGCCACCTGTAAAAGTAATCTAGTGGCTGCTTGGATTACTTTTACAGGCTTAGGAATCGCTGACTGGAAACACTGACTGATACCCTTCCCATCCAAGAACGTACCAGTATATCGCTGGATGGGTAGCCGTTAAAGTGGCAACCAGCACTCCCATTAGGTTCTGTGTTCAACATTTACAAACTGGAGTTGAATGGTACTTTAACCGCTTCAGCCCCGGAAGATCTTACCCCCTTCCTGACCAGAGCACTTTTTGCGATTCGGCACTTCATCGATTTAACTGACAATTGTGCAGTCGTGCGACGTGGCTCCCAAACAAAATTGACGTTCTTTTTTCCCTTACAAATAGAGCTTTCTTTTGGTGGTATTTGATCACTTCTGCGTTTTTATTTTTTGCGCTATAAACAAAAAAAAGAGCGAAATTTTGAAAAAAACACATTATTTTTTAATTTTTGCTATAATAAATATCCCCCAAAAATATATACAAAAACATTTTTTTTCCTCAGTTTAGGCAGATACGTATTCTTCTACATATTTTTGGTAAAAAAAAAACATCACAATAAGTGTATATTGATTGGTTTGTACAAAAGTTATAGCGCCTACAAAATAGAGGATAGATTTATAGCATTTTTGGTATTATTATTATTTTTTTAACTAGTAATGGCAGCGATCTGCGATTCTTATCGTGACTGTGATATTGCAGCGGACATATCGGACACTTTTGACACATTTTTGGGACCATTCATATTTATACAGCGATCCGTGCTATAAAAATGCATTGATTCATGTATAAATGTGACTGGCAGGGAAGGGTTAACACTAGGGGGCGCTGAAGGGGTTAATATGTTCCCTGGGAGTGATTCTAACTGTAGGGGGGGGGAATTCACAAGGGGAGGAGACCGATCTGTGTTTCTCTGTACAGGGGGTCCCGAGTTACGAACTCGTTAGGGACTGTCCGCCTGTACGGAAGTCGGAAATGTTCGTAAGTCGGCGCGCATGCGCAGACCGACAAATACGGAGATTTCCGGACATTTCCGATGTTCCGTCTATTGCCGTTCTGCGCATGCGCGGCAAATTACGGACATTTCCGGCATTTTCCGAAGCTCCGTATGGCCGCGCATGCGCAGAACGGCCGAAAGACGCCGAAAAAGAACGAAAAATGGCGGAGGGTCCCCGCAGCACCCTGTTCGTAAGTAGGGGTTTTTCGTAGGTCGGGTCTTCGTAAGTCGGGGACCCCCTGTACTGAGAACACACCATGGCCTCCTCTCCTCTGACAGGACCGTGGATCTGTGTACACAGATACACGGTCCTGCTGTGTTACCGGACAATCGCGGGTGCCCAGCCTACATCGCGCACTCCCTGGAGGGCTGGGAAGGGGAGGGCATCATATGACGCCCTCCTGCCACGAGAGCTGCGTCGCCTGGCCGTCAATTGACAGCCGGTGGTCGCTAAGCAGTTATGGGCAACGTACAGGTATGTGATTTTGCCTGTACGTGCCCTTCTACCGCAGTATATCTGCATGAGGCGTTCGGGAATCGGTTAAAAGCTGCATCAAAGCTTGTTGAAAGCTCTGAAATGCTTTGTCAAAACTTGCTGTTCACATTGCTCTTATACAGGCTAAAGCCTGCGTGAACCAGGTCTAAAGCAGCTGCTGTTCAACAGAATTAAACGTAGCTGTCAATCATCTGTCAGGGCCAGTAATTCAGCAGTACAAGCCTCTGTGAATGACAGCTCTGATGTCCAACAGGTTCTACAGCAGCTGTGGGGTTCAGAAGTCATGATAGGGCTCTTGTAATGATGACTTGTTGGTCGGCAATACTGTCTTTTCTCCTGACCAGGGGAAGAGGTACTTGGAGGTTCATGGAAATAGGACCTTCCCCTACTGTTGTCCTGAGATCTGAAGTAGAGAAAAGCAACCCCAGCACGGAGGCTGAACTGTGTCAGATCCGATGCACAGAATAACCATTGTTTAATGGTAAGGCTGGGGAATTATGATCAAAGTGAGTGTTTGCTGTGACCCTTTGAAAATAGATTTTGTCTCGCATAAAGGCGTAGTCATACTATGTACGGATCATGGCTACAATCTGACTGTACAATTTTATCAACAACTATGCAGTGCTACGGTCCACCTAAATGGCCAACTACATTTACATCTCATCATGCAGGCCCCACACATTTGCTGAAAAATCTAAATGGAGATTGTATATCCACATACAAATTTACTGGTAAATGTAAAGCTTGCCGCACTGGTTACAACTAAGGTACCACTCGTTACAACCAAGGTATGCAGAATACATTTTCTGAATGCACAAAATGCACAACACATCGAATCTTGAAGCAGAGGGGCTACAGCAGCAGAAGACCACACCGGGTGCCACTCCTGTCAGCTAAGAACAGGAAACTGAGGAAAATTCGCACAGACTCACCAAAATGAGACAATAGAAAATTGGAAAAACTTTGCCTGGTCTGATGAGTCTCGATTTCAGCTACGACATTCAGATGGTAGGGTCAGAATTTGGTGTAAACAACATGAAAACATGGATCCATCCTGACTTGTATGAACGGTTGAGGCTGGTGGTGTAATGGTGTGGGGGATATTTTCTTGGCACACTCTGGGCCCCTTCGTACCAATTGAGCATCATTTAACCACCACGGCCTACCTGAGTATTGTTGCTGACCATGTCCATCCCTTTATGACTACAGTGTACCCATCTTCTGATGACTACTTCCAGCAGGATAATGCACCATGTCACAAAGCTCAAATCATCTCACCACTGGTTTCTTGAACATGACAATGAGGTCACTGTACTCCAATGACCTCCACACTCACCAGATCTCAATCCAATAGAACACCTTTGGGATGTGGTGGGAAATTTGCATCACAGATGTGCAACCGACAAATCTGCGGAAACTGCGGAAAGCTATCATGTCAATATGTCATAATCTCTGAGGAATGTTTCCAAAACCTTGTTGAATCTACGCCATGAAGAATTAAGGCAGTTCTGAAGGCAAAAGGTGGTCCAACCCAGTACTAGCAAGGTGTACCTAACAAAGTGGCCGGTGAGTGTATATAGTTGGTATACAGTATATATTACCAGGAAATTGTGTAAACAGATTGTAATATGTGTGTCTAGGCTAAGGAGTAAGCCCCCGTACACACGGTCGGAAATTCCGACCCCAAAGACTGTCAAATTTTTTCCGACGGATTTTGTCCGAAACTGGTGTTGGTTGCATACACATGGTCGGACAAAGTTGTCGGAAAATCTGATTATTCCAAACGTGGTGACGTTCGTTGCGTACGACGGAACTACGTAGAGGCTAGTAGCCAATAGCTTTGGTCTCGTAATTTGATCTGAGCATGCGTGGCACTTTGTCCGTCAGAATTCTCGACACACGATCGGAAAAAGTCTGATCGGATTTTGTTGTCGGAAAATTTGAGATCATGCCCTCAAATTTTTTCCGTCAGAAATTCTGACGGAAAAAGCCCGCTAGAGCCCACACATGATCGGATTTTCCGACAACATAATCCGATCGGCCTTTTTCCATCGGAATATCCGTCCGTGTGTACGGGGCATAACAGTCAATTTCTTTAAAAAAAACAGCCCCCCTTCTAAAATCTCTCTCTCTCTTTTGAGGCCTCCAGCACATCAGGGATGGGGATACTCATGTTCTGAGGGGAAGCTCTACATCCTACTTTCCTGGATTTCCATATAACATAAAATGTTTTATAATCCTTACAGTCACCATAAACAGCGCGTTATCTGGCAGCAACGGAGGAGATGGCGTATTAACAAGAGGTTACTTGAAAATAAAATGGATGCCTATTTTCTCCTGTTTGTATTACGTAGTAGGTGCTTTGATTTCCCTGCATAGTGCTTGTGCCAGCTCCGTACTGACTTCCTTCATTAATTCACTAGGAAAGTGATGATAAAATTATAGTGTGAGTCAGAGGGAGCTTGTCAGATTGTTAAATACAGCCACTTATCAAAATCCAGGCTATATATTTTTAGCACCTGCCAAGTTGGAGGCTGCACCATGTCTCATTCATATTCGCAGAATATTCCAGGCCTCGGTTTTTATTTTACTTTGAATTATTTTTGCCAGTAGAAAGCATTACACAGGGCAATGGCCCCAGAGTCCCATAATAACACCATATACAGAAAAACCTTGGATTGTGAACTTGTAATCCAAAGCACTTGTATATCAAAGCGAATTACCCCATAAGAAATAATGGAAACTCAAATGATTCGTTCCACAACTATTTATTCATAAATTCTTAAGTTTATAGTCCATATAAAAAGATTATAGCAATGTGATAGGTTGTATAACCATTAAATGTCCATCCACAAGTGGACATTTAATGGGCTACAGCAGGGGATTAGAAGCAAAATCAAGCAGGAGTTACAGAGTATAAAAGAGAAGAGAGGCGCCTTTAAGTGTAGCAATATGGTTACATTTAATGAAGGGACAACATTTAGCAACTCACATGGTTGATGATTAAAAGAGGCACATCTAAGTATGCAGGCATCCAGGGTAAAGCTGTCCACATAGACCGTCTTCTGCACCGCCGGCGCTCACTGCTGTCAGTCTTCAATCGTGACTGGGAAGACTACCCTGCAGTAGAGCGATCTGAAAGCGAGGCTTGAAGCGCTCGTGGAAGGGATGACGTTGATGGCGGTGCGGAGGATGGTCTATGTGGACAGCTTCACCCCGGATGCTTGATGTGCCTCTTTGAAATCATCAACCATATGCGTTTCTAAAAGTTGTACCTATATTAAATGTAACCATATTGCTACACTTAGGGGCGCCTCTCTTCTCTTTTACGCTCAGTTGTGACATGACGCTACTTGTATATCAAGACATTGCTCTTTTATCAAGTCCAAATGTATTTAAAAATGTTGTTTGTCTTGCAAAATGCCCTCAAACCAAGTTACTCTTAATCCAAGGTTTTACTGTATTGTAACACTACATTTTCCCTATAAAGTTCAAAGCTAATACTTTAGTATCATGTGGATGCTGGAAAGTTAAAGAGAACCAGTCATGATCCGGTATAGGCAGGAATCTAGATATTAAGTCTTTAATATAAAAAAGGCATACTTACTTATGAAAGGTTCATATTACCCCTCATTTTGCCTATTTTACATTGTATGAGTTGCATGCATTAGTTGTAATTCAGGGGTCAGAGGGCAGCTGAAGTCTGAACAGTTGATACGCTGTCAACTCTCAGAACTGGATGCTTGATGTGCCTCTTTGAAATCATTAACCATATGCGTTTCTAAAAGTTGTACCTGTAAATGTAACAAAATTGCTACACTTAGGGGCGCCTCTCTTCTCTTTTATACTCAGTTGTGACATGGCGCTACTTGTAAATCAACAGGAGTGGGACAACCGTGAACATCCAGCTAAACCACTGCCACCACATTTGAATCCAAGGCTTACCAGAAGGTTGGGCCTCATAGTGTAGAGATCAATCTGTACATGAGTATGGTACAATTCCCATACAGGATTAACAAATGAGCCGCAACCACCTCATCCACTTTTAATGTCATGCCTGGTAATCAAAAAAAGAGAAACACTCCAGTAGTACAGATTACACAACATTTCTTTATAAAAAATGCATATAAAACACTCCTATACAGTATATACAAGATTTAGGGCTGGAACAATTGTGTGTGTGTGTGTGGGGGGGGGGGGGTGACTGCCCTGGGCACTGTGGTATAACGTGGGGTGGGTGATGCTGCAATCAGATTGTTGGTGGGGGGGGGGGGTTTTCAGGGGTGGCAGAGGGTAAGAATTATTCTAGGAGAGGAAATTTGAGGGGGGGGGTGCTAGGAGTGGTGATTTGGGGAGATTTGTGATGGGAAGGGGGATGGGGAAAGGGATTTGTGCTAGAAGCCGGGATGTGGGGGAATTTATGCTAGAAGTGGTGATATGGTAGAGGAGAGGAGGTTAGGATTTGTACTAGTAAGGATGATCGGGGGTATTTGGGCTAGGGGAAGAATTTTTTATGCTAGGGGGGGGGGGTGATTTTTTTTTTTGGAGGAGGGGGATTTGTGCTGGGAGGGGTGATTTCAGATAGGGGGTGAATTTGTACTGGGGGAGGGGGAATTTATGCATTGGGGCAAGCATGCAGATTATTGCTTGATTTTTTATGGGGGGGGGGGGGGGGTTCTGACCCATTATGCTTATACATCTTGGGGGGGGGGGGGGCAGTTTTCCACATTCACCCTGGGCCCTAGATGACAGTGTCCCAGCCCTGGCAAGAATGTACAAAGTAAAAAAGGGGGAGGAGGTTTGGACTTTGTATGAGGCATGGGACAGTTACGTCACAAATGCCTCCATCCTTATCAAAGTGAAGCATGAGAAGAAGAAGTTGGGACTTTATATGAAGCATGCAGATTTAGAAGCAAAAAATGAGCTAATAGGTCTGATAGTGTTGACTTTATTGAATATTGCACAGTAAAATACATCAAAGGCAGTGGTACATATTGCATCTTCCATCATAATTAATTAATTCATACATTGGCATATTGCACATCACTTTTTTAGCATATGGCTTGCTTCCCTGTATTGCCGCATGTGTCGCCTCAGCTCCCGTGCCAGATCGTGTCCACTGCCACTGTCCATACCCCACTGCCACGCCCTTTCCACTGCCTCACCTGTGAGTATGGGTGGTTGATTTAAGCAAATTGCGTCTATTTTTACGTTCAATATACAAGACTCACTTACTGTCTGATATAATATTTTCGTTCTATAGACATCCAATTTACATCAGCTCCTGATGAGTATTTTACTGTGCAATATTCAATAAAGTCAACACTATCAGACCTATTAGCTCATTTTTTGCTTCTAAATCTGCATGCTTCATATAAAGTCCCAACTTCTTCTTCTCATGCTTCAGAATGTACAAAGTAAGCTGCCAACGGTATGACCCATGGAGGGTGTGAAGATAGGTGTGTCAGTATCAGCATAACGAAGCCCCTGAATAGAATCTACACAAGGGCAATTAAAAAAAAAGTGAAAAAAAAACAGGCATCAGAAGGTGGCTGTAACGCCTCCTGAATGCCTGTCAGCCACCCTCTGTAAAGCTAGCCACCACAGATTGCTTTTCACAAGGGGGTAAGCATAATGTCAGTGTGAAAGAAGCAGAAGAAATAATCTATTCATTAATTTGTTTCTTCTCCTTCTTGATTTGAACTATGAAAGTGTTGATCTCAAATTTTAAAGGTGCGATCCGAAAATGTGTGACTCCAGTCTCAGCGGTGCCATCACTAAGCTGAACACCCAAATCTCTACACCAGAATTTCTCAACCATTTAAACACAGAGGAACCCCTAAAATGACTTTCCATTCTCAGGGAACCCCCTGCTAAGAATTATTATATCTACAACTCATGATACATTAGTGTGGTGGTCATTGGGAAGAATGCTCCTTACACGTGTGGTCATTGGGAAGAATGCTCCTTACACGTGTGGTCATTGGGAAGAATGCTCCTTACACTTGTAGTCATTGGGAAGAATGCTCCTTACACGTGTGGTCATTGGGAGGAATGCTCCTAACACGTGTGGTCATTGGGAAGAATGCTCCTTACACGTGTGGTCATTGGGAAGAATGCTCCTTACACGTGTGGTCATTGGGAAGAATGCTCCTTACACTTGTAGTCATTGGGAAGAATGCTCCTTACACGTGTGGTCATTGGGAGGAATGCTCCTAACACGTGTGGTCATTGGGAAGAATGCTCCTTACACGTGTGGTCATTGGGAAGAATGCTCCTTACACGTGTGGTCATTGGGAAGAATGCTCCTTACACGTGTGGTCATTAGGAAGAATGTTCCTTACATTTGTGGTCATTGGGAAGAATGCTCCTTACAAGTGTGGTCATTGGGAAGAATGCTCCTTACACGTGTGGTCATTGGGAAGAGTGCTCCTTACACGTGTGGTCATTGGGAAGAATGCTCCTTACACGTGTGGTCATTAGGAAGAACGTTCCTTACACTTGTGGTCATTGGGAAGAATGCTCCTTACACGTGTGGTCATTGGGAGGAATGCTCCTTACACATGTGGTCATTGGGAAGAATGCTCCTTACACATGTGGTCATTGGGAGGAATGCTCCTTACACTTATGATCCTTGGGAAGAATGTTCCTTACACGTGTGGTCATTGGGAGGAATGCGCCTTACACATGTGGTCATTGGGAGGAATGCTCCTTACACTTATGATCCTTGGGAAGAATGCTCCTTACACATGTGGTCATTGGGAGGAATGCTCCTTACACATGTGGTCATTGGGAAGAATGTTCCTTACACTTGTGGTCCTTGGGAGGAATGCTCCTTACACATGTGGTCATTGGGAAGAATGTTCCTTCCACTTGTGGTCCTTGGGAAGAATGCTCCTTACACATGTGGTCATTGGGAGGAATGCTCCTTACACATGTGGTCATTGGGAAGAATGTTCCTTACACTTGTGGTCCTTGGGAGGAATGCTCCTTACAGGTGTGGTCATTGGGAAGAATGTTCCTTACATTTGTGGTCATTGGGAAGAATGCTCCTTACACGTGTGGTCATTGGGAAGAATTCTCCTTACACGTGTGGTCATTGGGAAGAATGTTCCTTACATTTGTGGTCATTGGGAAGAATTGCCCCCTTACAGATAGCTAAAAAGATCAATGGTGTCGGTGGGAACTTATCTGGGAGGCAGAAATGTCTGCTGAAGGAACCCCTAGCAACCTCTGGAGGAACCCTATGGTTCCATGGAACCCTGGTTGAGAAACCCTCTCTACACTATGATGGTGCTTTGTTCTTGTGTTGTAGCATTTGGAACGCTCCACTCTTCAAAGCTACAAGGCTTGCTCTACACTAGAAGAGTATTTTATAGAACATTTGGTTTACTAAGTAACAGTTTTGTAACAATTTTTGACCACAGCTGGTAGATTGGTTACTATATGTTACTATTGCATTACTCCATTTCTAGCCTTCACTGATAGAGTGTGGGAACCAGATGAAGCTGTAAAAACCTGACAGGGAAAAAAAAACAGAGGCTGCCATTGCTGATGCTAGTCAGATGACCTAATCTGAAAATGCTGGTTACCTGGCAGTCTCCATTTTCAGTACTTTCTCAGTCACTGACCTGGAACCAGCATGAAGATTAGGAGGATGGAGTGAATGAGAACTGTTCACGCCGGGTGCGCCTTTGAAGTCATGCTACTTCAGCGTGATTTCAAAGCCGCCAATCAGTGGCTTGGTGACATCTGTGCGACTTCATACTTAAATCTCAATACAAGTCGCAAATGAAATTGCACAAAAACAGTGCAGGGACCTTTTTCAAAATCGCTGCAACTCATATCGCACTGATTTGAATGGTTCCATAGCAGCAATTAGGGTGCGACTTTGATCTGTCAAGTCACATGACAAGTCGCACCCGGTGTGATCGGGGGCTGAATCTGTATACTGTTCCAGGTCAGCCACTCACAAAGTACCAATGCCTCTGGATCAGCATGACACCCAGGCAACTAGCAATTTTAAGAAGAAGAGGACAGCAATGCCAGCCTCTATGAACATAGAAGCTGGCATTGCTGCCCTGTTCTTCTTAAAATTACTAGGGGGTATTGGGGGGGGGGGATATCAAAGTGAGAGTATCTCACTGCAAGATCATTTTTTTTTTAAATAAGGTGCAGAGAATAGAGGAATAATGGAGAGAAGAAGAGGGTGGGGGAAGAACCGGGGGCAGTGAAAGTGAAGTTGGGCTTTAGATATTATTATTTAGGATTTATATACAGTAGTGCCAACAGCATGTGCAGGGCTGTACAAAATAAAGGTGACAGTACAATTACAATACAATTAAGTACAAGAGGAATCAGAGGACCCGGCATGTGAGAGCTTCCAGTCTAAAAGGGAGGGTCAAATTACCCAAAAGGTAATGACTGAGAAGGATGAGCTAATGGAGAAAGTAAAAGTACAGTTTATTGGGTGGAGGTGGGATAGGCCTCCCTGAAGAGATGAGTTTTCAGAGATTCCTAGAGGTGGACATAGTAGGAGATAGCTGGAAAGATTGGGGTAAGGAGTTCCAGAGGCAGAGAGAGGCTCTGGAGAAGTCCTGGATGAGAGGAGGTGACAAGGGAGCTAGAGAGCAGGAGGTCTTGTGGGGAGTGAAGTGAACAGTTTGGTTGAGATATTAGCTTAGTGATGTAGCCCAGAGCAGAGTTGTGGATGGCTTTGTAGGTTATTGTTAGTATTCTGAATTTTATTTGTTAGGCCAGCAGAAGCCAGTGGAAGGATCGGCAGAGAGGGACACTGAGTGGTTGGTAAAGGTGGGTACACACTATAAAAAAATTGTCAGAAAAATTCCATACGAGGAGCGATCGTTCAATATTCGTATAATGTGTACACAACTTTCGACATCTGATTTAGACTTTCTAAAGGGAAATTTCCCAAGGGACAAACTCTATTTTTTTCTCGTATGTGAACAGAACCATTGATTTCCATTTAAAATGTACTATTTCCATATGGTTTCCCATGGCTTCTCACAAACTGCAAGCTAGAATTCTTATGGCTTTCTTTCAACAATGGCTTTCTTCTTGCCACTTCCATAAAGGCCAGATTTGTGGAGTGCAGGACTAATAGTTGTCCTGTGGACAGATTCTCCTACCTGAGCTGTGGATCTCTGCAGCTCCTCCAGAGTTACCATGGGCCTCTTGGCTGCTGCTCTGATTAATGCTCTCCTTGCCCGACCTGTCAGTTTAGGTGGACAGTCATGTCTTGGTAGGTTTGCAGTTGTGCCATACTCTTTCCATTTTCGGATGATGGATTAAACAGTGCTCCGTGAGATGTTCAAAGCTTGGGATATTTTTTTATAACCTAATCCTGCTTTAAACTTCTCCACAACTTTATCCCTGACCTGTCTGGGGTGTTCCTTGGCCTTCATGATGCGGTTTGTTCACTAAGGTTCTCTAACAAACCTCTGAGGGCTTCACAGAACAGCTGTATTTATACTGAGATTAAATTACACACAGGTGGACTCTATTTACTAATTAGGTGACTTCTGAAGGCAATTGGTTCCACTAGATTTTAGTTAGGGGTATCAGAGTAAAGGGGGCTGAATACAAATGTACTTCACACTTTTCACATATTTATTTGTAAAAAAAATGTGAAAACCATTTATCATTTTCCTTCCACTTCACAATTATGTGCCACTTTGTGTTGGTCTATCACATACAATATAAAAGTAAACAGTGCTGCGCAATGAAATTAAATGTCCATATAAAATCCGAAATAGTGTAGGTGGAAAGGTAAAACACTCTATGTAAGTTGATAGGTCTGATAGGTTCAGTGATCCCTCTACCACATATATAGATGGCCTCTCACCTCCAGCATTCGACCTGAAACAGGTCACCAAGCAATAAGGATATGGCTGAGCACACAGGTCATAGGTTCCACACAGCATCCAGATCCAACTCAGTCAGCATTAAGGTGTCATGTGTAAAGATAAAAGAATACGATCTAGTGCTCTCTGTATCGCACATTTAATGAAAACAATAATAAAACGAATTACACTTACAAGTCTCACGCTCAGATCCGAGTGCCGGCATACAGGCGAAAAATTTGTTTATCAAACCAATGCAATGGCCGCGGGTGACGTCATGACCCCCGTACGCGTTACGTCCGTAGGGTGTAGAGAAATAAATTCGTAAATGTCACTTATATCAGAGGTAGATATAGTTGTAGAGAAATAAAATAAACTTTATTTCTCTACAACTATATCTACCTCAGATATTAGTGATATTTACGAATTTAGTTTCGATCTGGATCATCAGCGGTGATTCGTCCACTGTGTCCGGTTCTCTAATAGGCTGAACGAAGGTTGCTATGGATATATAAATCAACAAGCAGGCCATCCACCTATAGCCTGCCCCGCGCTGAGGAAGTCCCGCCTAAGGACGTAACACGTACGGGGGTCAGGTGTTACGCATGACGTCACCCGCGGCCATTGCATTGGTTTGACAAACTGATTTTTTGCCTGTATGCCGGGACACTCGGATCTGAGCGCGAGACTTGTAAGTGTGATTCGTTTTATTATTGTTTTCATTAAACTTGCGATACAGAGAGCACTAGATCGTATTCTTTTATCTTTACACATGACACGTTAATGCTGACTGAGTTGGATCTGGATGCTGTGTGGAACCTATGACCTGCGTGCTCAGCCATATCCTTATTGCTTGGTGACCTGTTTCAGGTCGAATGCTGGAGGTGAGAGGCCATCTATATATGTGGTAGAGGGATCACTGAACCATAGAGTGTTTTACCTTTCCACCTACACTATTTCGGATTTTATATGGACATTTAAAGAGGAAGTAAAGCCTATTTAAAAAAAAAAAAAAACGGAACCTGCAAGGCAAAGGCATAATGAGCTAGTATGCATAGCATACTAGCTCATTATGAATGACTTACCTTAGAACGAAGCCCCCGAAGCGTCCCTCATCCACGATCTTCTGCGCCGCCATCAAACCCGGAGGGACTTCCGGGTGTCGCCGCTCCAGCGCTGTCATTCGCTGGAGTGGCGATGACGTCACTCCCGCGCATGCGCACGAGAGCGGCATATCGCTGTGATCTCGCCATGCTCAGTGCGGTGCCTTTTCTTTTCTAAATATCTCCTAAACCATGTAGGTTTAGGAGATATTTATTGGACCTACAGGTAAGCCTTAACCGCTTCAGCACCGGGCCATTTTACACCCTTCCTTACCAGAGCACTTTTTGCGATTCGGCACTGCGTCGCTTTAACTAACAATTGCGCGGTCGTGCGACGTTACACCCAAACAAAATTGACGTCCTTTTTTCCCCACAAATAGAGCTTTCTTTGGTGGTATTTGATCGCCCTGCGGTTTTTATTTTTTGCGCTATAAACAAAAGAAGAGCGACAATTTTGAAAAAAAACACAATATTTTTTACTTTTTGCTATAATAAATATCCCATTTTTTTTTAAAAAACTATTTTTTTACTCAGTTTAGGCCGATACGTATTCTTCTACATATTTTTGGTAAAAAAAATCGCAATAAGCGTATATTGATCGGTTTGCGCAAAAGTTATAGCGTCTACAAAATAGGGGATAGATTTATTGCATTTTTTTTTTTTTTACTAGTAATGGCGGCGATCTGCGATTTTTTTTTCGTGACTGCGACATTGCGGCGGACACTTCGGACACTTTTGACACATTTTTGGAACCATTCACATTTACACAGCGATCGTTGCTATAAAATTGCATTGATTACTGTGTAAATGTGACTGGCAGGGAAAGGGTTAACACTAGGGGGCGCTGCAGGGGTTAATGTATTCCTATAGGAGTGATTCTAACTGTGGGGGGAGGGGACTCAAGGGGAGGAGACCGATCATGTGTTCCTCCGTACTGGGATCACATGATCGGTCTCCTCTCCGCTGACAGGACGTGGAGCTGTGTGTTTACACACACAGCTCCATGGTCCCGCACGGTCCCGTTGTTTTAACGGGCAATCGCGGGTGCCCGGCGGACATCGCGGCCGCTGGGCACTCGCACCGGGCACTCGCACCGGGTCCCGAGCGCCCCCCCAGGCAGCTGGGAATGGGAGGACGTCATATGACGCCCACCCAGGATGGTAGATCCACCTTGTGGGCGTCATATGTACATGAGCGGGTAGGGAAGTGGTTAATCTAGGCGTACCTGTAGGTCAAAATGGTTTGTAAGGGTTTACAACCACTTTAATTTCATTGCGCAGCACTGGTTACTTTTATGATGATTTGAGGGATTGATTGAATTTACCTTGAGCGTCTGCTTGCAGTTATACATTTTCATTTATTGGTGTATCAGCGCTGAATATTTTATCTTTTTGTATTGACTATCACATACAATCCCAATAAAATACATTTACGTTTTTGGTTGTAAACATGCCAAAATGGGGTATGAATACTTTTTCAAGGCACTGTATATATTGTGAGCGTTATGGAGCAGTGGCGGCCCGTCCATAGGGGGCGCCCGGGCGCCGCCCCCCCCCCCCTCCTTGCAGTTAAAAAAAATAAATAAATAAATAAAAAAAAAAGTTCAAAAAAAAAAAAAAATGTATTTAAACATGTCCCTTTAAGGGCGCCATGTCCCTTTAAGGGCGCACAGTGCAGTATGCACCGCTCTATCACCAATAGATAGATTCATGCATTGCATGAATCTATCTATTGGTCACCTCTGCCGCCCCCTATTCAGGTGTCCGGCCCCTGATCGGGCGCCGGGCATCTGAATTACAGTGGGGGGGGGTGTTGCTGGAAGCGCCCCTATTAGAGCTGTAAGCTCTAATAGGGGACCCTATTAGAGCGGTGTGCTCTAATAGGCTTCCCTAAGTGTAAACAGCGGGCGCACGGCCGTGCGTTCGCTGATTACACAGTATTGTGTTAGAGAAGCGAATACATCGCTTCCCTAACACAGACCCGCCTCTCAGCCAATCAGGTTGCCAGGTCTGTTACCTGTCACCTGATTGGCTGAAGTCACAGGCGCTGTGATTGGACGCTAGGCGTCCAATCACCTAGCGTCCAATCACAGCAGAAGAAGACAGGAGGAGCGCGGGAGAAGACATCCGACGGAGACACCGCTCGTCGCCTGACGCCGTCACCAGCTGCACACCGGGACAAGGTAAGTGCAGAGGGCAGGCAGGGGGCACAGTGGCAGCACTTAAGGGGCACAGTGGCAGAACTTGGGGCACAATGGAAGCACTTAAGGGGCACAATGGCAGCACTTAAGGGGCACAATAGCAGCACTTAAGGGGCACAATGGCAGCACTTAAGGGGCACAGTGGCAGAACTTAAGGGGCACAATGGCAGCACTTAAGGGGCACAATGGCAGCACTTAAGGGGCACAATGGCAGCACTTAAGGGGCACAATGGCAGAACTTGGGGCACAATGGCAGAACTTGTGGCAGAACTTGGGGCACAATGGCAGCACTTAAGGGGCACAATGGCAGCACTTAAGGGGCACAATGGCAGCACTTAAGGGGCACAATGGCAGAACTTGGGGCACAATGGCAGCACTTAAGGGGCACAGTGGCAGCACTTAAGGGGCACAATGGCAGCACTTAAGGGGCACAATGGCAGCACTTAAGGGGCACAATGGCAGAACTTGGGGCACAATGGCAGCACTTAAGGGGCACAGTGGCAGAACTTGGGGCACAGTGGCAGAACTTGGGGCACAGTGGCAGCGTTTGATGGGCACAGTGGCAGCGTTTGATGGGCACAGTGGCAGCGTTTGATGGGCACAGTGGCAGCGTTTAATGGGCACAGTGGCAGCGTTTGATGGCACAGTGAGGCTGTTTGTTTGCGCCCCCCCAAAAATTTTGAGCACCAGCCGCCACTGTTATGGAGGTATCTTATGATACACTCATACCATTGTGTGTCTAAATAAACTGAAGTTATATTTCTTCACCAAGAAAGGCAGGAAGTGCTTAACATAAGCAAGTTACATCATGAGAGCATAAAATGCTAAAATCATGTTTGTAATTGTTCCACGTAGAAGCTAGTCCCACGTAGGAGAAGGGTATGGAAGAGCCACGCCAGCTCTGGCTGTGGGGTGTTTAACTGTCTCCGGCTTAATCTTCTCTAATCATCTAATAAAATGTAGTCTGTATGACACCAACAGTCCTATTAGTGATGATCCCGGGGAGTGAAAGAAATGCCTGGCAGGCAGCTCCCTGTGACATCTGTACCCAGTAATAAGACATGAGGGATGGAGGAGGAGGTGCCCTTTAATCCCGTCACTCCCATCTTCCATTCACTGCCAGCTTTCATTGAGTGGGTTAAATGGGAACTCTTTGCTGATGGAAGAGCAGGGCATTGTCTTTAAATGTGGAGCCCAAAATACAAATAACGATCCCATTCATTCATTTCCTGACAACAGAAGGTCTATTAATTTGGAGTCGAGTTTCTGACACCTTGGTTTTGTTTATACCCGCCTAGTTCAATAGGTGAACCTTCTTGGCAGCAAAGATTACACAGGTCAGGGGTACTTTCCAATTTTGGGGGCAGATCTGCTCATCAATGACATGATGATGTCCCATTACAATCTTATTGTACAATCTCCTTTTGAGCTACATTTATCTTGTAGTTTTACCACCCCCTCTCAGGCTGCAAAGGCAGTGTATAGGGGTGTCACACCTGTTGAAAAACTGATCCCCCTTGTCATGTTTGGCGATGTTCCTGCTGCTGAACATGACCCATTAGGTGAATGGAACTACATTTGTGGCCTGGTGTTGCATCATTTATGGCAGTGGTCTCCAAACTGTGGCCTTTTGCTTGCTTTTTTCAGGCCCTTGGGGCACTATTTTCAACCACTAATACAAACAATGGGACAGCAATAGAGGGGCACAATTCCTCCCAATGACACCAACAATGGGGCACAATTCCTCCCAATGACACCAACAATGGGGCACAATTCCTCCCAATGACACCATAATGGGGCACAATTCCTCCCAATGACACCAAATATGGGGCACAATTCCTCCCAATGACACCACAGATGGGGCACAACTCCTCCTCACACCAAAGATGGGGCACAATTCCTCCCAATGACACCAAATATGGGGCACAATTCCTCCCAATGACACCAACAATGGGGCACAATTCCTCCCAATGACACCAACATGGGGCACAATTCCTCCCATGACACCAAACATGGGGCACAATTCCTCCTGACACCAAAGATGGGGCACAATTCCTCCCAATGACACCAACAATGGGGCACAATTCCTCCCAATGATGACAAAGATGGGGCACAATTCCTCCTAATGACACCAAAGATGGGGCACAATTCCTCCCAATGACACCAACAATGGGGCACAATTCCTCCCAATGACACCAACAATGGGGCACAATTCCTCCCATGACACCAAACATGGGGCACAATTCCTCCCAATGACACCAACAATGGGGCACAATTCCTCCCAATGACACCAACAATGGGGCACAATTCCTCCCATGACACCAACAATGGGGCACAATTCCTCCCAATGACACCAACAATGGGGCACAATTCCTCCTGACACCAAAGATGGGGCACAATTCCTCCCAATGACACCAACAATGGGGCACAATTCCTCCCTATGACACCAAAGATGGGGCACAATTCCTCCCAATGACACCACAGATGGGGCACAATACCACCCAATGACACCAAAGATGGGGCACAATTCCTCCCAATGACACCAACAATGGGGCACAATTCCTCCCAATGACACCAACAATGGGGCACAATTCCTCCCAATGACACCAACAATGGGGCACAATTCCTCCCAATGACACCAAAGATGGGGCACAATTCCTCCTGACACCAACAATGGGGCACAATTCCTCCTCACACCAAAGATGGGGCACAATTCCTCCCAATGACACCAAAGATGGGGCACAATTCCTCCTGACACCAAAGATGGGGCACAATTCCTCCCAATGACACCAACAATGGGGCACAATTCCTCCCATGACACCAAAGATGGGGCACAATTCCTGCCAATGACACCAAAGATGGGGCACAATTCCTCCAATGACACCAAAGATGGGGCACAATTCCTCCTGACACCAAAGATGGGGCACAATTCCTCCAATGACACCAAAGATGGGGCACAATTCCTCCCAATGACACCAACAATGGGGCACAATTCCTCCCAATGACACCAAAATGGGGCACAATTCCTCCCAATGACACCAAAATGGGGCACAATTCCTCCCAATGACACCAAAGATGGGGCACAATTCCTCCCAATGACACCAACAATGGGGCACAATTCCTCCCAATGACACCAACATGGGGCACAATTCCTCCCAATGACACCAAATGGGGCACAATTCCTCCCAATGACACCAACAATGATGGGGCACAATTCCTCCCAATGACACCAAAATGGGGCACAATTCCTCCCAATGACACCAACAATGGGGCACAATTCCTCCCAATGACACCAACAATGGGGCACAATTCCTCCCAATGACACCAACAGATGGGGCACAATTCCTCCCAATGACACCAAACCCAATGACACCAACAATGGGGCACAATTCCTCCAATGACACCAACAATGGGGCACAATTCCTCCCAATGACACCAACATGGGGCACAATTCCTCCCAATGACACCAAAATGGGGCACAATTCCTCCCAATGACACCAACAATGGGGCACAATTCCTCCCAATGACACCAATGATGGGGCACAATTCCTCCCAATGACACCAAAGATGGGGCACAATTCCTCCCAATGACACCAACAATGGGGCACAATTCCTCCCAATGACACCAAAGATGGGGCACAATTCCTCCCAATGACACCAACAATGGGGCACAATTCCTCCCAATGACACCAATGATGGGGGGCACAATTCCTCCCAATGACACCAAATGGGGCACAATTCCTCCCAATGACACCAACCAATGATGGGGCACAATT
The DNA here is from genome assembly GCA_028564925.1 of Lithobates sylvaticus. Taxonomy (NCBI): domain Eukaryota; kingdom Metazoa; phylum Chordata; class Amphibia; order Anura; family Ranidae; genus Lithobates; species Lithobates sylvaticus. The sequence continues at coordinate 535,204,800 of CM053027.1, read as the reverse complement.
CCTCCCAATGACACCAACAATGGGGCACAATTCCTCCCAATGACACCAACATGGGGCACAATTCCTCCCAATGACACCAACAATGGGGCACAATTCCTCCCAATGACACCAACAATGGGGCACAATTCCTCCCATTGGGGCACCTCCCAATGACACCAAAGATGGGGCACAATTCCTCCCAATGACACCAAAGATGGGGCACAATTCCTCCTGACACCAAAGATGGGGCACAATTCCTCCCATGACACCAAAGATGGGGCACAATTCCTCCTGACACCAAAGATGGGGCACAATTCCTCCCATGACACCAAACATGGGGCACAATTCCTCCCATGACACCAAACATGGGGCACAATTCCTCCCAATGACACCAAAGATGGGGCACAATTCCTCCCAATGACACCAAAGATGGGGCACAATTCCTCCTGACACCAAAGATGGGGCACAATTCCTCCCACCAATGATGGGGCACAATTCCTCCCAATGACACCAACAATGGGGCACAATTCCTCCCAATGACACCAACAATGGGGCACAATTCCTCCCAATGACACCAAAGATGGGGCACAATTCCTCCCAATGACACCAACAATGGGGCACAATTCCTCCCAATGACACCAACAATGGGGCACAATTCCTCCCAATGACACCAACAATGGGGCACAATTCCTCCCAATGACACCAAAGATGGGGCACAATTCCTCCCAATGACACCAAGATGGGGCACAATTCCTCCCAATGACACCAACAATGGGGCACAATTCCTCCCATGACACCAAAGATGGGGCACAATTCCTCCTGACACCAAAGATGGGGCACAATTCCTCCCAATGACACCAACAATGGGGCACAATTCCTCCCAATGACACCAACATGGGGCACAATTCCTCCCAATGACACCAAAGATGGGGCACAATTCCTCCAATGACACCAAAGATGGGGCACAATTCCTCCCAATGACACCAAAGATGGGGCACAATTCCTCCTGACACCAAAGATGGGGGACAATTCCTCCCAATGACACCAAAGATGGGGCACAATTCCTCCCAATGACACCAAAGATGGGGCACAATTCCTCCCAATGACACCAACAATGGGGCACAATTCCTCCTGACACCAAAGATGGGGCACAATTCCTCCTGACACCAAAGATGGGGCACAATTCCTCCTGACACCAAAGATGGGGCACAATTCCTCCCAATGACACAACAGATGGGGCACAATTCCTCCTGACACCAAAGATGGGGCACAATTCCTCCCAATGACACCAACAATGGGGCACAATTCCTCCCAATGACACCAAAGATGGGGCACAATTCCTCCCAATGACACCAAAATGGGGCACAATTCCTCCCAATGACACCAAAGATGGGGCACAATTCCTCCCAATGACACCACAGATGGGGCACAATTCCTCCAATGACACCAAAGATGGGGCACAATTCCTCCTGACACCAAAGATGGGGCACAATTCCTCCCAATGACCAAAGATGGGGCACAATTCCTCCAATGACACCAAAGATGGGGCACAATTCCTCCTGACACCAAAGATGGGGCACAATTCCTCCCAATGACACCAAAGATGGGGCACAATTCCTCCCAATGACACCAAAGATGGGGCACAATTCCTCCCAATGACACCAAAGATGGGGCACAATTCCTCCCAATGACACCAACGATGGGGCACAATTCCTCCCAATGACACAACAGATGGGGCACAATTCCTCCTAATGACACCAAAGATGGGGCACAATTCCTCCCGATGACACCATAGACGGGGCACAATTCCTCCCAATGGCACTAACAATGGGGCACAATTCCTCCCAATGACACCAACAATGGGGCACAATTCCTCCCATTGATTACCAAGATGGAACACAGATCACTTTTCAAAGGTGTGACAGTGTTGCCACACATCTAAACCTAGATCTACCAACAACTATTTAGTGGAAGGGCCTGTCAGACTGGATCGTGAATAGTTTTGTAGGTCCTCACATTACATTATTTTGATAAACCTGAATATACAGTTAGATTGGAACAAGTACCATGAGCGTTTGCAGTATGAAACCCAATAACTTGGGATGCCCCATATACAAAGTCTTTAGAACCTCGCTCTTGTCACAATTTCGTTTTTGGGGACCATACCCAAATAATTTTGCATTAAATACTAAAGACTATGGGGGTTATTTACTAAAGGAAAATCCACTGTGCACTTAAAGTACACTTGGAAGTGCAGTCGCTGTAGATCCGAGGGGGACTTGCAAGGAAAATTAAAAACAGCCTTTTAGCTCGCACATGATTGGATGATAAAATCAGCAGAGCTTCCCCTCATTTCAGATCTACCCTCAGATTTACAGCGACTGCAGTGCACTTGTAGTGCAAAGTGGATTTGCCTTTCTAAATAACCTCCTATATTTGTGTATGTAGAGAACTATTATATAGGAAGCAATCACCAAATAAATGTATAAACGTGCCTCCAATAAACATTGTGATTGGCTGGTTGTCAGATGGGATAAGAAGGGTGGCCGGTGGCACAATGAAGCAGCTTTGGTAGCCTTGTAGCTGTTTATAGAGCCGTTGGGAACAGATTATCAGGAGCCATCACTAATCATTATCATGACATGAAAGTCAGGGGGTTTCCAAGGAAAACTCCTCTAATTGGGTTTTATCATCATAAAAGAAGCAGTGTGACATGAGGCAGGTCATTAACTTTTAGTCTACATTCATTTACCATATAATGCACCCATAATGTGTTATGGGGGCGGCCATTTTTAAACCATTTTCTAGTGTCTGGGGTACATTCTGTATGTTAATAGGGGGAGGGGGGGCAGTACTGTGGGGTGTCTGGGATAGATGCTGTGTGTGATCAGGGGGTGCACTGTAAAGAGTCGGGGTACATGCTGTGTGATTAGGGGGTGCACTGTGTCTATGGGGTAGATGCTATGTGATCAGGGGGTGCACTGTAAGGAGTCGGGGGTACATGCTGTGTGATTAGGGGGTGCACTGTGTCTATGGGGTAGATGCTATGTGATCAGGGGGTGCACTGTAAGGAGTCGGGGGTACATTCTGTGTGATTAGGGAGTGCGCTGTGTCTATGGGGTACATGCTGTGTGATCAGGGGGCAGTACTGTGGGGTGTCTGGGGTGTATGCTGTGTGATCGGGGGGCAGTACTGTGGGGTGTCTGGGGTGTATGCTGTGTGATCGGGGGGCAGTACTGTGGGGTGTCTGGGGTGTATGCTGTGTGATCGGGGGGCAGTACTGTGGTGTGTCTGGGGTGCCCGCTGTGTGATCAGGGGGTAGCAGTAGCACTGGGGGGCAGCACTGTGGGATGTCTGGGGTACATGCTGTGTGTGATCAGGGGGTGCACTGTAGGGTGCCTGGGGTACATTCTGTGTGTGACTGGGAGGGGGCAGCACTGTAGGGTGTCTGGGGTACATTCTGTGTGTGATCAGTGGGTGCACTGTGGGTTGTCTGGGGTACATGCTGTATGTAATCGGGGGGGGGGGGTAGTACTGTGGGGTGTCTGGGGTACATGCTGTGTGATCAGGGGGTACATTGTTGTGGGGTGTCTCTCTGGGGGTACATGCTGTGTGTGATTAGGGGGTACATTGTTGTGGGGTGTCTCTCTGGGGTACATGCTGTGTGTGATCAGGGGGTACATTGTTGTGGGGTGTCTCTCTGGGGTACATGCTGTGTGTGATCAGGGGGTACATTGTTGTGGGGTGTCTCTCTGGGGGTACATGCTGTGTGTGATGAGGGGGTATTGTTGTGGGGTGTCTCTCTGGGGTACAATGTTGTGGGGTGTCTCTCTGGGGTACAATGTTGTGGGGTGTCTCTCTGGGGGTACATGCTGTGTGTGATGAGGGGGTATTGTTGTGGGGTGTCTCTCTGGGGTACAATGTTGTGGGGTGTCTCTCTGGGGGTACATGCTGTGTGTGATGAGGGGGTATTGTTGTGGGGTGTCTCTCTGGGGTACCTGCTGTGTGATGAGGGGGTACATTGTTGTGGGGTGTCTCTCTGGGGTACCTGCTATGTGATGAGGGGGTACATTGTTGTGGGGTGTCTCTCTGGGGTACCTGCTATGTGATGAGGGGGTACATTGTTGTGGGGTGTCTCTCTGGGATACATGCTGTGTGTGATGAGGGGGTACATTGTTGTGGGGTGTCTCTCTGGGGGTACAATGTTGTGGGGTGTCTCTCTGGGGTACATGCTGTGTGTGATCAGTGGGTACATTGTTGTGGGGTGTCTCTCTGGGGGTACATGCTGTGTGTGATGAGGGGGTATTGTTGTGGGGTGTCTCTCTGGGGTACATGCTGTGTGTGATGAGGGGGTATTGTTGTGGGGTGTCTCTCTGGGGTACCTGCTGTGTGTGATCAGAGGGTACATTGTTGTGGGGTGTTTCTCTGGGGTACCTGCTGTGTGATGAGGGGGTACATTGTTGTGGGGTGTCTCTCTGGGGTACCTGCTGTGTGATGAGGGGGTACATTGTTGTGGGGTGTCTCTCTGGGGTACATGCTGTGTGATCAGGGGGTACATTGTTGTGGGGTGTCTCTCTGGGGTACATGCTGTGTGATCAGGGGGTACATTGTTGTGGGGTGTCTCTCTGGGGGTACATGCTGTGTGTAATGTGGGGGTACATTGTTGTGGGGTGTCTCTCTGGGGGTACATGCTGTGTGTAATGAGGGGGTACATTGTTGTGGGGTGTCTCTTTGGGGGTACATGCTGTGTGTAATGAGGGGGTACATTGTTGTGGGGTGTCTCTCTGGGGTACCTGCTGTGTGTGATCAGAGGGTACATTGTTGTGGGGTGTCTCTCTGGGGTACCTGCTGTGTGATGAGGGGGTACATTGTTGTGGGGTGTCTCTCTGGGGTACATGCTGTGTGATCAGGGGGTACATTGTTGTGGGGTGTCTCTCTGGGGTACATGCTGTGTGTGATGAGGGGGTACATTGTTGTGGGGTGTCTCTCTGGGGTACATGCTGTGTGATCAGGGGGTACATTGTTGTGGGGTGTCTCTCTGGGGTACATGCTGTGTGATCAGGGGGTACATTGTTGTGGGGTGTCTCTCTGGGGGTACATGCTGTGTGTAATGAGGGGGTACATTGTTGTGGGGTGTCTCTCTGGGGGTACATGCTGTGTGTAATGAGGGGGTACATTGTTGTGGGGTGTCTCTCTGGGGTACATTGTTGTGGGGTGTCTCTCTGGGGTAGATTGTTGTGGGGTGTCTCTCTGGGGTACCTGCTGTGTGATGAGGGGGTACATTGTTGTGGGGTGTCTCTCTGGGGTACATGCTGTGTGATCAGAGGGTACATTGTTGTGGGGTGTCTCTCTGGGGTACCTGCTGTGTGATCAGAGGGTACATTGTTGTGGGGTGTCTCTCTGGGGTACCTGCTGTGTGATCAGAGGGTACATTGTTGTGGGGTGTCTCTCTGGGGTACATGCTGTGTGATCAGAGGGTACATTGTTGTGGGGTGTCTCTCTGGGGTACATTGTTGTGGGGTGTCTCTCTGGGGTACATGCTGTGTGATCAGAGGGTACATTGTTGTGGGGTGTCTCTCTGGGGTACATTGTTGTGGGGTGTCTCTCTGGGGTACATGCTGTGTGATCAGAGGGTACATTGTTGTGGGGTGTCTCTCTGGGGTACATTGTTGTGGGGTGTCTCTCTGGGGTACCTGCTGCTGATTCCGATCACAGTGTAGACTCGCAGAGCCCCGCCCCTGTGCCCAGGCCCCGCCCTCCCCGGCTCTCAGATGCTGAGCTGTGCTCCGTATAGCCGGTGTGTTGCCACTGATCCGGGCGGAGGGTTGCGCTCGGCTCTCATGTCTCCGTCCGCCCGGGGGACCTGTAGCCGTACCGCCGCCTCCTCCACACATCCGATCTGCATCGCCGGAACAGGTAGGAGCCCAGACAGACAGACAGATCGCCCGACCACCGCCCTGTGTCTGTATATCAGCCGATCGCACTGTGCGGGGAGTATACAGAGGAATCGCCGATCATCGTAGTGCGGAGATCCCTATCATTCATCTCCGGATAGGGATGGGGGGTCGGGGAAGACCGGGCTAGTCATACACCTGTTACTGGGAGAAGGCTCAGGATAGGCACCCCCCCCCCCTGTATGGACTGATCACAGGACATGGACCCCCCCATGGACTGATCACAGGACATGGACCCCCCCCCCCCTGTATGGACTGATCACAGGACATGGACCCCCCCATGGACTGATCACAGGACATGGACCCCCCCCCCCCTGTATGGACTGATCACAGGACATGGACCCCCCCCCCCTGTATGGACTGATCACAGGACATGGACCCCCCCATGGACTGATCACAGGACATGGACCCCCCCCCCCCTGTATGGACTGATCACAGGACATGGACCCCCCTCCCCTGTATGGACTGATCACAGGACATGGACCCCCCCATGGACTGATCACAGGACATGGACCCCCCCCCCCCCATGTATGGACTGATCACAGGACATGGACCCCCCCCCCCCTGTATGGACTGATCACAGGACATGGACCCCCCCATGGACTGATCACAGGACATGGACCCCCCCCCCCCCTGTATGGACTGATCACAGGACATGGACCCCCCCCCCCCTGTATGGACTGATCACAGGACATGGACCCCCCCCCCCTGTATGGACTGATCACAGGACATGGACCCCCCCATGGACTGATCACAGGACATGGACCCCCCCCCCCCCCTGTATGGACTGATCACAGGACATGGACCCCCCCCCCCCTGTATGGACTGATCACAGGACATGGACCCCCCCATGGACTGATCACAGGACATGGACCCCCCCCCCTGTATGGACTGATCACAGGACATGGACCCCCCCCCCCCTGTATGGACTGATCACAGGACATGGACCCCCCCCCCTGTATGGACTGATCACAGGACATGGACCCCCCCCCCCCTGTATGGACTGATCACAGGACATGGACCCCCCCCCCTGTATGGACTGATCACAGGACATGGACCCCCCCCCCCTGTATGGACTGATCACAGGACATGGACCCCCCCCCCCTGTATGGACTGATCACAGGACATGGACCCCCCCCCTGTATGGACTGATCACAGGACAGGGACCCCCCCCCCTGTATGGACTGATCACAGGACAGGGACCCCCCCCCCTGTATGGACTGATCACAGGACAGGGACCCCCCCCCCTGTATGGACTGATCACAGGACAGGGACCCCCCCCCCCCTGTATGGACTGATCACAGGACAGGGACCCCCCCCCCCCCCTGTATGGACTGATCACAGGACAGGGACCCCCCCCTGTATGGACTGATCACAGGACAGGGACCCCCCCCCTGTATGGACTGATCACAGGACAGGGACCCCCCCCCCCCCCCCCCACCCCCCCCCCCCCCTGTATGGACTGATCACAGGACAGGGACCCCCCCCCCCTGTATGGACTGATCACAGGACAGGGACCCCCCCCCCTGTATGGACTGATCACAGGACAGGGACCCCCCCCCCTGTATGGACTGATCACAGGACAGGGACCCCCCCCCTGTATGGACTGATCACAGGACAGGGACCCCCCCCCTGTATGGACTGATCACAGGACAGGGACCCCCCCCCTGTATGGACTGATCACAGGACAGGGACCCCCCCCCCTGTATGGACTGATCACAGGACAGGGACCCCCCCCCCCCCTGTATGGACTGATCACAGGACAGGGACCCCCCCCCCCTGTATGGACTGATCACAGGACAGGGACCCCCCCCCCCCCCCCCTGTATGGACTGATCACAGGACAGGGACCCCCCCCCCCCTGTATGGACTGATCACAGGACAGGGACCCCCCCCCCCCCCCTGTATGGACTGATCACAGGACAGGGACCCCCCCCCCCCTGTATGGACTGATCACAGGACAGGGACCCCCCCCCCCCCCCCCCCCCCCCCCTGTATGGACTGATCACAGGACAGGGACCCCCCCCCCCCCCTGTATGGACTGATCACAGGACAGGGACCCCCCCCCCCCCCCCCCCCTGTATGGACTGATCACAGGACAGGGACCCCCCCCCCCTGTATGGACTGATCACAGGACAGGGACCCCCCCCCCCTGTATGGACTGATCACAGGACAGGGACCCCCCCCCCCCTGTATGGACTGATCACAGGACAGGGACCCCCCCCCCTGTATGGACTGATCACAGGACAGGGACCCCCCCCCCCCCCCCCCCCCCCCCCTGTATGGACTGATCACAGGACAGGGACCCCCCCCCCCCCCTGTATGGACTGATCACAGGACAGGGACCCCCCCCCCCCCCCCCCTGTATGGACTGATCACAGGACAGGGACCCCCCCCCCCTGTATGGACTGATCACAGGACAGGGACCCCCCCCCCCCCGTATGGATTGATCACAGGACAGGGACCCCCCCCCCCGTATGGATTGATCACTGGACAGGGACCCCCCCGTATGGACAGATCACAGGGCAGGGACTCCCCCGATTTCCCCCCCCCCCCCCCCCCCCCCCCCCCCCCCCCCCCCCCCCCCTGTATGGAGCCTGTCTGTGTCTTCTATACAGAGAGCACATATGATCCTGAATATTGTATATCCCATATGGGAGGGGGACATAGACAGGCAGATCTGTCACTGGGGATATATGAGGACTGCCATCTGATTGCTGATAAAGAGGAGGGGGGGGGGGGTCACCTGTGGACCAATCGCTTCCTTCTACTATAAAGGATATCTAAATGCAACAATTAAAATGCACTATGGTGCAGCTCACCCGTCCTCCAATGTGATCATTTTATTTGTGTTCTTATGTTATGATAATTCAATTTCCTGCTGATCTCACCAGAAAACTTCCCGACTGCACTGAGATCTCACACCATGTCCTCTGATTTTCTGTAGGGGGGGGGGGGGGGTACTTGTAGCCTAAATCAGGAGATGATCCAAGGGTGACAACACTGCCCTCCATAGATACAGTGACTGAGTGTTGTCACACAGTACAGGAAGTGTGTTATTGGCACGATCACCAGGTGAAAAGCAAACTAATGCAGCCACCATGGACTGGTCAGGTGCATTCTATTACATGTTTGGGTTTATATAATCAGAGAGCCTCCAATATGTTGGTAAATATATAAATAGACTTTTCCTTTGTGGTAACCATACACACACTTTTATTATTTTCCAATCGATCTCCTTTTGATAGTGACAATAATTCTATGGTTGACAACTGATCTGATCGCCATGCCACACGCAGGGGATTTCAATCAATAATGAAGACACGATCCTAACGATCAATCACAAATTATTGATCACATCCCACGTTTCCTCCATGTAATCTCAGAATTCGATCGATCGACATACCAGTGTATTCAGGAACAAAGTATCTCAGTGCCACCGATTGGTGCAAAACTCCAAACCAAACGGAGTGTAATGATTGGAAGGCAAGTTATGGCTATTTGTTTGCAGATTTCATAATTTTTGGTGGACATTTGTTATATGTATGTATGTATGTATGTATGTGTATGTGTATATAAATATATATATATGTGAGTGTGTGTGTGTGTGTGTGGTGTGTGTGTGTGTGTGTGTGTGTTTGTAATAAATATATATATATATATATATATATATATATATATACAGAATACATACATACACACACACACACACACACACACACACACACACACACACACACACACACACACACACACACACTATTATATATATATTATATTGTGTGTATGTATGTATATATATAATAAAATAAAAATCCAAGTGTGTGGCCACTATTAGACTTTAACGATCAGCGATCGTCTTGTTGGTAAATATATGGGCTATAGGGAGATGTTTTCAGCAGAGAATGTCATTTGTTGCCTGCATCTGTCCTGGCAATTCATCTCTAAATATGTTTTTCCTAAAAATTCTCTTCGGCCCAATCTACTAACGATCGGGTTCTGGACGGGGGCGGCAGAGACCTGTTCGGCGCTGTCCATACTATCCCCACATTGGCCCATGTATCTTATCAGGGAGATTGTGCACCAATCAGATCAAGCCATAGACTTGTATTGCTCATTACTTGTTGCAGTACACGTGAACGTCGCTTGCAATGATTGTATAATGTATGGGGTGAAGTGCGCCGTATCGGTTGCATTGGTGATGGACGCTTGGCTAATCTGTTTAGGATTCATGGAGACACGGGGGGGGGGGGGGATGGGGGTTGGGGGGGGGGGGGGTCCTTTGGGGGGGGGGGGGGGGGGGATTGAAGACTCGTTCAGCCTGGGAAAGCTTGTTAACTAAAACCATTCAAGTGTGCTGCCATCACCCCCCTGCGGCTCCATGGTACTCCTTCACCGCTCATGTGGTTGCTATGGGGGCTTCACTTCCTGTTTGTCCCGTCTACAAGTTCACATATTAGCCTGGAAACCGCAGACAAAGGGCACCAGAGACTCCGCTCCTCCAGTATACTCCGGGGAACAGGCTTTACATATCGCCAAAGATCCCCAATCTGACTGTCGTTCCAAAACATCCCTGTATACACTCTATGGAGAAGGCGTTATATTCTACACACTATTGTCAAAAGTATTGGGACACCTGCCTTACATGAACTTTAATGTAAAGGCATAGACACACTCCTAAGCCTCGTGGACAGCCTTCCCAGAAGTGTTGAAGCTGTTATAGCTGCAAAGGATGGGCCAACTCAATATTGAACCCTACGGACTAAGACCGGGATGCCATTAAAGTTCATGTGCGTGTAAAGGCAGGTGTCCCAATACTTTTGACAATATAGTGTATTGCCAAAGATCCTGAAACTGACAATCCTTCCAACAGACAGATCCCTATGTACTCTGTAGGAGAGGTATTCTACTTATCTACTACATGGGACCAGAGATCCTTACAGATCCCTGTATACTCTCTGTGAAGGCGGCATTACAGATCACCACCAGAGATCACACATTGTTAGAAATGGTGGCATCGTTTTGCCGTTATTTGAGCTACTAGCCAGGCCTTAAGGGTTACTTGCCACCAGGTGCCCCACCCAACCCCAACTAAACACCCCCTCATAAATTATCTCATGAAATTACACCTAAATATTTTTGGCAGAATTAAGTTACAAAAATAAATATTAACAACAACTTTATCAGTGCCCGTCAGTACAGCCCCACTTGTGCCCGTCAGTACAGCCCCACCTGTGCAGAGGAATAGTCGAGCTGGCCGATCATCAGAGAGCGGGGATTACCCGCTGTAACAGCTTTCCTTTGATTTGCTGGGTTCTCAGCGCCGCTCACGTCACACAGTCCCACCTCCTCGCCCTGCGCCGCTCACGTCTCGCAGTCCCGCCTCCTCGCCCTGCGCCGCTCACGTCTCGCAGTCCCGCCTCCTCGCCCTGCATCGCTCACGTCTCGCAGT